>CM033113.1:8165251-8765251 GCA_019321725.1 Paulownia fortunei | reverse complement strand
ACACACACACACAGATTTTTTATGAAACATTTAGTATATAGTATATGTTGTAAGTATCTGTTTCCATTTCAATTCCTCTTGATCAATGTCATTAAAAGAATAGAAATCAAATGACTATATGCAGAGGGTGGCAGAATTTCATGTTTCTTCTCCTCTTGTTAAGGCTCGAGAGCTGTACTTTGTTAGATACTCAAGGCAGATAGATATCGACACTTGGGTGGTGGCTGATGTTTATTTGGAAACTGTTTTCCCTAATCCAGTGGTAACATGTCAAATAAAGCCATCAGGCTGTATAATTCAGGCCCTTCAAGATGGATTATCGACAGTAAATTGTACACATCATTCCTTAAAACATATAGATACATACAAGTTCAGACTGCAGATCGTACTCACAACACTTAAAACTATATCAAGACTTCCTATAGCTATAACTAATGTTCAAATTCATCTTAAAATTCCCAGGTCACTTGGGTGGAACACAATGCAGAATGTAATGATGTGGTTCATAGTTGTATGTTCAGGGGGCTACTCACATCAGGTTTGGCGTTCAGCACGAAGCGTTGGGTTTCATCTTTAGAGAGACAATGTGATAGAATTGCATCTCTAGAGGCACAAAATGACTGCTTGTCAACTAATAACAAAGGTGAGCAATTTTTGGGCAAAAGTTTGTGTCCCTTTTTCCGAAACTTTTTTATATGTTTCAATCATTGCACTGATTGGCAGGTCTCGGAGCTGCTAGAAATGGTCTGTTGAAGTTGGCAGATAGAATGTTTAGACAATTTAATTTCAATATATGCTCAAAAATGGAAAGTGCACGGACACCATTGCCTGTACCTGGAGCAGAAGAAATCCTGATCAAGACCAGCTTTAACCTGGATGAACCACAGATCCCTCGTGGCGTAGCAGTAACCATTGCAACTTCAGTTTGGCTACCTGTGAAGCAGAATGATGTATTCAATTTCCTTCCAACTGAGCATAATAGAAACAAGGTTTTGAATTTTATATATATATTTTTTTGGTTAGGTGCATTAAATTAACCCTAAAGATATACAGCAAATGAGATATATGCATATGCATATTCACAGTAATATCAGTTTGTAGTAACAATGCAGTGGGACATTCTTTCTCATGGCCTAGAGATTCAAGACGTTATACGCATTTCTTCAGCTCGCAACTCCACAGATTGCGTTTCAGTCGTTTCAGTAGAGGTGATTCCATATCATGATTCTCCCACACAACAAATTTATTCCCTATTGAATTTTGAATTATAAGAAAGAATTAAAGAAAGAAATAAACACACGTGTTCGATCATTTGGGCTACATAATGTAAAGTATTGTTCTATCTTAAGAAATAATTAATTTATTTAAATTGTTGCGATGTATCAACTTTGATTCTTAACATCCCAGTTCGATTATTTCTTGTAGCATAAAAGTTTGCTGGTGTTTGCAGCCTTCCTCAACCAGAAGAACAGCCATCACGTACCTGCAAGAAAGCTTCAGTGACTCGACGGCATATTACATAGTATACGCTCCAGTGGATGTTCCTGCAATGCATCATATTTTGCAGGTGGAAGTACAGATTCAGTGGCAATATTACCTTCAGGGTTTGCAGTTCTACCCGATGGTGGGTCGTTAAGTGAGAATGTGAAAGCTGCAACTGAGAATACTATCTTGACTGTTGCATTCCAGATCATGGATGAGCAGCTAACACCACCACAAGAGCTGCCTCCACAGTCAGTGTTAACAGCACACAGACTCATAAAAGAAACAGGTTCTTGGATTCGGACAGCCCTTCTGCCCAAAATCTGAGAGTCATCTCCACGTAATGAGTTCATGTTTTCTCCTAAGAAACATATTTGGTTGAACTTATTTTTCAAAAAATAACTCTATTTTCTAATTTTCAACTTTATTTTTCAAAAAGTCTGAATAAAACTTTGAAGACAAATAAACTTAAACGTACTTTCTCATAATAAAATTATAATATCGAATCAATTAATTGATCAAACATTCTTATTTGTAACTCATTCCCCGAAGAAATCTTTTCAAAACATTTTTAAAAGATATTGTCAGAAAAACATTTCCTAAAAACATGAATTGAAAAACAGTGTGCAATTTTTTTTAAGGCTTTAAGAAACAAGATTTTATAACTCCTGAGTTAGGCAAGAAAATTTGCATTGTGGTGGGTAACAAAATGATTAGACATGAGATCAAATTAATTTTTGGAACTCGACAGGTAAGTTTACTATGTACTAATTGCAACACAAATTTAGTTAAGAGTAATTGGACACAACAACTACTTATATCTTAAAACAGAAAAACCTGATCATGTAATATTTTTCTATAGGTTACAAACAATCCACGCAGAACAAAGTTCTTTTTTTTTCTTTTGTCATATGTATGCAAAGAAACATCATATCTGGCAAAACTGTGGAAATGCTGGATGAGCAAATACATTCTAGAAAATTACTAATTGAAACTGGAAACATATATATGGTCCAAACTAGAGAGTAATTTGGCGAAACAGGCTAATCTATGAAGTTGCCAAGGATAGACATGCAAGTTTCATCTTTGCTCCCAATATTTCCATGTGAAATATGCCCATCCTGAAAGAGTACCGATCATGTGTTTTACCCAACTGCAACTCATATCAGCTCATTGGTATGCAGGTGAATACGGGAAAGGGAAACTACTCCCTTGGAAGAATATCCAAAAACGAAAAATCATGGAAAGGAGGACCTGCCACAAGGAAAGAGTATAATTCTCTGTAAATACGAATTGTAAAAATCAATATAAAATAAGGAAACAGATTTCTAGAAGTTTGACACGTAAAAGGTAGAATTTTGATTGTTACTGAGATTGATTATCTCAATAATATTTTGCCCAGAGATACTTTACCTTCTTGGCCACCTAAAAGGTAGAATGGAACATGAGCAATCATTTTTTTCCGACCTTCATCCCAGTTGACAGTGCCTGGACGTTGCATGACTTCACTTGAGGGGCTTGAAGGTCCCAAGACAGACAAACATATTGCAGGCTCGCTCATTAAACCCAAATAATCCTGAGCACGTTTCCACACCCTCGCATCTGAAATTCGAGATCGTGCTACCTGCAATAATCATGCCAAATTACTAGCACATAGGTTCGAATGGAAGGCCAAGGTTAAAGTTGTCTGCCTTAGGCCAGTTCTGTTTGTGTGCGAGTGCGTGCCCACTCATGTTTGTGGGTGCAATTGTGCATGTGTCTAACCAAACCTAGCCCTGACAGCTGGCAAGGCAATAAATTAAAAACAATGATCATGTAACAGTGTCTGACAATTCCAACCTTTGCCAAGGAAACACGAGCCCTTGGTAATAATTCGCGATGATAAGTGGCAAGTTTTGCTATTGCAGTCACAACAAAACATAGGAGCCTAGACTGAGAAGATCTTCTGAAACTAGAACTTCCAGAACCATGGGCTGCTTCACCTATCCCCAAGCGACTTTGCCTCAAAATAATGACAGTATGAGAATCAGGATAAAAGTGGCAACACCAAATTCAATCCATAATATGCAAGTATATTGGAAAACTTAATTTACCTTGAAGAAAGGTTTTCATATAGAAGTAATTCCAAACTCTCAAAAAGTTCACGGGCTGCATCTTTGTGAGATCCACCACCGCCTCCATATTCCCCAATGGCCCAACAGAGCTGTAATCCCAACTCAGTCTGTACAAGAATAAGACAAGTTTTTGTCAATGGAGAAGTGAGAAATCACCATTTATTTACAGAAGAAAGGGGCTTTGTTGGTTCGGACCTTTGCAGGGTTATCATAAGCTTCTCCAAGCCTGTCCACTATAGGCTTCTGCAGCAAAATACAGATTGATATATACCTCATAGAAAAGATAAGCGAATTATATCATGCATCATTACAAGATGAAGAACAGAATTCCGCCCAGTTTCTTAACATTAAACGTGTCATAGAAAGCAACCAATACTAACTGAAGCAAGACAAAAGTTCCAACGCAACTTAGCAGGGTAAGGACATGTTGCTATAACGAAGCACTGACGAGGTTTTGACATCAAATGCGGATATGAATATTTCATCCTTTCAAAGAAAACAAGGGTATGCATATTCATCCTTTCATGATTCTAGGATATGATTTACAAGAAAAAAAAATTATTTGTTGTTACTGGATAAAAAATAGAAGCTTTAATGCTATTATTTCTATGTGAAAATCATCATTTTTCTGTCTTAAATTTCATAACATACGTTGGTCGGTCTAAAAATAGAGGTACATAAATGCAAAGAGAAAGTTCTTGGTTACAATGTTCTTAATGAATTTTAGAGTTGCTCAGGCCAAACTCTAACCTCTATACTGTAAAAGAAATTACGTGAATGCTTCAATGTGGCATGAGATAATGCTAGACGAGATGACACAAACTTGAAATGATTTTCAGGAGCTGCTATCAAATATGAAACAGATAGCAACATCATACAATTGCCTAAAATCATCTCTAATACACATGGCAATGGTTAATGCTAAATTCAACATTGAGAGGACCAAATTTAACATGAAATTTGATCAGAAATTACCTTAAGAAGTGCAATGAAATGAGGAGATCGATGAAAGGCAGCAAGCATGAATTCTAAGAGCCTCTTCTGAACCTGCATTTGTACATAAGTTACATCATATAATTCATTCACGTAATAGTCCATGGCTAGAGTAAAAGAATTCAACTCAAAATCTGTACTGTAAGCATGAATGTGTGTGGGGCTGGAGAGAGGGGGTGGGGGGTGCGGGTTTTGGGAGCGAAACAAGGGGCAAACAAAAAGTGGCACATAATTAGAAAATCACCTCAACAAATGTTTAATAAAGGAGGTAGGAAATGCTACTGATATTGGTATATCATGATAGTATTGCATGGAAACAAAAAATCAAAAAATGGTAAAAATATCATTTAACTTCCTAGTACAGATTGTTGTAATAGGGGAGTCCAGTTTAGTATCAAGAGCACAGAATGAGGAACTTCCATTCAAAAAAAGTAAAAAAGAAAAGGAAAAAGAAAACCTTACCTCGTACAAGAAAATTTTGTCTGGAAATAATGTGGAATATCTCGCCATAATCAGAGGAATCAAAGCACATATTAAAGCTGGCACAGAGATATATCAGAATCAATACAGAAGTCCAGCAAAATTACTTTTCCCCAGATGTACACAGTTTGTCAAACTCTAAGTTTCGTCATTTAAGTCCTATTTCAACTGAAAACAATAAAGAAAACCAGTGTACACCTACAATCATTGGCATCATGAACTGCTAATGCGAAATAGGAATCAAGAAGCCGTGGTGCTATTTTGAGTGCTTCTTTCAGTCTATTGGACAGAGGGGTATTGATTACTGCCTGCAATGCTGCGGCCATTGCAGGAGAGGTCCAATGACGTTCCTGAAACATTACAGAGACAATGAACCAAAAATTTCCAGGTAAACTAACATATTATATAACCTAAGCCATTTCTCCCAGTTTGTTGGATAACCATATAAAACCACCTACAAATACTCCTAAATAATCTGATCAATCATATATTGATAGAAACACATGTTATATGCTAAATTGAAAAAATAAATACAGATGTTTCAAAAAAGTAGTAACTTAAGTGATGCTTCATCTTGATCATAACCAATTCAAGAGTAGCACTACAACAAATTTCTTGGCCAATTAGAGAAACAATAGGCTACCTGTGAATCCCCCTTTATAGTGACAACTGACAAGAACAAAAACTGGAATTGAACAAAGTGAAAGCATGAATACTATAAACATTTGTTAATACACGGGCCTCCGACATAAAGTGCACTCATGGAAAAATGAATACTTAATACTCCCTCTGTCCCAAATTTATTGCTCCCATTTTATTTTTAGGATGTCCCATAATAAAGCTTCTTTTCCTAATATGGAATTTTTCCCCCAAAAATACCCTATAACTTAAAAGTAAATGATGCGACACTGCAAACTCTGAATCACTACTTTAAGGGCAATAGTGTAAAAATAACTTTAACTTTTTCAGTTCTCGTCTAAAACACTGTGTTGGGTCAAACTAGATATATGAATATATATGTCTATATATATATATATATGGGACAGAGAGAGTAATAGCTATGGGAACTAAATCCAAAGAAACAAAATGGTGGAAAAGCCGTAACACTCTAGTACCCCACACAAAACCTATCCACCTTATTGTTTAATGCTACCAATTTCATAGAAAGGACCATACAGCAAGACCATCATTCTCATCCTTGAGGAGATCAAGAAAGAGAGGATCAGCTACAGCCATAGGGGTGCTATCTTCAGATTCAGAATCTGCACCTCCATCTCCTATGGTTGAACCAGTATATGCCTCATCCATGAAAGCGAGCAGCATCTGTATTCAAACAGGAGTAAGCATCAAATATAAAAGAGCAGAAATTTTCATAAGTATGGTTTCTAGAAGTTCCATACAGACCTCAGGAGCAGCACTTTTCTGAATTGAAGCTATGCTGCTTCCGACAAGTGACCCTGAACTTCTTTCCACCTTCTCCAATGCCACAACCAATACTAGTCAAAACATAGAGAAAGATGTCACAATTAGAAACATAACCAAGAAATAATTGAAAAATAGTTTGTTGTGGAAGCAATGATGGTGGTTTCTAAACACTTGAAGGAATTCTAGCAGAAAGGTGGGGTATAATTAAGAATCTGTATCTGGCACAGTATTTAAACACTTTTTAGTACATGACAAAGAGTAGAAGAATAAAACGAATGATCAAATTCTTCTTCTTCTTCTCCTCAGCTTAATTCTTCTGCATGAGAATCCACACAAGCTTCCTTGATAAGACGACCTCTGTTGGTGGTGAGGTTAACAGGCAAGAAAAAGAAAACATCTTCATTCTTAAGCTATAGACATAGAATTATGGGTTACAATAAGAATGAAATTCATAGAGCTTCAAACTATAATCTCTAAAGTTCAAGTCAAATTGAGACTTTAAAGGCCAGATTCAGAATGCAGGAATTGATCACAACGCACTAGATGAAGCCCTTCAATGTTCAGAGTCCAAACGAAGGCACCACCAACGAAAGTATAAAGTAGTTGTCATAAAATCAAGATAAATGAACTTACTAGGTAAGTCTACAAGGGATGGAAACAGGGGAATGAAGGATCCAGGAGACATCAATCCCGAGAAAACTCTCAGGAATAAGTTTTCTAATCTGCATGACAAACAAAAAGATTAATAGCCAAAAGAGCAAAAGATTGCAGTCAAAAGAGACTAAGAGCAAACGTAGTCATTTGGGTGATAGCACATCCAATAAAGGTCATTTGCCCCCAATGAATTTTCTACAGAAATTAAAATAGAAGACTACAAGGCTATATAGGACTTACTTCTCTCCATTCCATGCAATCAGTTTCAGCATTAAAGGGAAAAACTGCAAATTTGCAATAGATGTGAGACATATAAGACATTGTGACGAATGAAAGGGAAAAACGAGTTCATTTCAACTATAATGATTCACTAATGTCTTAGTTTTTTCAAGAAGCAACTCTTGGGACACAATCAATGATTGGCATCAAAAACCAAATTTCAGACACCTAACTTCCTAAACCTATCTATTCCCTGATTCAAGAAGCATGTCATGCACTTTGCAACTTGAGAGGAGATGAAACTCAACTTGGCACTGTTCATACAAAACCAAACTGGGTACTGAGTCTCTAAACCTCTATAACTTTCATTAGGGACAAAGTAAGGCAACATCAACAAGAGCTGGACACATCTCACAATAAAAGCAGTTCAGACTAGACTAAGAAAAGAAAAACAAAATTAAGAAATAGAAACTCTGTTCACAACACAAAGTGGATTTCCAGAATAAACGACCTATGAGATGCCCATGAGGACCTAATAAAAATGGAGATTATAAAGAAGATTTATACGATTCTCGTTCAGCAAATATGGAAACAGTGCATGAATGATTATGGAAAAGAGATGGCAAAAACAAGAACTAAATGCTAATGTAAGTTAAGGGTACATGTGCACTCTATTTTTCAGAAGCAATCCACATTGCTCAGCAACTCAATCATCAAAAAGGCTGAAATTTTTTTGTCTAACATCTCAGAAGAAGTACTTTTCACTCTAGAAAACCTTAACAGCAATGAATTGACACTTCATGCTGCAGTATGATTGCATATTTCCACTCATAAATATTAAAACAACTTTATCTCAAACATTATGAGTAAATCACCAAAACTTAATCCGCATAGTTCTTTGAAATTTAATCAAAAGTTCTCTGAATGTTATTTTGCATATTTGTCACATTAGGGGTAATCAACATCAATGTTACCTTCATCAGGAGCAGCTATTAGAATTTATCTCAAACATATACCTGTGGAAGTAATGTAGGGAAAGTCTTTAGAAGTTTTCTTTTGTTTGAGCTCAGAAATTCAAGAGTTGCTTCAGCAACAACAGGGTCTGCAAACTCACTGCAAGAATAATTAGAAACGGGCAAGTGTATGATGACTATCAAATTGATAATTTCACACTACTATACTGGCATAAGATAATGAATACAGAAAACAAACAAGATTTGCAAATGGAATGAGGAAAGACAGAGACTTTAAATTGACCTTCATATCAGTTTCTACTTAGCCAGGAAGAAGTACAAACTTTAGCTAAGAAAGCACTTAGAAACAAAATCTGATTAATGGAGTATTTTAGATTTAGGTTGGTTCTATATCCCCTCAATTTTCCTTCTCCCAAAAGGAATGAGTATTTGGGGATTACCATTTTTGGGAAACACATTTTTATTCCCCTAAAATACTTATCACCATTACTTCAATTAAATAATTATATATCCTACTATGCCCCCACTAACTACGACTAAACAACATTGACAAAATATCCATAATTAGAAATGTCTCCCACTAACCACAACAAACAACATTGACAAGGCATCTACAATTAAATGTCTTCCAAAAATAGATTACATCATTTTTTCTCAACAAAACATCCAAACTAATTCTCCACACATTCCTTAATCCCACTACCCAAAATATTTTTCTAAAAGACTGAAGTAACACCAAAGAAAAAGCCTTAGGTTTTTAGTGCACTTGAGTTGCTTAGTAGTTCCTTGGGCATAAAGTAAAAGAAAGCAACAGTACCAAATCAAATTTTGTTGCATCCATCTCAGAGAGAGGAGATGAAATACTGATCGTAATGATGAAGATGTTTGTTGTTTTTTTTAAAGTATGACTAAATCAACAATGATGAGTACAATCAAACGCATTAAAAGCTGCCAACAAAGCACAATCCAACATTGATTGTGAGACAAGTTTCACATTGCATAAAGTAAACAACGGGAATCCAAGATGGATCCTGAGTAAAACTAATGGTAACCTAGTGCCTCATCCAAGATGCCATACGCAAAAACCGGGAAGTTGAATTCTATAGTGATTTCATATTTGCCAATATTGGCAATACTAATCTTTCATTGTTTATTTGACAATGGATATCCATTCAGGAGAACATACAGCTCTCACGATATATTAGTGTATGGCAGATTACATGATATCTCCACTCTTTTTTAAATTGATAGCCAAGAAAAGAGCATAAATTTGCCTTACCGGCTCAAACACGAATGGAAAAATGTCCTCAGACTAGGTTCTGCATCATGTAAAACTACATCTCCAAAATCAAGAAAAAATTGAAGAATCGCCTGAATGACAAAGGATAAACTAAAGCATAAGCAAACAATTAGAAGTAGCATGCATAACCAGAAAGGACCTAGAACCTACAATACAAAGTCGCAAACTAACTTCCATACAACATTGGCATCACAATGCAGCAAACACCTTCCCCACTATATCTACGAGTGAATATATGTCAATGTAATTCTATATGTGTGTATATGTGTGTGAATAGTATTCTTTCATACACAGGACAAAAATGTATCATTATATGAAAAAAGAAAACAATTTCCACAGTTTGAGAAGCCCACAGGCATAACACATTACCTTGTTAACTTAATTTTCTTTCCTATTTCTTACTGGATGATTTGTGGGCTGTTTGAGAAGTGTGTTTCCCATAAACATTTATAACTAGTCGCATTAGTAATCCTCCAAAGACCAATATTTCCAAAATATACGATTTTTCACACCACAGAAAATTTAAATTACCCAGTTGAATTTAGCAATAAACTACTCGGCTAAGTCATAAAACTGCATAATCATCAAAAAAGTGAGAAAGTTTTCATTACACTATCACCAATTCGGCATTAGATTTATAAATACTTTCATATATAAGGAAACATTTAATAGGGAAAAGCAACAATAAAACAAAAAGAGTATACCAGTAAAAGAAGGCCGTTGGAGGTTTGAGTCTGCGAAATTGAAGCAACGCAGCGCTGAAATATTTTGTTCAGGTGCGGGTAAACCCTAGCTATCAATTCTTCTGATTTCTCGCTTTTGCAAAGTTCATACAGCCTATTGACCTACGAAATGCACATCAACATCAGCAAATTTGGACAAAAATCAGCAAAATACATATATACAACAAGAATCGGAAAACAGATTAAGAGCGTTAAGAAAAATTAACGGAATTAAGAAGCGAAGGATCGGAAGCGGGGTCGGTGGCGTAATTGGAATCTCTGGCGGTGGACGATAACGATCTGATATGAAATTCCCATTCTTTATCTCTATCCCCCATTTTCCTTCCGAGAAACTCTTTTTAGATTTTCCAATTTTATCAATCAATCAAAGCTACATGAAATCTTAATTCATTCATTCATTACTGCGAATTTTGAAGTGCTTCAGGAGTTCTCGCTAAACTGAAAGAGTTCTTCCTCCCTTAGGAACCGCGGGTCCGGACCCGGTCAGCCTCGCCCCGCCCCGCCGCTCCCGGAGCGGATTTTAACATTATTGAATTTCAAAACCGTTACCCGACTCATTAAACTTTTTTTCATAGTTTTAAAATTTTTCGTTATACATACAATTAATTGATATAATTTTTTAATACTTTTAAAATTATAAAATTAAATTTGACCCATATACCCATTAGATTCATACGTCGTTTGAGTGTAAGTTTCAACAATCTTAGAAGGATGAGTTTTGAGTTTTAGTAAATCCAATTTAATCCCAATTTTACTTTTTAACTTTTTATTATATGGAAATTGATTATTACAACAAAGTCAAATGTAGCCAATTATTTATATATTTTAGCCGCTTTGGTAGTTTTTATTTTTATTTTAAAATATATAATAAATTTTCGGAGCTAATAAAATATAATATTTTATTTAAAGTATAACTTGTCATTGTCAATTCAATTGGGTAAAATAAATTTCATCAACTTACAAAATATTTTTTGTTGAATTGCAATCACAAATTTATAGTGAAAATGTGAGAATCTTTTTAACATTTTAAATTTTAAGTTGACAATCGCATTAAAATGAGTTTATAAGATTTTTATATTAAATTTACAATAAAAAAAATTGCTTTTATGAAAAAAAAAAAACAGGATTTGCCAATTAATTTTAAGTAATTGGTAAACTATCATACATTTGAACTCAAGCAAACACGCACAACCTTTTCTTTGGTCTTAATTAAATTACAATACAAACTTTTGGGGGTGGATAAACGAGTCAAGTTACGAGTCCAAGCCCATGTTGACAGGCCTGGGCCCATTTACATATGGACTAAATCACTGTGTTGAATAAGCTTTAATTAGTGGGCTTCAAGAACATATCTCAAAAAAATTTAACCAGTGTATATAAATAGGCCATCAAATACTCAGCCCGTTGCTGTAAATTCTCTCGTCACACATAATTTTATTTTATTTAAAAAAAAAAAGATCAATTATATCATTCATTACAGTAATATATCAACATTAAATTGATATAATCAATGACTTCAAATGAGATATATAATTTAATAATTGCGGCTCAATTATTTTAATTTGGTTTTCATGGCATGATACGGTGGTGTAACGGTCTTATAAATGTTATACCTGATATACATATATTTGGTATATATTTATCATGCAAGTGTCATATTTTTTATAAAATGGGACCAAATGTATCATACATTTGATGTAACATGAATATTATTGTGGTGTAAGCTAAGGGTATACTCTAAAAAACAGCAATATACCTTAAAATGGATGTATTCGTGTGACACATTTATTATGAACAAATCCTGCTAGATTTTGTGGGTTCATTTAGAGCTGCTCATACAGATCATATAGAATTAATTCCAGGCTGCAGCTATGCTGGAATTTATTACATTTATCAGTTCAGAACTTGGACTTCATCCCTTAAAAGTCTTTCGCAGGCATTAATTAGTTTGGATTCTGAACTAAATTTACACTACTCTATACAGAAAGATATTGCATCTGAATGGTGAAAACTGAGCAGGGATCAAAAAACTGAAAAATCAATTGCTTCAAGCTGCGCATTTCTTACATCCCATAATGGTGAAAATCCTTTCTCACATACCATTATAATGGCTAAAATCAAGAATTTGGTGATGATTATGCTTCTCCTTCATATTATAGCACAGGTAAGACCTGAGAAAGTTGCATCAGAACTCATAGGACTCAAACTTAGGCTTATCAGCAGGGAGTCCTTGCTTTCCCCCGCATACATCGGGAACATGAACTATGATCAAAGGGTTGAAACTTACTTCAACATCTCCAAGGCAAGAGCTGATTACTTGAAAACTTTTGCAACTAGCAACAACAAGACTATGCTATCAAAAGTTATGACTCCCTTCAAGAATGCTGGAGACTACTTCATGGTGCGAGTAGGCATTGGAGATCTGAATCAGTATGTATACTTGAACTTGGATATTGCCATAAGTCCCCTCACCTGGACACAATTCCAAGGTCACAACTTTTGTTTTCTGCAACGATATCGGAAGAGCTATGATCCACAGAAATCTCACACTTACAGAAAGATTTCCCATGACAGCCCTATTTGCAAATATCCAGTTTTCAGAAGAAAGAACGGAGAGTGCATCTATAACATCAACTATCCTAATGGAGGATCTGCCCTTGGGGTGGCATCTTATGAGAAATTCATGTTCCTGACAGTGAAGAACACAACTACGCACGTGAACAAGATAACTTTTGGCTGCACAACAGAGAGCAATAACATAAACTTTGGCCCTGGTTCTGGGATTTGGCAATGAATAAGTCCCCAGAGTCTTTGATCACTCAGCTGAGCAGCATAATCGAAGGGCGCTTCTCTTATTGCTTGTTTTTTAGCACCAGGGTCCATGGCTATCTAAGGTTTGGCAATGATATTATCAGAGGCCAAGGCAGAGTACAAACAGCCCCATTGGTGCAGCATCTTTACTACCCCTATGCATATGCCTTAGACTTGATTGACATAAGTCTTGGAAACCTCAGACTGAAAATTCACAAGGATGCTTTTACCACCACTAGGAGAAATACTGGTTTCCTTATCGACACTGGCACTATAATGTCCAACATCCATCGGGCCGCTTACATTAGAATCCGAAAGGTGCTGGCTTACAGGTTCGACAAGTTCAGGCTCAAGAAAACGTCGGTTTCAAAATTCGACCTTTGCTATGAAATGCGTTCAGGGTTGAAGCTCGAGCATGTGATTGTGCCGATGACGTTTCATTTCCAGGGAGGGGCTAATCTTAAGGTGGCACCGGAAAAAGTTTACCTTCTGAACAAGGAAAAGACTTGTTTCTGTCTTGGCTTGATGCCAACGGATGGGCCGACGGTATTGGGAGCTATGCAGCAGCATAACACAAGGTTTACCTATGATATAAAGAAGGGAACAGTCTCATTTTCGGCAGAGGATTGCATTGCTAGTGAGAAAGCATGAGTTCTTTGAATCATCCTTACTATGTTAATACTGGCATGATGAATTTAATAAAATGGCATCTTAAATAATTAAGATGGTGGATCGTACAGTTCTTTAGGCTGTTATATCTGCTTGGATTCATGATGAAGATGAACTAAACTATGCGTTCAACGTTGTCAAATCATTGATATATTTATGATCAGAATGAAACTTAACTAAAATTATGTGGAGATTCGAACCAATTAATATTCAAGAATCAACGAATAAGTTAAAGTTAGGAGTGAAATACCAGTCAAACCTAAAGCTAGCTAGTTTTTCCAAATCCACAATTCTCATAAATATTGATTTTGTCATTCTGGTCTTTTTTCATGCGACGATAATTTGAAACAATTCAAAAAGGCTCAAAATGTAAAGTTAGAAATTCATATAATAGGTGGTAACTATTCGACAATTCTATCGAACATACATGGAATTAGAGGTAGCATTGCTACAGATGTCAAGTCATGAACTTTATAATTTATATACATTATACAATGTAATGGCATAATTTATGACATATTTTTTTATATTTAATTTTTAGAAAATCATACTAGATTTTCTGGGATCTAGCAGGGAATACAGATAAAAGTAATATAAACTGCTGGCTATAGATATATTGATTTTTTTTTTTTACATTTGTCAAAACTTTATCCCTTCAAATATTTTCCAAGGAATTCATTCATTTGGATTTCGATATAAATTCTTGTAATACACCAAAAGCTTTTGCATCTAATTCGTGAAATCCCAGCTAGAATAAAAAAAAAAAAAATTAAAAAAAAAATGCATTGATACATGAGTAAATACGAGTAAATTTAAATTTGCTGTTAATTTTCCAAAGATTAGTTTAAGAATTTCGCCACTGTTCCATTTGATTATCCTAATAAAGTAAAGCAAAATATAAAAGCGTTTCAGAAGCCATTAAGCTAAACTAAAAGCGTGGGATTAACAATATCATGTCGTCGAGCTCGCGCCACCTCACCTTTTATTTGTGCTGCTTCGAACAACTCGCACACTCTCCAAATCCCCCACCCCCAACGCCACCCCATCCCATCCCATCATCTTCTTCTGCAGTTTCTGGGCATGATCTTGTTCTGTTATTACTGTATGTGTATTTTAATCTCTCTCTGCTCTGCTCTATTTTGGGGGTCGTAAGTTGCTTTGGTTTGAATATGAGTAATTTCTTTCTTCTGTTATAACTAATCTTTCTATCTCCAATTTTCTTTTTATATTTGAGGAAGAGGGGTGGGGTTTTTTTGGTTAGTCATAGGTTTTCTTTTCTTGGAAACCTGTGTTGTGATTCTGGAAATGCATGTTTTTGTGTTTTACAAAAATGTTTGCAAACATCCTCGGGGTATGTTTCTTAAGTTGATTGCTGCATTTCTTTCTTTATATATTTTTTTATCTTAATTTTTGTGTTTAAACTTATGCTATTTGCATTCATTATGTGGTCTTTGAAAATATTCATGGGGCTTGGGGGATTTTTAAGTTGAAGTGAAACATGTTCTATTAGGCAAAAACCCTTGAGTATCGATTCTTAATTTCCGAGGCAATACAGGAAACATGAAACCTCAATAGTGCTGTTTTAGGCAACATTCTGGTCTCTTGCCTGTTAGATTACACGAATAATTATTTCTTATTCCATTTTTTGGCATCTATTTACTAAATATAAGCATTACATTAAGTACATTAAAAACCTCTTAGCAAGATTTTTTGTTTTCAATGGAAAAGGAACGGCAAATTGATGGGAAGCTTCAAAGTGAAAAAGGTATCTATGGAGCAGAATATTGATGATGGATATGACAAAATCAGCCTTTTACCCGATTGCATCCTTCATCATATTCTGTCGTATCTTCCTACCAAAGAGGCTGTGTCAACATGTGTATTATCTAAAAGATGGAAGTATTTATGGACTTCTGTTCCCAGCATTGACTTTGATGATTCGTTGTTGTATTCAAGTCAGTTTGACTTTTGGCATCCCATTGATGTCACATGTTTCATGAATTTTGTTGAGAAGGTGTTTCTACTGAGGGACACATCTAATATGAAAAGATTCCGTCTTTCCTGTCGTGTTTGTTTCAGTGCATCTCGTGTCAATGAATGGATTTTAGCTGCTATCAAGCATAACGTTCAAGAGCTTGATCTTTGCCTTTTTGTGGAAGAGCCTTTCATGCTACCCGGCTGTGTTTTTGATAATGAACTGCTTACAGTTGTAAAATTAGAAATGAATTGTACCCTTCAGCTGCCTCCTCGCATTTCCTTTCCATGCCTTAGAACGTTGCACCTGTGTCTTGTCACATTTCCAAATGATAACTTGATGCAAAGTCTATTCTCTAGTTGTCCTTTTCTCGAAGAGTTGGCTGTATTAGATTGTGAATGGATGAATCTGAAGAGTATCTCGATAACTATGCCTTCACTGAAGATCTTAATAATAGATGATTTACCATTTTGTTCTGTTGATGATCTTCGGGGTTGTGAGATCAAGATTGATGCTGGAAATCTGATATTCTTTAAGTATAGTGGTTATCTGTCAAATGAGATTAATGTCTATGGTCTTTCTTCATCGGCCCTTGCATTGATTAACATCCCCATCCTCTGTGGGAGGCAGCGTGAGATTGCTTATCGAACTGTTAAGCTGTTTGGAGGGCTTAAAAATGTTAGTAGCCTGAGAATATCCAGCGGCACCATTGAGGTAACTAGTGCATGAGAAGGCATTTTTATATTAAATCAATGTTGGTTTTTTATTGATGATTGTTGTTGGTGTTGTCCTACCATACTAACCATATCGGTATTCCTTGGTGAAGTCTCTCTTTCTTGCAGAGAACGTGATGGATCACCTTCCAATGTTTGAGAACCTAACAGTCTTGGAGTTGAGGGGGGAATTCGGGAAACATTCTATCAAACTTTTGATAAAGTTTCTCCAATGCTTGCCTAAATTAGAATTTCTTCATTTTTGCGAGGTAGATAATGAGGACCAAAATTCAGTCTTAGCGTAAGGTACTCAACTAAATGACTGTTTCTGCATTCAGGGACTTGGTCTCTGTGAAGATGATTCCACGCTGAAGTTGGTACCAAATTGTGTCTTGTCGAGACTCAAGACAGTCAACTACCAGAATCTCCATGGGACTAATGTAGAAATATGGTTTCTGAAGTTTTTGCTGAAAAATGCAATTGTATTGGAGAAAATGAATATGTTCTGGTCCAAGAGTTCTTCCCAGAATCCAATGAACCAAACGAAGATCAGAAATCAATTGCATGCACTTCCCAGAGGCTCCAGGCATTGTGAACTACTGTTCACGTGAAATCTGTAGCTTGTTGGTAGTTTATCCCTGCTCAGTGTTTTCTCTTTTATATTTTACTTACCTAAAAGTGATGTTCATTTATTTCCTCTTTTTGGAAAGTTCGACCACTTGTTTTATGTGTGTGGAAGAGAGTGGTTCTATTGAATTCTTTTTAGATTACCCATTTACATATCTGACAACATTAGAATGATCAAACTAGAGTTTGAGGCCTTTGTCAAATAAGCAATTATTTCAGGTATGACCTTTCCTTGACCTCCATCCGACACCCTCCCTAAGACACAAAAGAGGAAAAGACTATGGCTTTCTCAATTTCTGCATGATTTATTTGCTCATCTTGAAACATGTTATCTCTCTGAAGATTAGATATTGCCAAATCAATAGTGTTATTTCCTTCTGTGTGTTTTGCTATTATTTACTTACCCCTTGTCCTTATGTATTTTACTACAAACCGAAACCACTTGTCATAGACTTCTGGATCTTTATCGATGTGAGCTGGTATTGTGGTTTAGTTGGTATCGTCGGTTAAATGATTCGAATACGATAATAATTAATTTTGTTAATGTGCTATGTTTTGTGCTTATTTATTTGTCATATGCCTTGTTATTTTATAGAGTATGTACTTATCAACCGCACTGGTGTAATTTAGGATCTAGATGAAAATTGTCATTGTTGCCGCTGTGCACAGGGACGGGATGTGCTTTTGGTGATCTGGTCATAGTTTACAACAGCTTCGATGAGCCAGTGGCGAGCTGCTGATGGATCTTGCTTGATGTCTTTTTTTTGTTGCTTATGTTTTGACGAGTGTCCGGACATTGGAACATCTCAGACTACTTGAAGACCTCTCATATTGAAGTGACCTTTTGAGGGCTGTTTTGTGATATTTGAGTAAAGAATTTTGTTTCTCATATAGCCTTTTTGAATAGTTGTTCAAATATGTATATTGAGGGTCATACTAGTTATAAACTTGGGTGTTTCTGTAAATTGTATTCCCAAATGCTAGATATCATCTGACTTTGACGCTTCGACAGGATGCCTTTTGTGTTCTAGCCATTTTTGTCCATGTTTTGTTTCATTATCAAATTTTCAGTGCTTGCATGGTGTCAGCACTCAGCACATATGAGCATATAGATTTCATATCTTGCTTTAGAAAAGCTCTTGATTAGCATAAGTCACTGTTGTACTGGTTCTCGCACATTTTTGTCCAAGTATGTGAAGCTTTATCATGTAAATTTAATGATCTACCTGCTGATAAACAGTCCGATGCACTACATCATAGAGTAAGTCATGTTGCAAAGTGTGCCTCAGCATCATCCTTTTCCTTATTTGTTGTTCTGGCCTTTGTTGTAAACCATGTCGCCGGCCTGATGGATATCAAGGGCTTTTGCTGAGAATTATGCGAACTGGAGATTGTGGGATTCGTTAGATCTTTTAGTTGCTACAACGGTGTGTGAGTGTGTGTAAATATATGTTGGGATGCACATTCGTTGTACACCACCGATAAATGTAGCATTTACAAAAAAAAATTTTATATATAGAGAGATGTATATGTACTCGATGTGCATTACTTTTTAGTTGATAGGGGTGCACATAATTCGCTTAACCGCTCGAATCAAATCAAATTGAATCGAAATTGAAACTGTTCGAATCGAAATTGAAATCGAACCGAAAATTTTGGTTTGATTTTTAATTTTTTATTTTTCAAATTTCAGTTTTTGGTTAATCGAACCGAAAATCGAATTACTATTTTTATATTATTTTTGTTTTAAAAATTAAGATTTTATATTTTGTTAGTTGTTTTTAAAGTATTTTTTATGTCTTTCTCACCCAAACAAAAAATAATAAATAAAAAAATATATTTTATAATTTTATTATTTAATTTTTTATTTTATTTATTTTTTTTAAAAAAAAAATTTATTAATCGAAAACTGAACTAAAAAATTGAGGAAAAATTCAATTATAACATAATCGAATAAAAAATTTTGATTTGATTTTTAGTTTATGATTTTGCAAAATTAAAATTTCGATTTGATTCGATGCACTCTAATTAGTTGCTATAATTGTGTGTGAATGTATACAATGATCGTAGCATTTACTAAAAGACCCTCTGTATAAGTAGAAATGTATATATACATACGGAAGTAGGTAGCTAAACAAGTTTCAAAATGGCACCATAAAGAATATGCCATTTTGGAAGGGTAGCTGACTAAGCAGTAGTAGTAGTAGTGTATGATAATCAAGAGGAAGTCAGCAATTAAAGGGGGCTGTATCTTCATCGCAGAATAAATAATCAGTAAGTGTGATCATTAAGCTACACAGATTTTAATTTTTGTACATAAAAAATAAATACTTTATATCCAATCACCTTTTTTAAAAGTTGTCATTTTTAATTTTATTTACGGGCTTGCTCATGATGGCACTATCAGGATGATCCAAAAGATTAAATTAAGACTGATATTATTATATTCCAAGTGTCAAACAAATGAATCCAACAGCAGCTTGGAATTTTCTTAAACCAAATAAGTCCAAATGCAACAATAGTACCCCCAGTCCCGTTGAATACAAGAACAGGGCTGCCTCATGCTCTTCCTTTTATTACTCTTTTACTTTATTATTATTTCTTTTAACCAATATCGTCTCAGCTACAACGTTTTTAAGTTTAATACAAAACTGTTGTTTGAAACTTAATATATTTAATGTTTATTATTAAGTGCTGATAAGGAAATGAACATGAGAAATGTATGAGCTAGATGTCAAATTGAAGAGTTAGAAGTTTTTTGACTTTCGTCTCAGTCATGGCAACAGTAAAAGTAATGTTGCAGAAAAAAAATAAAAATTATTGCAACATAGTTTCATAAGAATTTTAAATAAAAACACGTGAAATATTAAAAGAAATAGAAATTTTCAATAGAAAGAAACGTTGTAACCGGATTTCATTCTTTCAATTTTCTTGCTTTTCTTTAGAATTTACATTTAGCATGGCAGAAAGTTAGAATTGGTTGATTGGAAATTTCAAGAGGGGTGGCAAAATAGAGAAACCTTAATTTGGATAATTCTAGTAGATTTCGAATTTCCTAATCCTAAAAACAATCACATTCATTAATATAATAGGATTCATCTTGAATATTTTAGTTGATTCAGGAATTCCAAATCCTAA
Organism: Paulownia fortunei; assembly: GCA_019321725.1. Classification (NCBI taxonomy): domain Eukaryota; kingdom Viridiplantae; phylum Streptophyta; class Magnoliopsida; order Lamiales; family Paulowniaceae; genus Paulownia; species Paulownia fortunei. Next base: position 8,744,934 of record CM033113.1, on the reverse strand, counting down.
TACTATATAAATCCATTAACAAAATGGGACTCCTCAAACACAAGTAATTTGATTTATTCACAAAAAGAATCACTCTCGGAATTGGAACAAACCTATTTCTCATATTATATGCTGTCATAGATTCCTTTTTTTTTTTTCTGTAATAAAGAAATTTGAACAACAGTTTTTGGAATTGGATGATAAGGGCAGTAACAAGAATACCGATACACACATCATTTATTATAATTAATTTTTTATTTTTTATTACAATATTATCAATATATATTAATTATATAAAATAAAATAATATAATCAATATATATTTAATTTATATATAGAATGACAAATTAGAAGAGGCGCATCCGCCACCCTAATTTACCAATACAAAAAAAGGTCGCCTCTCTCTCTCTCTCTCTCTATTCATAAACACCAACCCTTCTCCTCAACCTCGAGCAACTGAGATTTCAAAGCACAGGCACTCACCTAAAATTTATTATAATTGCTGCCCTTCTCTTAAACAAACAAGAAACATAAAAGGTGTGATCTCCTTCGCATCTTCCTTTAAATTCAGTCATACACACATTCTCTCTCTCACGATATATGTATATGTCAATTCCTGTGTTTCACAGTTGTTTTCTGACATTTGGGTACTAAAAAAGTCTTGTTAAATTTAGTACTACCCCAAAGTTGCAGACTCCTATAGACAATGGTTGTTCAGGCTCTTTCTCACATAGAAGAGCCGTGAACAACTACCTCTATTCTGTCCTTTTGGCACTACCAAAGCTTCAACAGATTCTTCATCTTTCGGCTTTTGCCCAACTAAATATTTATATATACACCATAGACAACCAAAACAACTTTGAAATTGTCGACTTCTTTTAAGGAAATCACCCACATCAAATTTTTCTTCTGAAACTTTCTGATATTTGTACTATACTTTTTTAATATTGTGCTACTAGTGCTATGATCTCCTCTCTCAAGCAGCCAGCTTTGTCACTCCATGGCTCAAATTTTCTCCAGCCGAGGAGAAAATTTAACGCCCGCCACTCGCCGGTTTTGCCTTCTATCCCGGCGGCGAAAACTCTCCGGAGCTCCATTATTTCACTCTCTAAGCCGCTCCACGTCTCAAAGGTCGGGTCTTTTTCCATTGATAAAGAGAAGGAGCGATCTCTGATCACTTGCAAGGCATATGAAGCCGACCGATCGGAGCCGATTATAGAGTCGGCGGAGGCGAGGTCTGAAGCTGCGAGGAAAGTGAAGATCGGAATTTACTTTGCCACGTGGTGGGGTTTGAATGTGATCTTCAATATTTATAACAAGAAAGTGTTGAATGCGTATCCCTTTCCTTGGTTAACTTCAACGCTGTCTTTGGCTGCTGGGTCTCTAATTATGCTGATTTCTTGGGCTCTAAGGATTGCGGAAGTTCCAAAGACTGATCTTGATTTCTGGAAGAGCCTTTTTCCGGTAAGAAAATTTAGGGTTTTGATTATGATTTTTTTTAGGTGAATTTTCCTATCTGGGTTTTCTTCTTGAATTTTCTTATCTGGGTTCTCTTGGTTGATTGTTTTGTGATCTGGATTCTAATCTTTTCATGATCACTGTTTTCGGTTCTGTAATCTGAGTTCCTGATCTTTTGTGGTTTCATTTTTTATTATTTTGTTTGTATTTAATTGAAACACCGACGCTTTGATTGTTGTTGATGGTTGGGTTGGTGCGTTTAGGTTGCTGTTGCGCATACAATTGGGCATGTGGCGGCTACAGTGAGTATGTCGAAGGTGGCAGTTTCATTCACTCACATAATCAAGAGTGGTGAACCTGCTTTTAGTGTTTTGGTCTCAAGATTCATCTTGGGAGAGACGTTTCCACCATCAGTTTATTTATCGCTTCTTCCGATTATTGGGGGTTGCGGTCTGGCTGCTCTCACTGAGCTCAACTTCAATATGACTGGTAATTCAGACGGCCAATAGTTTGGTTGTTTTTTACCAATTATTTTCTTAAATTGCAAGCATATGTGAGAGGATAGTGATTTGATGATAGAGTAAAATCTGATGAAGTTTTTCTTGCTATGAAACACTGGGACTGTAGCAAAAGCATTGTTGCCAGCTTGTCGATTCTCTTTTTAAGTAAATTCTTCATCAAGTCACATGAAATCCTGTTGAAGTAGGTGGCTAAGGTTTGGCAGTTTCTGGTTTTTTGGAAAATTGAGTAAAGTTGTGAGGGCTTTGAATGGAAATTCCCAGCATTTAGATTGTTTTCTGATGCCTTTTTTTAATGGTTGTTGGCTGTCAATATCAGGTTTTATGGGGGCCATGATATCAAATTTGGCGTTTGTTTTCCGTAACATATTTTCCAAGAAGGGCATGAAGGGCAAGTCTGTTAGTGGGATGAACTATTATGCCTGCTTATCTATGCTGTCTCTCTTAATTCTCACTCCATTTGCTATTGCTGTGGAGGGACCACAGATGTGGGCAGCTGGATTCAGAGAAGCCCTGTCTCGAATTGGACCTCAGATCATTTGGTAATCTCAGAACTGCCTACTTTAATTTCGTTTTATTTGTCTTGTAGATGGCATGTGTAATGCCATGTAAATATTCGGCAAGGTTGGACTATTATTTTGACTCTTATTTGTCTCTGACTTAAGAATGAAATCACTTATAAATGGGCCTCACATACAGAAGCTAATATTCATTAGTCAGCAATCAAATGTGTGTCTATGTAAATTTGGAAAGAGATAGATCTTGTCCTACAAGATTGTAAACCTGAAAACATCAATTGGATTGTTGAATTGAGTGTAAGTATCACATTAGTATCAAATGATGGCCAAGAAGATCTATGCACACCTTTTGATATTCCACGTATTGCTCTTATACGTATTTGAGTAGTTTCCCTAAAACTTATCAATTTTGGAATTGCTTGGGAAACTCCATATGTTGGATGTTAGGGAACAGTGTTGGAATTTTGTGTTTTTATCTGCCTTTTTGTCAACGTTTGGTTTTTTGTTTCCTTATTGTTCCTCTGTTGGTGATGTTTTGTGTGGTTATTTGTGCATAGGTGGATGGCGGCCCAGAGTGTATTTTATCATCTCTACAATCAAGTGTCATACATGTCATTGGATGAGATATCTCCTTTGACGTTTAGCGTTGGAAACACCATGAAACGTATATCTGTCATTGTCTCCTCTATCATCATTTTCCGGACACCTGTACAACCCGTCAATGCTCTCGGAGCTGCAATAGCAATTCTTGGAACTTTCTTGTATTCACAGGTAATTTGCTAAGTCTTTCCTTTTCTGGAATTTTTGATAGCTCTGTCTCATATGTCGGTGAGACTATGAATCGGAATATGATGGTGAATATATCCGAACAAGTAGTTCAAATGCAACACAAAATTGTTGCCTCATTGTAAATGTATAGCCCTTATTAAGCAACACTTAGATAGAAAGTGTGTCATTGCGCCTTCCTGAAAAAGCCGCACTTCAGTACTACGTGATAGTAGATTATTATAACCAAATAGCACGCTGCATTGTGGACTAATTATTAGACTGTTCATATCTACTAAAATAAAAAATTTCGGTTTTCTCATGCTGTATTGGAAGATTCTATGTCGTTTTAAAAATTATAATTTGCTACATTTAACAAAGTTCTACTGTGGCTTAAACTAAAATGAGGTTGTCTAACCTTTGAGACAAGACAGCAGCACTGACAACTATGGTTCTGACAAAGTGGTAGTTTCCATTGTTATGTCTTAACAATTTTGTAGTCTCAAGCTGATTTCCCTTATTTCACACTTTTTCTCCTCCAAATAATTGTCCTGTGCGAATCTTTGAATAATTTAGTCCCTCGTGTCTCTGTTGGGCATTGAAGCACATTAGTTAAACTTGCTATGATTATATGAGTTCTCTTTGCTATATCCAACTTCCTCCCCTTAAAACTCAAGATTGATCGCTGGCTCACAGTAATAGAATTGCCTGGGATTGACAATTTCATTGCCAGCATTTTCACAAATTTACTCGTCTTTTTCACTTAGATTCCTGACTAGTATTTGATATACTCGACAGGCAAAGCAGTGAAAGACCCTGGAAGTAGGAATTCAGTATGACGAAGTAGCTTAAACGAAATTGAAGCTCTCAAGATCTGTGCCTGCTTTGAAAGGGGTAATGCGGTTTATCTTGGTCCATTGCCAACTACATTTACTACGTGAAGCAGCAGCAGCTTTACTTGTAGATATTAATAATGAGCTACTGAAAACTTTGATCTTATACAGTTTAATTAGGCGGCATTTCCTGGTTTTGTTTTGTACCTCATAAGTTGAGACAAGAATTGAGAACTGTAGTTCCAATAAACAATGGAGAAACTCTTAATTAGCAATGAGATGAAATATCTCAAGTCTATTTAGACCATCTTATAGTTGATGCATCAATTAGTGTTTCATAATCACCAAAAAAGGTGCTGGTATTTTATTTTGGGACGACATTTATTGTGCCTGGACTTTGAAGTTTATCAATTTTTAGCAGTTTGAGGTTTTTATTTCAAGATGGTGTTATATTTTGGAATATGTTACTAAGATTTTTGATTTGACGACAGGCATTAACCAACAAATCAAATTGTTATTTTTCAACAATTCATTCAAATATATTTTTATTCACATTTTCTTCAATTCCACTGTCAAAAAACATCCAAAATAGAGAAATTTTCGACTTTCCTAAGCCTTTGTTGGTCGAGACTTGAGAGAAGTCGCATGACACGTTATAAAATTGGATACTTGCACAGAATGATGATTGTTTATTTGATTTCCTGCGAAAATCTGAGGCAGGCTGTAGGCATGACAATCACAAACCAGAAAACTCAACTGGGTTAGGTCAGGTCAGGATATTAACCTCACCCGACTCAACTTCGTTGGGTCAGGTCGACTCAGGTCATCGGATAACTTGAATTTCTTCAGGTTAACCTGGGCGTCATATTAAGCAAACCGCAATCAACTTTCTTGAGTTCAAAGTGGATCAACTTAATTTAACCCTTATTTCTGTGTCAAACATGTGCTGAGGTCTCGATCATGGCAGTGATTACCACCCTAATACTACCTTCTCATTTGAGTATATTTTGGCAGCGATCAATAAACATTTGATCTCCCAACATACAATCCTATATAGTAAAAGAAATAACTAGAATATAAAAAAATAAAATTGCAAGATGAAATACAGCCAATTTTGTTCTCTCACCTCACTTGGGATTTTTCCCAGCCATCTAGCGATAGCTTTTTAACATAACAAAAACTCACACTCTAATGAAACAAGGAGAGAACAATACAACATGGAGGACAGTCAGTTGAACTCACTCAGATCTTAGAGACACTGTCCAACCTATCATAGACTTCCTAGAAAATTTCTCAGATTGACTTCCACTGAGGTACACAAACTAAAATGTCCTTCACAGACTGCCTAGGAAATCAGTTTTTCTTTAAGTTACAATGGCTTCATCCGTAAAAATCCAGAATGTTCATATCGGCCCTTAAAGCTTTAAATGTTTAATGGCTGTCTGAACATCCTTATCTCCTCTGCCACTGCAGTTCAGCACAACCTTAGTTCCATCAGGAAGAGTTGGGCATAGCTTCTCTAGATAAGCCAGTGCATGGGATGTCTCCAATGCAGGGATAATGCCCTCTAGCCTAGATAATCTCTTAAATGCTGCACATACAGGCAGAGTAAAAGTAAGCAAACACCGAAAGGTGAAATCAGCTCCAGCCTTCACCCATACAACAGATTACCACCTTAAAATCATAAAAACAACTAGAATGCAGGTGCAGATAAGGGTCACACACACACATGGGGGGGTGGATGGTGGATGAGAGGAAGAAAGATAAAGATAGCAGCAGGTTCTCAAGTGGTTTTAATCACTGGGACTAAGAATGGACAACTCCATACACTACTTCAATGCACAGACCAAGGGGAAACTTCATTCCTTACCTTCTAAAGCCTCCTCATCAGTGATGCTATAATACTCAGCCCGTCCAATATCTTTCAGAAAGCTGTGCTCAGGTCCAACTCCAGGGTAATCCAGTCTACAGCAGACGGAAATAATAATTATTGTCATGGAAGTATGGCAACTGAAATCTCATCTCAAATTAACAATGTAAACAAATATTTTACCCAGCACTAATAGAATGTGGCTCAATTATTTGCCCATCTTCATCCTGCAACAAGTAGCTCATAGCTCCATGTAGAACACCGACCTCTCCTTTAGTCAAAGTGGCGGCATGCTTACCACTGTCTAGGCCAAAACCTGCAGCCTCCACACCGATTAATCTAACATCTTTGTCCTCAACAAATTCGTGAAAGAGGCCCATCGCATTTGAACCTCCACCAACGCATGCAACAAGCACATCAGGTTTGCCACCCCACTTTTCCAATGCCTGTTTCCTTGTTTCTTTACCAATCACTGCATGAAATTCCCTCACCATCATAGGATATGGATGCGGCCCGGAAACAGATCCAAGTATGTAATGAGTTGATTCCACATTAGTCACCCAGTCACGTATAGCTTCAGATGTAGCATCCTTCAGTGTGGCAGTCCCGGAATGAACTGCCCTAACCTACGTGTTAAAATAATAAGGTTTCAGCCAAAAAAATGAATACTGACCACAGAAAGCCACAGAAGGGGCAACAGAAACAACAGAAATGCAAGACTGAATTACGCAGTCCAATTAACTGAATTACCAAGGCCCATGGATGTGACAACTGCTAACAATAGTAAGAACGTCTAAGAGTACAGGAACTTATCAAGTAAGCAAGTATGATAAAGAAACAAATCAAGCTAACAAGACATAAGATGCCCCCACAGACTTATTTGAAGGTAACTCTTATGACCAGGTAGCTCTTTGAGAGGTTCAATCATTGATCTCAAAGCCAACATCATAAAGAATGCATGGATAAGACCATTGCTCCTCTTCAGCCTCCTAATGAACTGATGAATGATAGCAAAAAACTTCAATCCTGCTGGTTTGATATAACAAGATGAAAACAACATATTTTTCCATGGTCCTCCAACCATAACTATGTACAAGTCCAAAAGTTGTCAACCTATGCAAGACCAGACAGCATATGCAAATTCCAAATTCTAATAAAGGTGGAGTGGAATAAATTGATTGAACTAGTAAAAGATACAAAAAAAAAGCAGACCTCTGCACCAAGAAGCCGCATTCTAAAGACATTAAGCGCCTGTCTCTCCATATCTTGAGCACCCATGTAGACAACACACTGCAACCCAAACCGAGCACAAACAGTAGCTGTGGCGACACCATGTTGACCAGCTCCAGTTTCAGCTATGATACGCTTCTTACCCAGACGCTTGGCAAGCAAAGCTTGGGCGACAGCATTGTTGATTTTGTGGGCCCCAGTGTGATTAAGGTCTTCCCTTTTGAGGTATATAAGAGGCCCTTTTCCATCAGGGTGTTTATAGTGCTCAGTAAGTCGTTCGGCAAAGTAAAGTGGGCTTTCTCTTCCAACATAGTCTTTCAATATCCCGTCTAGCTCTTTCTGAAATTGATCCAATAAATAATACTTATTAGATGAAATAGAAATATAAGAGAACATAACAATTTGATCAAGACTTAAAATGCATGCAGTGGCATATTACAATGCTGGAAATGCCCCATGGGGCTAACTGGCCCTAGAAACACTCTGCTGTTTTACAATTGCTGGCATTAATAATATTTTTACCCCACCACGCTGCGCTCACTCACCCTATATTCCTTATATTTTTCACCAAATATTTATCCCGTGCACAACATGAAAAATGGCTCGCATATGTTGATCCTACTCTCTTATATAATTTTGCAATACAAGGATCATACTTCCTTTACTTGTTATTAGTTGGTCCTTCATTTGGCTGCTCTCTTTTTCTCCAATAACTAGCAGCAACATTACTGGGCACTCTACAACAAAGACTAATGACCTTATTTTCCACCTTCTATATTCAAGGTACTGCATTTTCCAGTCACTGCCTATTCCTTTTTTATACATTAAGCCGTACAGTAATACATTTCTCAACTCGAACAGATATATTGTCCTATATTTATAGCTTGTAAAGCATACTTGCATCCTCTAGTATTTCTAACTATCGTCTCTATGTTCATGGGAAATCATGACTGAGATGCAAGATGCATGCATCATGTTCATCATTCCACTACAACCATGTGCACTTGTATTAAGATTGAAGATTGAAAGCAACAAAGGTACATCATTTGGTCATTGTGAACTTGACTAGCTGTCATGATGCATGTGATCGTTGTGTTTGACCAAATAACCTAATGAATTCATAATCGTCACCAAGTGCAAAACTTTTCTTTTCACAAGACATCAAGGCCTCAGGATAGTATTCCAATCATAACTCGAGAACAAATAAGCCATTCACATTTCTGAGTTATGCTAAAGGTAACTTGTTCATTTTACAACTAAATTACCTTCCTAAACCATAAACCAAATGCTAAAAAATGTGTCTCTCAAAGTGTATCCCATTACAAATTAAAGCATCTTCGACACCAAAATGCTGGGTCGTATAAGTGGCAAAGCAGTTATAAGTGCACTGCAGACCTTATAATTAGTTTGCAGTATTATGGAGAGAAGTGAAAATAATTAAATTTATAAAACAGCACTAAAATAAATCTCCAAGCATCAGAACCGCCATAATTATCCAACATCTCTATCATCTTACTCTGGTAGAAGCTCAACAGAAATTAAATGCTTTCGGTCACATACCTCAAGTTCCCTAATGCAGCTTATAACTATGTCTGAAAATCAAGCATCACACAATATTTAACAAAGTGCAATCGGAGCCCCAAAAACTCGATCTTCCAACCAAAAAGCAAATGAAAAAAAAAAAAAAAACCTGAAACCCATGGTCGGTGGCGAGGGATTTGAAGGCGGCCTCGAGCTCCGTGAGGGCGTACATTAGGGTCTCGGGGACGTACTTCCCACCAAATTTTCCGAAACGGCCGAACGAGTCGGGCCGCTGCAGAGCCGCCGCCGCCGCCGGGTCAGCCTCCTTCTCGACCATCGGTTGCTCTTTGGTGAGCGTACAATGAATGGGAGGGGAACGGGAATTGGAAGGGCAAGGAGGCGTAAATTTGTTGAATCTGAAGGGCAAGAGGGAACGGGAAGCGGAATGTGAGGGGAGGTAGGCTTGGGTTGTGCAAGCTGTGGACGATGACGAGGCAACAGAGAAGGCCATGTTTGGAAATATTATTAAATGTGAATAATCTGATTTTAATTTTCGGGTGGATTCTGTGATGCTGTATAAATAAATAGTAATGTACTAATGGGCTTTGGGAGGTGGTGACGTGGCTGATTTGGGCCTCAGACAATCTGGCGTTTACCGCTTTTGTCGGGGGTCAATAAGACTGCGAGATATTGTGATAGATCTGTAACAGAGGGGGGTCGTTTTGGGTGATTTTAACATTATAAATAAATTTGAATTGAATTTAAAATTTTTTATTTTTAAATATAATTTAATTAAAATTCAATTTATTTTAATTTTTTATTTTTTTACAAAATTATTATATATACTCATATTGTATTTTTAAAAATATATTTTGTAAAAAAATTTAATATTATTATTTTTAAAAATATAATTTTTAATATTTTTTAAACAATAAAATAAATTTAATGTATTTGTCTACTGGATCTAAGTTTGAGATGAGTCATGATATGACTCATTTAAAATTTTAGCGGATCAGATATCGAATTCAATCAAACTCGATCTATTATTATCTTAATATTATACGTCTGTATCAACCCAATTTTTTCCTATCCCAACTTTTCATTGTTATTTTATATTTTATTATAATATTATCAATATACAATAAATATATATTAATGATATTATTTTATATATTTGATTTGTATTATTAGGATTACAATAGAAGATAAAATAATAATTATAATAGATGATTCGAAGTGCAATTATTTACCTGCTCAACATTTGCACGCTAGTGTTTTATTTAAGTCATTTCTATTATTTTAATAAAAATAATTGTTATCGTCTCTAAATATTATTTAAATGATTTATAATATGTATATAATAATATTACAAAGTAAATAATTAACATAATTATGTTTAATTTAATTGTTGGCAGCCATTTATATTCTATTCTTGTGACCACCATTTTGTGGGATTTGTGCCCTTTAAATTAGACGGTGTTAATAACAAACATTTGGCCATTTGAAATGGTGTGGGAGTGTTAGTTTCAAGTTTCTTTCATGTAGAATAAGGAGCATATATGTTTTATAAATGTTTGGACAATATAAGTACAAATAAAAATAATCTATTTGTGTGGTTTGTTAGTAGAATTTAAAATGATCGTCAATTTTAATTTGATAGGAATTACAAAATAATCTACATAAATTATGATGTATGAATTATGATTTTAAGATGATACGTGCATCGTACCAAAAATTCAAAATATTTTTTGCAATCAAAAATAAAAAATTGTATTAGCTTGAGAGGATGCCACGTGAAATTATCTTGTATTGTTTGTTGTATGAATTATTGAACTAATCTTATTTTTATAAATTACTAACTCAAGATATAGAAATTTATTTATTTTTTCTATCACTAATCAGCGTTATTCTTAGCTGATAATTGAAAATATTTAATAACAAATGGTAAAATAATTAGGGTGGATTTCATATTCTAGACAAGTCTCAATTTTTTTATTTTATTTTTTTGAAACATAAAGAAAGAAACAAATTCATCCCTAAGAACTTGATCATTCATAAGATATTTTTTTGGATATTTTGATTGCCTCCAAAAATTGACCTAGATACAAGAAGTTAGGCAAAATGCATATAATCAATTTATAGGGGCAACAATAGGGGACCCCCGCCCCCTAACCCAACAATAGGGGCCGCCCCTGCCCCCGCCCCCGCCAGGCTCTATGTTTGCCGATGAAGACTTAAAATGGTTATACATACAAAACTATATACATAGGTTCCCCATTGGCATAAAGTTCAATGTCCTGTTTTAGTTAGATGCTAATTGCATTTTCTTGTTGATAAGCGAATTTAGATTTTAATAAAGAATGTTTAGATCCGAATTTTAGTTCTCAGTCTAATTAATTCACGTCATTTTTTTCTCACACTGAGTTCATAAATATTCCATTTGTCATAAAGTAAATTTTAAGTCTTAATAAAGAATGTTTAGGTCAAAATTTTGAATTCTCATTTTAATTAATTTATAGTCTTTTTACACACGAGTTCATAGATATTCAATTTCTAACAAGCAAATTTAGGTTTCAATAAAGGATGTTTAGGTCAAAGGTTGAATTCTCGTTTTAATTAATTCACATCCCTTTTATCCCCACGAGTTCATAAATGTACTATTGTTTATAAGTGAATTTAGGTTTCAAGATGTTTAGGTCCAAGTTTTAATTCTCATTCTATTTATCTCACGTACTTTTTTTAAATATTTTATTATTCGTAAACGAATTTACGTTTCAATAAAGGATGTTTACGTCCAAATTTCTCATTCTAATTAACTCACATTTTTTTTTTCTGCATGAGTTAATAAATATTCCATTGTTGATAAGCAAATTTAGATTTCTATAAAATATGCTTAGGTCCAAATTTTAATTATAATTCTATTTAACTCACATTCTTTTTTCCCAAAATTTCACTAACTAGAGACGTACAAAAAGTTCTTACGGAAATTCATCTTCAAATATATATAACGTTTTTTAATACACCTTCCTTCTAATACGCCACATTTTTTGTTCTTCCAAAAAATATATTTTAAAAAAATATGTTTTCCAAAATACTCGAAACAAATCCAAGTTAAGTGCCTGTGCATGTGGTGAGGCACGACACAAGCGACAAATAATGGCTAGGGAAAGCCAAATCAAAATTCTAATTAGCTACAGTAAATCTAAAAAATACTTTGATGATTTGTTCACGATCATATATATAGTAACATTATTATTAAAATTACTCTTATTTTGCATTTCTAAATAAAAAAAAAAAAATAGTGACCCATTTGAAGACTAAACTTGGTTTAGCGTGATATTTTTTAAATTGATTTTGTTTATTAATTTTGTATATTTTTATATTAAATTGAGGGTTATTGTGTTAACACTATGGATAGTTTCTACTTAAAAATAAAGGAAGTGTGTAATTTTCCGAAAAATAAAGGGTAAACTTCTGAGATGGATAAAAAATTTATAACATGAGAACCACAATAATAATTTATAATCGTGCATGTTTCAACTTTTTTTTTATCCCACTCAACAGAAGTTATTATTAGGGTAAAAAAAAAAAAATACGGACAACTTCTCTAATTTTAAAAAAGGTTAAAAAAAAAAACGAAAAAAACAATTGTATGAATCCTATTCATCCAAAGCCCAAATTAAAATAAAATAAAATGAGTAAAACAATTTCATTCTATTAACCTTTTCATAGATTCAATAAGAAATTCAATGAAAGCACTCAAGCATACAATAAAAGAGGAAAGATCAAAAGCCCAACAAGAGAGCCCATTGCTTTTTCGTAGTGGAAAAGCCCGGCCCACCTCATCAACAATCCAGCCCACAGCCAGAAAATTCTGCAACATTTGCTGTAAAGTGTGAAACTTCGCTGCGTACTATTTTTCTCCAGCTTCTTAAGTGAAGCAACGCAAAGCCCTAATCCTCTACTTTTAGGTAATTATTCCTCTCTAATTTTCGCTCAAGCTTTGGTTCAGAGTTTCACATTGTGGTTTAATTATCGCTCAATTATTGATTATTTTGACATTTTTATAATTTTGCTTTTTCTAGTAGTTACTGTGTGTCACTACCGATTTTTGATCTTTTTTGCGTTATTCATTTTTTTTTTTCTAATTATTATAAATAGGATAAATTATCAGTCGAAAGTCCTTAATACCGAAACGGGTGCTGTGTATTACCATTAGACTCCTGATAGTTGTGCTCTTAGTTAAGATATGGCTTTCATTTTATAACTACATTGTTTCCCTTTCACTACTCGTATTACTCAATTGTTTTTTGGGTTTTTTCTCGTGAAAGTTCTGGGTAACTATTAAATATGTTTTATCTGATATAGTTTGTGACATCATCTCGTGTTGATTATTGAGTAAAGGTTAGTAATAGTTTAATGTTGAATTTGAAACTTTTAGTATTGAGAATAAAAAAAAAGTGCTGAAAAAGGAAAAAAATATATTGTGCCATTTGTGTGGATGAAATTGGGTAGTTGGAATTGGAATTCTTGAAAGTTCATTGAAATTTATATGAATATTCATTTCTCCACTGATTTGTTGATTTCTTACCACAGCACTAGTTTAAAGCCAGCTATTTAGCTTATGGAAGGATATTAATTTGCGAACCATGTTAACTATCTTTATGAAGCACTACTATACTTCCAAATACGTAATATGTTGTTTAGCTTTATACTCTAACTCTTATTCACATACATTCTTGAAATGACTTTTTTTTGTTATTGTGCGGTTTTGCGTCGGTTATTTTCTGCTTGTTTAGATAAACTTTTTAATGTTCTAGACATCTTTCATGGGGCGAGGCAAATCGGAATCTCCAGTGATGGCCCGAGGGTCTCCTCGTAAGAGGAGCCCCTCACGAAGGGTAAGGTCTCCTGCTCGGCACAGGAATTCAAATGCAGAGAAGGTTTCAAGTCGCAACAAGTCACCAAAACGTGCTAGGTCTAGATCCCCTGCATTTCATTCACCGGTGAGAGAGAAACCCTCTAGTCACACTAAATCTCCAAAATATAGAAAATCTCCATCTCCTGTATCTCGCTCTCCAGTTGGACAAAGACCAAGTAGTCGTACTAGGTCTCCAAAACATGAGAAGTCGAGGTTTCCACCACCTCTTTCACCAATCAAAGAGAAACCATCATCTCGAACTAGGTCGCCTAAACGAGTAAAGCCAAGGACTTCAGTATCTCCATCACCACAGAAAGGAAATCTGTCAACTCGAACCAGGTCCCCTGAAATTGCCAAATCAAGGTCTCCTGAATCTCACTCTCCTTCACCACGCAGTAAAAGACTGAAGAGAGTTAAAGCTGAACAAGACGCTGAAAAAGGGAGTGAGAGGGAACATGAGAAAAACCATGGTAGAAAGGGTGAAAGGGCTGCATATAAGGAAAGGGCTTCTGACAAGGAATTGCCAATTGAGAAAAAAGATAGAAGGCCAGGAAGGGATGCAATTGATGATGGTTCCTCTAGATTGAGACGTGGTCGCTCAGCTTCGCCTTCTGCTCATCACGTCAGGGGTCAACGTGGATCAAGATCGCCTTCAGCTACTGACAATGGAGAGGTGTCTGGTGATATCCACTCCCTTTACTGATTCATATCTGTTAGAAAATTTTGTAGAAAATTATATCTATATTCATAGCATGATGTTTTCTTTGATTTGAGAACACAAAGATGAGATACTCTGGTAATTGCCACGCATAATATTTTAGTCAATGGCTGCCGAAATTGGAATTGTAAAGGCCAAGTTTTCTATCTTGTTTATCTGTTTGTACACCGTGGTGAAAAGAGGAAATTGGTCCAAGATACTTTTTAATGTGAATAATGCTGTTCTTTAGTTAAAAACAGTAATTGGACAATACTAACCTGATCTTCAGTTTCCTTTTTGGTCTTTTGAACCTGGGTGACATGAGATAAGTGGTCAGAAAACAATGATTTTCTCATTGAGTTAAGAAGAAGGCAGTCTTAATGGAACTAATAAGAAGGTAGCTGTTATATTTCCTCAATGTTGGGATAACTGTCTGGGGTGGATTCAAATTATAAGTACTGCTATAGTTAGCATTCTGAAAAAAATACTGGTTGTGGTTTTTCAATTGCTTCCTATCCATGTGTAATGGAACCGATTTTTGGTAATTTAAGTAGTTAAATTATGCTGTTATTGTTTGGCTGCACGGACACCAATTTCAAAGTAGTAAAATTAGTCAGTGATTGTTGGATTTGTTACTTTGTCTTTCATCTCCTGCTGTGGCCTTTTATGATAATGCATGGAACCTGTGCCTTCCAGTGTAAATTGAGGTTTTCACCTCTCCTTTTAAGTCGATCCACTTATGTTTGCAAGCTAAATGCTTATGTAGTATTTTGTGTGAATTTAGAGCTAGAATAAGGAAATCTGAGTAACATGCATGAAAAGGCTTACTTTACTGTTCTTGCAGGAGAAGTTAGCATCATAACATTTGTACGACTGATGAAACTCCAGGGACAAGTAATGCACATTGATTGTCTGGAAATAATTTTTTTACCTGGAAAATTCTTTAAACACGCATCATATACTCGCATTCTGATCATTATTTGCTAATTATTCTTTTAGCTCTGATGCTGATAACATCAACTCACTTTCAAATTGTAATAGCCTCTATACCTTTCAAATAATAAAAACTTAAAAAAAATCTTATGGCCTCTTGTTACAATTATCTGTTTCTGTGAGGTGTAAGTGTTATTCATTATTTATACTGAAGTAGTATTTAGTCCCATTGAATGTCTTTAATTTTTGTTCTCCTTGTTTCTGAAAAGCCTAAAAGTGAATGTTAATCACTTTTTTTTGGAGATTGGTTGTAACCTAATTTAGAGGATATTATCTGATCATTTCTCTAAAATTTCTGTAGCGGACAAACTCAAGAGGTGCTGAGCAGCGGTGAGTTACTTCTTCTACATTGTCCTTTAATTTACCTGCTCCAGATACATAGTTATCAGTCATCATTTGCCCAATGATAGTGACCTAGCAAATTAGGTGTTTATGCCTATTCAAGCAGATATATGCACTTAATTTGTGATCATAATTATTTCCGATGTTAATATAGTGCATATTTCATCCTTCAAGAGCTGCGAAAATTTGTTTTTGGATATGATTGGTGCAAATTTCTGGTAGTTATAAGTTGGTATTTAAAATCTTGATATAAATAAATATGTTGATTAAGAAGTGTTAACTGTGGATTCTGATAATTTATTGATTGCTGACAAATTGACCAAGGCCCTTATGCTCTAGAGATACCTTCCTTAGCTTTAGAGTCTCCGGAGCCTTTTGGGGCCTGTATTATTTCGTTTTTCTTTTCCTTAGATTTCTACTACAATGGCTCATTAAAGTTAAAATTTATTCCTTTTTGGTTATGTTCTCTGATTTGTTTCTTTATGTTTCTTATTGCCTTTACTCTTGGGGGTGGGGGGTGGGTTTGTTCCCAGGGACAACAATTTCCAATTGTGTAACATGCTGCTGCCTATTTTGTAGTTTTCATATCTTCTTGGATGATTTTATCTTTTGCATGAGCAGGAATAACGACAATGATTCAATTGCTAAAATGAAGGCTGCTGAAGAGACACTGGAAGCAAAGGAAAAGGTACCTTCCCCTTTGTGTTTTTGAGTTGCTATTGATTCCGCCATTTTCCATAAGTGTACTTTTTTCTTTACCTTCCGTGAAACATTCAAGTGAAAATGAGACTCTTTCTTTTGAACTGTTATGTATTAAGAGCATTATTGTGATGAAGTTGCATTTGTTTTCTAATCACTCAAGCTGCACATTAGTGTAGCAACTTATAAGTTGTCATTGTGATTTGCAGCAAAAGCCCTCATTTGAGCTGTCTGGAAAACTTGCTGCGGAAACTAATCGATTTAGAGGTGATTATGATGAGATTGCCTTTTCCTTACCGAGATACAATGTTTATTATTATCAGCACATAAAAGTGTTAGTGGGATGGGCAATGGGCTTATTTTAAGATTTTTCTCCATTTCTTTGATTGGATGATCACATTGTTATGTTATTATTGCGGCCATTGTGGCAAAGATCACAAACCCATTGGTAATCTCAACAATACTAATTATGTTTATCGTGCTTGACTGTCACCATCAGTTTTGGCGTTTTAATATTACATCATTCTCTATAGAGTAATACATCTTCATATGCATAAAAAGCCTGTAGTTAGTGTGCTCCTAAATATAAAAAATTCTGAGGCTTGCATTAAATTTTGTAATGCATTCTGTTTTGACTTTCAATCAAGTTGTAGAATAATCTGTTGATAAACCATCTTTATAGCAAGTATATTACAAAAAATTTTGTGTTCGGTTGAGTCGGCTTGAAGGGCCCTCATCAGAATTGTCAGTGATTTTCTTTCTGTATTTCTACTAAAGTTTTATGCTCCCTATCAGTTTCTCTCATGCACATCATATACAAGATAAACACAAAAAAGTAAATGTTGACTCCTTCATTTCATGACATTTTGCTTGTTGCTGAATCTAAATTTTTATGTGTTTGTGCCAGGTGAACTTGTAGATTAATCTTACCTTTGATAGTACTGATGGTTTTGATTGGTAAGGAAGTGAATGTATGATAAGTTGAACTTTGGTTATCCTGCTTTCTTGCTTGGAAGATTATTTTCTGTAAGACGTGTGCAGCGCACTCCACTGCTTTATCAAGTTGTTAAGCCTCCTATCAAAAAGTGAACCAGCTGCCCTGCCACCTGCTTTCTCACTTCATGTGCTGTTATTACATTAGTGATCTAGTGAGCAAGAAGTTCGGAGTTCTGCTCAGACGCTTTCTAATTTATGACGGCTTACATATTGCAAATGATTAGCAAGGAGATAATATAGAAAAAACTGTTGTTGACTATGTAAATAGAAATTAACGGACTTGCTTCAGGTGCTAGCCCTTTGATTTATTTCCTTTTTAAGCCTTCTGATATAGTAATGGAAATTTTGGTACAACTTCTGATCTTGTCAATGTTTAACTCGTATTTCTAATCTCATTACTGTGTCTGATGCAATTTAAGGCTTTGTCAGGTGTGACGCTGCTGTTTAATGAGCCACCAGATGCCCGAAAACCAGATATAAGGTGGCGATTGTATGTTTTCAAGGGTGGTGAAGTGCTTAATGGTAAATCTTTGTTGGCCATATGATTAGGTCCCTTAATGTATCTCAATTTATCAATTTTCATTTTGAACGTCTCATTCATGTTTGACTCCTCAGTCAGCAGCCTACCTTAATTTCCAACCTCATTACCACCTTTGCACCTTAATTTTCCATTTTGCTCTATGAAGTTCTGATTTGTTGATACAAGCAAGTTTCATTTAGTCTCTCTGTCCTGACTTGTATTCATCCATGTTTACTATTCTACTTCCACAAAATATTCTAGAGTTGATATAACAATTTTTATGAATGTTGTGCCCCAACATAAGGGAGGGAGCCATTGATCATCACGCCTTTTAACTTGCAGAACCCCTTTATGTACATCGTCAAAGCTGCTATCTTTTTGGTAGAGAGAGGAGGGTTGCAGACATCCCTACAGACCACCCATCCTGCAGCAAACAACATGCTGTTCTTCAGTATCGGTAGGATCATCATTTACATTTTTATTATTCTTCATTTTGTCTTAATGCAATGTATTCACTCTTTTTTTTTTTTTGTGGGTTCATATTTTTTCAGGGAAGTGGAGGAGGACAACCCAGATGGTACTATGTCTAAGCGGGTCAGGTGTGATTAAGGATCTCTTTTATTGACACCCATGAGATGTCTGTTTATATATCTGCCATTTTAAGTCTAACTAATAACTTTTGATATATCCTGTGCAATTTACTAGGCCTTATTTAATGGATCTTGGAAGCACAAATGGGACCTTCATCAATGTGAGCAATTTATAGAAATATTTCATTAATTTTTATTTTTTTTCATTCCTGCTTCTGTTCACGGAGACGTCATAGAGGATTAAACCCAAATCTTGTAGTCATTGTTTGCCTTGATATTTTTTTTCTCTCTTGCAGGATAATCAAATGGAGCCTCAACGTTACTATGAACTTTTCGAAAAAGATACTCTTAAGTTTGGCAATAGCAGGTTGGCTACTTATATAGATTATTGATGTGACTTCTGTTATGTGCTGTTTTATGATATTATATTTGCCTTTTATGATTATATTTGTGAGTTTTCAGCTAAAAGCCTTCCAGTAACTGACTGAAACATGAGTTTTCAATTGTTTTTGAAGCATGGAGTTTTTTATTTGCCCAATCATTTCCCTAATGTTCCAACTTTATGGTTATTGCAGTCGCGAGTATGTTCTACTACATGAGAATTCAGCTGCATGATGCTTATCAGTTAGATGTGCCCGTTCTGTGTTCGCAACACTGTCACTAGAGAACTCACCATTTCTAGTATGCCAAGGCATTTGCAGGACGCAGAACACTTAACATTATGAAAGCCTGCATGCACTGCTACCGAGCTTTACTTCCTGGGCAGGTCTTTCTGTTTTTTGGCAAGTTTGTGTTGTCAGCGGACACATTTGTAAATTGATAAAACTCAATGGAACAAAATGGTGGTGTTTTTCTCTTCTTCTTCTGCGGGCTGAAGAGCATGTATTCATAGCCACAAAAAGCAAAATTATATTCCAATCTTTTATGGTCTAAACTACATGAGGCAGTTAATGGGCCCAAAATTAGAATCAACAGCTTTTCAAACTCGTTTGAGAAATAATATTATGGCTGCTCTCAAATTTATTCCAGATTTTGAGGCGGTAAGATTTTCTTCTAGGACAACCAATAATGAGCAACTCTAATTGGAAATTGTGTGAGGCTCCGATGAAACCTTTAAAATTAGTGTGTAAGCTAAAGTGAATTAATTCATAATGATAAAATCAATCCATGACTTCTTACCAAGTCCAATAATCTGGTCCGAGGTGGATCATGGATGTAATAATCGAAATAGAAAGTTAAAAGATAAAAGTAATGAACATGCAAATCTATTGTACAAATTTAAGTAGTAGAGTATTAATAATCAAAAGAATCGGAGCTCTTTCAGTACATCAAATTCATAAGATTGTCAAACAACAGAAAGCTCATCATCAACTCAAACTAACAAATACCAAATTATCAGAAAAATAACAAGCACAAAACCACAAGCACAACATCATGTTCAACTCCCTATGTTGCTCCACCAACATCAACTGCCTTGGTCGACATTATTTCCCATCAATGCTTTCAATTGGCTAGCACGAGAAGTTAGTTGCTAGCAGTTCAATTCCCATAAACTGATGTGCAGCCACATTCAAAATCAATTCTTCTTCTTCTTTCTTTCCATTTTCATCATCTACAAATGTCTCCCTTGCCATTCACCATTAGTTAAAGAATATATCTCGATTTTAGGGATGTACGCCAACTTCCAGTTATCCCCTTCTTCTTCTTTCTGCTTTTCAAGTGTCGTCACAAATTCCTCAGACATGTCTGAAAAATCAATGTATTGAAGATTGGTCAAAAGCTCAATCCCTGATGACAACTCCTCCACCAATTTGCAGTCCCACATATACAGCTCTTGGAGAAAGGGCATGGAACCCTCCTCCACTCTCACCAATTTCAATCCGTTTAATCTTATAAGCCATAATTTCTTGAGCCTTTGAAACCCTGCAGCTTTAAAGCACAACCCGTTGCCTTCATAGGCATGGCAGAGTTCAAGATACATCAGATTGGGCAGATGTTGAAGGGATTCCAGTGGATCATCATTGATCCTGCTCCATCTCAAAAGCAGCTTGGTGAGACCTTGAAGAGAAGGTATCCACGGCGGTACCTTCAGCAAACGTCCTCTCAGTTCTAATGATATAATTGGAGGCGTTGGAGACACAGGATCCTGCAAATCCAAGATTTCGTCTTCTTCGTTTGATGCAATATGCAGTGACTCGAGGCCTGTAAGCTTTGTGAGTGAGGTGCAAAGATCCTTTCCATCTTCTTTTCTCAGCTTCATAACCCCTAATTTCTTCAGTTGCGTTAGCTTGCCTATCTCCCTCACAATTGTAGTGCCATCAGCTTGAGTAGCTTCAATATCTGAAAGAGTCTGCAGGGACGACAAGCGTCCTATTCTGTATGGAGCTTTACAACTGTGTACATTGTCAAAGGGCCGGTAACCCCTGTGACTTATGTAAAAATAGACCATGAGATGTCGAAGTCGTCTGAGCCTTAGAATTTCGACTGGCAATTCTGTCACGTTTGTGTCCCTGAGATCTAATGTCTCCAGATTCTCAAGCTTTTCAATTAATCTGGGAACAGATTTCACCTTTGTATACTTCAGGCCGAGGTACTTGAGATGATATAATTTGAAAACTTCATCTGGGATCTTCCCTGACAAAGAACCTCTTAGTTCCAATACCTTTAGCAGCCTAGAAGCACTGTCTAGCAGATTAGACAAGTCCAGCTTAGATAGTGGATGAATGTAGTTCAACAGTAGCACAGACCGGAGATGATGACAGCCTCTGATATCTGCCATATTGTCTATGGAACCATGAATTGCTAGGAGTCGGATCTTAGTTGGCCATTGCGTGTCTCCACCATTAGCTATGGTCACAAAACTCTGTTCTTTGGACTTGGATGTAATCATTGCATGCAAAAGGTCATGAATTCGAAGTCTGATGGGCCTATCGTAATGTGGTGTCTCCGCTACTTGGATTAGGCTTCTATCAAGAAGCTCTTTGACATAGTCCTCTGCAACTTCTTCCATTGTTTTCCCCACCTTTGGCTGTATGAATCCTTCAGCTATCCACAGCCGAATCAGCCTGATCATATAAACACAATAATCCTCTGGGAAAATGCTCAAGTACAAGAAACAAGATTTCAGATAGTAAGGTAAGTCATAGTAACTGAGGGAGAGTAATTTTGTCATTCTCCTCAGATGGTTCCCTTCGAACTCATCACCAAGGCTTCGATGGAACTTCTTCCATTCTTCAATGTTGTTGTTCTTGGTAGCTAAGAGGCTGCCAATAACTACAATGGCAAGCGGCAAACCTTCACATTTCTTCAAGACAATTCCAGCAATTTCCTCCAAATAACTAGGGCACAAGCCCCCCAAGAAGGCCTTTCTACAAAACAATGTCTTAGATTCTTCTTGAGACAGAGGCTTCAAATCGTAGACGTGTCCATTACTTTCAATACTAGCAGCATGGCCTATGCTGTGAAAACGCGTGGTAATAATGATGAAGCCGTGGGTTCCGCTTCTGGGAAACGCATACCTGATAGCTTCCCAAGCACTGATTCTCCAAATATCGTCTAGAACAATAATGTAACTTCTACGCTGGAGAAACTTATAAACAAATTCTTTCATTTCATCAGCATCCATGGATTTTAGTCCCTGAGGAGCCGGTTGCTTGACTTCAGTGACAAGCCTACGTATCATGGTTCTTAAAAGCTCCTCGAGCTTGAACGTGTTGGAAACAGTCATCCACACATGAGTACTGAAATGCATCTTCACCGCAGCATCATCATAGACCTTTCTGACCAAGGTTGTTTTACCCAACCCTCCAGTGCCCACAACCGAAATTACTTTAAGCCCAGAGGTACGATCAGTTGAAGAAAGCCATTTAACCAGTTGTTCCTTTGGCTTTTCGATGCCCACAACTTCTGCTTCTTCCAACAAGAGCGCGTCGCCTCGACTATCATACCACGTGCTTATGGCGCCGCCAGATTCTTGATCCGAGCTGCCATAGATATCTTTATATCTCCGCTGGCCTTCGGAAATGCGTTTCACCGCGACTGAATTGCTCGCATTTCAGAAGCAAGTCGATGGCGAGCTTTCAAATTCTTGACCGAGGCATAGATCTGTTTAATACAGTCGAAAAATCCATCTGTCTGACGGCCTGCAAACCGGAGCATGAACTTGTCCATCACATCCTCAGCATCGTAAGCAATGTCTCTAACTTGGTTGACCCATTCTTTGAGCTGAGGGTCAACTTCTTGTTTTTCATCTGCCACCCTTAAGAAGGCCCTCATACGGCCCATCTCATCTAGTATGTACTCGGCGTTTTCACCAAGGCTTCCAGCAGTTGTCGCTCTTGGCTGATCCATGCTGAGAGCTGGTCTAATAGAAACGACACTGCGCTCTCAGCCATATGATCTAGCTACCACTTATAAGATGACTGGCTGGAGTAGAAAGTTGTGAAGCACTATGGATGAGGGTTAATGTTATATCTCTTATGTGAAAACCTGGATTGATTTTGATTAGAGATTAAAGGCTTGGCAGGTGATCATGTTATAGAACGAGACGGGGAAGGAATTTATTAAGTTTACAACAGGGAAAAAGGATTTTGACGTCTCCAGGAAAATAATTGATGGGATATAGTGATGGATATCACCCCACGTGGGAATAGAAGTCAATGACATCCAAAGTGTCATTGAAAAATGATTAAAATTTTATCGAATTATTAAGGTTTAATTTAATGAATTTAATTAAATTATTGAAAATTCACATCAATCTTTTTTATAAATAGGCATATTTGGGTAGAACAAAAACATATAAGAAGAAGAAAAAAAATAAGAGATTTGAATGTCAGAAAAATAGAGCGTTTTGAAATAAGAAATATAAAAAAAAATCCCAATAATTTTTTATTTTCTTTTAAAATATTTTTTTTTTTGATATTGCAAGTTAAAAAATTTAATATATTTATGATCTAAAAGATATTTTTTTGAAAATTATTTATGTATCCTATAGTTTAAATAAAATTTTATAAACATGTTATATATATAGTGAAAGAATTTATCTGGACAGCGATTTTGTGATTTTTTCTGATTTAGGTTTTTTACGTAAAAATCATTGCGTCAAATTTTTACTCTCTTAAATTGTCTTTGACATTCTTAGTTTAGCCATTTTTTTTAATCCAGTAAGTGGAAAAAGAATTTATTGATTCCGCTGCATTCGTGCTATTTATTTTGGTGCTCTTTTCTAACAAATGGTATCAAAACTACATTGTTACGTTTGTAAATTTAAAAATGGAAGAATCAATATCTCTTGGTGGTATATTCAAATTAAATGAATCGAACTACTCCATTTGAAAACTAAATATTTTAGATATTTTCTGCTGCAAGGATTTTTATTTGGCCTTGCATGGTGATACTGTCAAATCAAAAGAAATAATGATGATAAATGGAATATTCTCCACAGAAAGACAACGGAGATATATTCAATGCTTTCTTAAACATAATATCTTTTATCATTTTGCAAATGAGGAAAAGGCTGATGTTTTGTGGAAGAAAATGAACGTTATGTTTGATAGGAAAAATGCCCTGAACAAAACTTCTATTATTAAAAAAATTGTTGGCTTAGGTACCAAGAAGGTGCAAACATGACAAAGCACCTAAATGCTTACTAAGGTCTAATAAATCAATCCATCACTATGAAGACACTGCTTGATAATGAAGTGGTTGTTTTATTATTGTTTAGCTCGTTGCTTGATAATTGTGACATATTTGCAGTCTCAGTTAATAATTTAGCTCCAAATGGAGCATTGATCTTGCTAATGGTCAAAGATTTTCTTCTTAATGAAGAATTCAGAAGAAAAGAGCAAAAACATTCCTTGCAGTCAAAATCTTTAGTAGCAGAAAATGTTGACAAACGAGGAATGAGCAAAAACAAAAATTCTCTAAATTGGAGAGACAAATTCAAGGGAAAGTCCAAGTCTAATTAGGATTTCAAATACAATTATTGTGGTGGTCCAAACCACGATAAGAGAGATTGCAGAAAGAAGAAAAAAGATCAGCATAATGGAAATAATGAGAACAGGAAAAATGATAAAGACATTATTGTCGTTGTAGCTGATGGTGATATTGTCATCATTTATGATGATACTTATATCAGTTCATAATGCTAACAGATAGATTGGATTATTGATTCAGGAACTTCATATCATATCACTCCACATCATGATATGTTCACATCATACACCAGTAACAGTTTTGGTAAAGTCAGAATGGCCAATCATAGTGTGACGGAAGTTGTTGGCATAGGGAATATTATCCTAGATACTGATACATGATGTAGACTCATACTAAAAAATATCAGACATATTCCTGACATTCGGCTCAACATTATTTCCATTAACAAGCTTGACGATAATGGCTATGCTAATTACTTTGGTGAAATAAAGTGGAAGCTCACTAAAGGATCTCTCATTATTGTTAAAGATAAGAAACATAATTTACTCTACCTGATGCAAGTTAGACTATTCAATGGAGAGATCAATGCAATTGTAAAAAAATCCTCCATTGAGTTGTAACATAAAATGCTTGGATACTTGAGTCATAAGGGCTTAGAACTTTTGGCTAGGAAGAAACTCATTTATAAGGTAACAAATATGCACTACAAACCTGTGTTGATTATTTGGTTGGAAACAACATATAGTTGCATTTATGAGTTTTTTTCCATTTAAAAAATCTCATCCTTTAGATTTGATGCATAGTGATTTATGTTACATAAAATTTAGAAGTCTTGGAGGTGATTTATACTTTGTCTCTAGAAAAGTCTGATACTTTGCTTTGAAATTTAAAGATCAAACTCTCAAGTTCTTTAAGTATTTTCAATCAAAGGTTGAAAGAGAAACATGAAGGAAGCTAAAGTGTATTTGTGCAAATAATGGTGGTGAATACCAAGGTCCATTTGAGCAACATTGCAGGGACTATACTATCAAGCTTGAGAAAAGCGTTTGAATAACTTCTCAATATAACGGTATGGTAGGGACAATGAACATGACAATTTTGTGAAAGAATCAAATATATGCTATCACATTCCAAATTGGCTAAATCCTTTTGGGGTGATGCAATGAGGACTGTAGTTGATCTAATCAACCTTTCTCCATCAACTCCTTTGGATGGTGACATTCCAGATAAAGTTTAGATAGGGAAAGATGTTTCATACAAACACTTAAAAGTGTTTAGCTGTAGGGCATTTGTACACATTCCAAAAGATGAAAAATTCAAACTAGATGATAAGACCAAGCCATACATCTTCTTAAGTTATGGTCATGAAGAGTTTGGCTATAAATTGTGGGACCCTACTAATAGAAAAGTCATCAGAATTAGAGGTGTTGTGCTATTTGAGGATCAAATAATTAATGATGCCAAACAGAAATCTAAGTCCAACTCATATATTCATGATTACTTAGATTCAGTTTCTTCACCTACGACTTGGAATTATGGTAGAGATGTACAGGATCTCGCACCACCTGTACAGGATGATGATATTATTGGAGTAGTGCCCCACAGCTAATTATAATTGCACTGTAAAACTACTCTATTATAATACAATTTGTATTTAGTAGATATCTTTTTACATGGCCATCTTCATCTTATGCATAATTTCCTCTACGAATGTGTTTGAATGAAGTCCTCGAGATTTCATTAGACTATGGGATTTGGTCAGTACACTTTTGGTGATGATCATGAAACTAGTCTCTACGGTTGCAATCTCAAAATACTCTTAAGTCATAGAATTTATGAGAATGAGGACATCATAAATTCAGATAGACTTGCGTTGATAATATATACACCAAGGAGTTGGAATTTACCTCGTTTCATAGGTAAATGGTGTATGGACATTGGTACACATCAACATGTACTCTTTATAGTAAGAGTTCACCGAGGGCTCCGACTAGAAAAACCATAAGATATTCGTAGCGGCACATCGGCAATAGAATTTCTCTATGCTTACAATAGTGTATATTATTAGTCCTTTGACTTGAGGTTCCACGATTGTCTCGTTCATGGGTATTTGAGCTTTTGTCTGCATCCCGACTCCCAGTGAGCCTATGTGGATGTACTTGGAATTCATTCGACTTATGCTCGAAGATATGTGAGTTCCAAGAAATGATCTGTTTCCTCACATCGTCGAGTGAGTTG
This sequence comes from Paulownia fortunei, assembly GCA_019321725.1. NCBI lineage: Eukaryota > Viridiplantae > Streptophyta > Magnoliopsida > Lamiales > Paulowniaceae > Paulownia > Paulownia fortunei. The sequence continues at coordinate 8,718,312 of CM033113.1, read as the reverse complement.
ATCTCCTATGAATTTTATGTTACTCGATTCATGAAAATCCTTGTGTAAGATGATGTGACTTATTTGGAAATGAGTTTCCAAAAAGGTAACAGTCACGAAAAGCCGAACAATAAGAATAGATTCATAGTTGTCATGAATATTGGGGTAATGATTAATATCTTAACCTTAGGTTGAGACTGAGAGATAATATATGAAAGAACCATATTTGCACAACACTCGTAGAGCAGAAATGGTTCACATATATTAATTCACTAAATGATTGCGCTCCGAAATTCATATGGCTAGAATGACTATCCTTCGAAGATTGGGTACTCAAGGATTAACGGGAATTAATCTGATGAGTGATTAATTGAAAAGTAGTTTAATTAATTGAAATAATAATTTAATTATTCATTAATTAAATCGCAAGGAGTTGCGAGCCCATGTCTAATTAATTAGTGGACCATAGGGGTCCCACACAAATCCTCAATTGTTACACAAGAGATAAGATGTGACATGGTTGAATGAAGTTTTATTGGTTAATCGAATTAAACAATAATTGGCTAGAATAATTTATTAGATAAATTGAACTAATCAATTTAAGAGTTAAATTGATCAAAAATTAATTATAAGAGATTATTAATTATTGAGTCAAAGAATTTCTACAATTAAAGTATTGATTGTGGACCAATTAATTAAGAGTTACTTAATCGGGTTCATGAGCCAATAGTCTAATAATTGTGCTAAGATCCATTTAAGCAATCACTAATTATGTTGGGCCAAGTCTTGTTTAATTAGACTAAATCAAATTAAGGCCTAAATAATTAGTGCATTGATTTATTTGGAGGCCCATGGTCAATGAGAGAAATATCTTTTGATGCATATGGACAAAAAAAAAATTCACACTATAGAGATACAGTAATTAAATATGCATTATTATATAGAGATACAATAATCAAATATTCAATATTGTATAGATATACAAATATAAAGTATGTGAATTAATGTGATAAATAGGAAACAACAATAATTCTCTCCATTTCCTCTCAAGCTATCAACCGTACAACATCTCTCTCATCTAAGAGAATCCTAGCAACTTTCTTAGAGTGATTCAATCTTGAGGTGTGTGTGAACATATCTTGGAGGTTTTTAGAATTGTGGATTTGGAGTTCTCACTTGAAGATTGGATTGAAGAATCCAAACTTGCGGAAAGCTAAGGATCATCATCAATAAGAAGTTCATCTTAAGGTAATATTCTTTCTTTTTTCTTGATTTCATACAATATAGTGTGGTATTTTGAGTTTCGAGTAGATCTATATGATATTGTGATCGGATTAAATTTTTTGAAATCTATCCAATCAAACCTCTTGATTTTCGCATAAATATCGTCTAGATTCTTAAGATATTTTCGCAGTTCCACCACCAAAGGTAGATGTTAGAAAGTCCACTAAATAAAGACAACCTTCCCCCAAATATAGTCCATATGAGTATGTAATGCTCACTAATGGAATAGAACAAGAGAATTTCATAAAGGTCATATTATATGATAAAAAAAAGTAGTTGGAGACCATGAAGTAATAGATGAAATCCGTACGAAAAAATCACACTCATGTCAAAAATAAGGAAAACTTGGTGTGTAGGTTAAAAAAGAGCTTGTACGGCTGGAAGCAAGCCCTGAGACAGTAGTACAAGAAAGTTGACACATTCATGTCTGATCATGGCTATAATAGAATCAATTTCGATCACTGTGTATTTTTTAAGAAATTCTCTGATGATGACTTTATCATATTATTATTATATGTGAGTGACATGTTGATTGTAGGTCATGCCAGTAAGATTGATAAGCTGATAAAAGAGATCAACAACTCTTTTACAATGAAAACTCAGGGTCAGCTAAACAAATTCTTGGAATGAAAATATCGAGAGATAGGGCAAATAGGAAGTTGCGGCTATCTAAAAAAAAGTATATCAAAATTTTTTTTGAGAGATTCAACATGAGCAATTCAAAGTCACTCAACACTCTACTTGCATGCATTTCAAACACAACTCGGAGCAATGTCCCCAAGTGAGAAAGATAAGGAAAAAATAAAAAAAGGTATTGTATGCTTTTATAGTTGGCAATTTAATGTATGATATGATATGTACTTGACCTGACATTGTTCATGTAGTTAGTGTTGTTAGCCGATTTCTCTCTAACCCTGGTAAAGATCACTAGTCTACACTGAAATAGATATTCCAACAGTTGAAAGGTACCTCCAAAGTTTGTCTAAAGTTTGGTGATGGCCAAACTGTATTAAATGGATTCACAGATGCAGACATAACTAGTGATGTTGATTCCAAGAAATCTACATCTAGATACTTGATGAGATTTGCAGGGTGAGCTATCTCTTAGCAATTGAAACTTAAAAAATGCATAACATTATCTACAACAAAGGCAGAGTATATTGCTGTAACTGAAGCTTGCAAGGAGATGTTGTGGTTGAAAAAATTTCTTCAAGAATTAGACTTAAAACAAGAAAAATATACACTTTACTGTGACAGTCAAAACGTGATTCACTTGAGTTAAAATTCTACTTCTAGCTCAAAATCAAAATATATTGATGTGAGATACCATTAGATTAGGGATGTGCTTGATGAAAAGCTAATGCAACTTGAAAAAAGTTCACACTGATGAAAATTGTGCAGATATGCTTATGAAGTTTTTACCAAGAGATAAGTTTGAAGCCTATAAAAGCAAAGCAGGTATGGTTGAATCTCCCCACATGAGGTGGAGGGAGAGAATTGATGGATATCCACCCCATGTAAAGTGGAAGTCAATGACAACGAAAGATGCCATTGAAAAACTGATTAAAGTTTAACAAAATCATTAAGATTTAACTAAATCATGTTTAACCAAATAGGCATGTTTCGGTTGAGCAAAAACGTACAAGAAGAAGAAAAAAAAATAAAAGAGTAGCTAGAGAAAAATATAGTGTTTTGAGAGAAGAAATATGGAGAATTTTTTTAGAATTTTTTATTTTATCTTAAAATGGTCTTCTTATTTTTCTTTGATACTCCAAGTTGATAAACTTAAGATATTTGTGATCCAAGAGATATTATTTTAAGAATTATTTGTATATCTCCTAGTTTAGGAAAAGTTTTGTAAATCTGTTATACATATAGTGGAAGTGTTTATCTAAATATGATCTCGTAATTTTTTTCGATTTAATTTTTCCACGTAAAAATCATTATGATAATTTTTTACTATCTTGCATTGTCATTGACATTCTTGGTTTAGTCCTCTTTTTTTTTTAAAAAATCCAACATATGAGAAAAAAAATTGATTTTCTTGCATTCGTACTATTTATTTTGACGCTCTTTCCAATATATTGGAAGGTCACGAATAGGTTCTAAGATGAGTCGACAACTCAATCTAGTCGAACTTGAACTTTTTTGTGAGTTGAGCTCGAACAGAAGTATAGGTGTTCGAAACTCATGAGTTGGCTCATGAACTTTTTTTTTTGTTGTTTTTTTATATTTCAAAATATACTATAATTTAATTAGTAATAGAAATGATAATCAGGACAATATTAGTATTGTTCGTACTTATAACATCAATGATAATAACTAATGAATTTATATTATGATAATAATTCCATATTATAATAATTATATTAACAATTTTAAATTATATCTTACTTTTTTAGGTATTATAATAAAGTAAAATATTAAAGATAATGAATAATACTAATAATTGTATTTAAAATATCCAAATAATATGTCATATTAATGAAACTATCAAAACTATATAATTTAGTATCGGTAAACTCGAACTATGGTCATATTAATTCAATATTATTATAACCATATCAATAATTTTAAATTATGTTTTAATATTCAATATTATTATAACCATATCAATAATTTTAAATTGTGTTTTAATATTCAATATTATTATAAGCATATCAATAATTTTAAATTGTGTTTTAATTTTATGTAGAAAAATTTAATAAAAATGATAAGGATAACTGGTAATATTAATAATTATATCAAATATAACCAAACAATATAACTCATATTAATGAAGAATCCAAATAATATTTTTATATAGGTGAATTTGAATTCGAGCTCAAACTCGAATAACGAAATACAATTTATATAAATAGGTCAAGTTCGAACTCAAACTTAATATATTTGAATATAGTGAATAGCAAAATACACTTAACTTTAATTTATGTAAATAAGTCATGTTGGAACTCAAACTTGATATGTTTGAATATAGTTCGATTTCAAAAAATTTAACATTTTCTAGCATAAGCCAAAACAAATTTAAAAATTTGATTCGAGGTGGATTAATTTCAACCTTACTCACAACTTGAACCATAAGGCTTAATAGTTGATGCTATAGTTAAATTCACTTTTAAGTTTATATCTCAATACATTCGTTAAACTCTACACTGATTTTTGTGTGTGGTGTGTGTGTGAAGTTTTTCTGTGGGCGATTTCTGTATGGTATTACATTTTTGGTCTTTGTTTAGTTATCCTCAAATTCAACAATGGCTGCTGACAGGTTTTTCTGATCTTGGCCAGACAATTGGTAATGTAGCAAATCAGTCTAAGACAATAATTGGTTAATTTGAACAAATTTTTAATTATGATAATTTTGAATTTTTTTATTTGTAAGGAAAAATCTGAGTGACATAAATATATGGTAATCTTATTTTCCTAAACTGTACAAATAATTGGACATTCCTCTTCTCTTCCCTTTTTAGTGTGCATGTTTTTAAATATTTCATTACATATAAAAATTTAGCTTAACTTTCAAATTTTGAAATTTTCTTCGTTGTACAAAAATATGGTGTTTGAGTGTAATAAGATTGGTTTTGACTCAATTTTATTTATTTAATTCATTAGAAAAAGAATATTGAGTACTATTTTTTTTCTTCAATTATTTTATATACTGCAGTTTATTTAAGCTGTTTTTTTTTTTTTTTAAGCTGATGAGGTTTTCCAAATATAAGTAGTGGTAGTATATAACACTAGCAATGTTTCCTAATTTTTTAATTTTAAAAAACATAAAGTATATTTATCAGCAGCTAATTCTAACAATACTAATAACTAGTTCATGTTAGTGAAGTCAATATTTGAAGCTTTGCAAATTTATATTACCTAGTATTTCTTTCAAATTTTAGAATTTTTAAAAAATAAAGCAATTGCCAATCAAGCCAAGATTTTCAAACTTCTCCCAAATATAGATGTACTTAATATCTTAATAAACCCACTTGAATCTACATTAATTTGAAGTATAGGACTCTGACCCCCAAATTCCTATTAATTGCATTGTATGTGTTATTTTCTCACATTTTTTTTCTTTGTTTTCATTTTTTGGTTTAATTTGTTTTATCATTGACCCAAGTTGTTTTTGCGGTCATATTTTTGATCAGTCTGTGAGGTCCCATCAAATATAAATGTGATGTAACATCAAATTTATTAGGATCGTTGAAATTTTTCTTATGATCAAATTAGACTGCTGTTGGGATCTGAAATTAAAGAGTAGGATCGTTTGGTGGATTAAATTCACATATTTATGGTTATGGTGCACAAATTTTTCTAACTTATTCAAGTCGTACGATGAGCCCTGTAATTGGGCTTGCGTATTTTGGGGTGGAGCTACTAGGATGATAAGAATCTCCATTCAGACTTTGGATATGAGTCTATGTGGATTGGACATCTTGATTATTCCTAAGCCTCCAGTTAATGATTCTAGCAAGGTCAGGATGCTTAAGGTAATGAAGTAATGGTACTAGGATTGGAGAGTTTAGGATTCTAATTGTAACAAGTTTGGACTCTTTTATATAGATAGAGTTTTGAGTCAATATTGATCTATGTTGCGTGTGTATAAATTTAATCCTAAAAAGCTCCAGTCTGTCTTAAATACACTTTTTAAGAATTTATATTGACCTAAGTATGCAAGAGTTATCAACGAATAATTATATTTTAATAGTGTTATTGTAACATGCATCGATTAGGTATTGTAGTGTAAACCATAATAAGGAAAGTTTTCAATCATGGAAATTTTGAATTTTGTTGGTTTGACAATATTTAAGCCGAATAAAAGAAGTTTTGTGTACATTTTATCCATGAAAAATATCACTTTCACAAAACATAAAAAATCATTGAATAATGATTTATCGATTTATCGAAGAGAAAAGTGGTAGTTAAAGTAACTATAAATTGAGTTCAAATCAGTATTTTTATATACGTGTCAAATACTTTTTTAATGCATCGAACAATTTTTCTATGATCAAAACCAAACACCCATAATATGATTTTTTGCAGTACAATAGTTATGTGGAGGCATTCAAACTATTCATCAATGAAGAATCATATTTTGGTGGTGTTATCCTAACACTTATCAATTAGGTATCATAATGTAATCAAAATAAGGAAAAAAATTCAATCATTGAAATTTTGAAAAAAAAAAATGAAATCTTTGAATAATGAATTTTTTCAAACTTGCAACTTTTGTTATTGCAAAAGCATGGTAGTTAAATAATTATAATTTGAGTGGGTTTAAACTGTGTTTCTATATGCGATGTCACCTTATACAATCCAATCAAAATATAGTGTAAAATTTTACTTTTTATGCCAAAAATTCAATATATCATGTTTTCTTTCAAAAATTAACCATAGTGTAATTTTTTTTTTCACATAAAATAAACTAAACAAGAATGAAACTGACCAATAAACATCCAACTTTTCATTCCTTTTTTGCTAATTACTGCAATAATTTATTCATTTGAGCAGGCTAACAATTTGATTATAACAAGCCCCACGTCAATCGTTGTAATCTAAATATCAAGGATACTTCTGGAAAATAACAGATTTCCTATTATATAATGGTCAATTTAAAATTGTATGTAAATAGTGGCACTATACTACTTTAGTACTCTTCCTTTTTGGCTTCGATAAGGTACTTAAGTCTCTATAGTAAACTTATGAGTAAAATATCTCACAAATAAGTTAGTAGATTGATGAAATTAAATTTGTTTCAATCAAATTTGAGCCGTAAATTTTTTTTTTAAAAAAAAAGAAAAATTCAATCAATGAAATATTAAATTTGTTTCATGTACTTGGGGCCAAATTAATAGTTTCCATTATATATTTCATGCACTCTTTTTCGATAAAATATAAAATATTGTGCATGAATTAAGGAACATATATAGAGATTTGAATCATTTGCGGGGGAAATGTGAGATAAAAAAATAAATTAATCAAAATTTAAACAGAAGTTGTATTCTTGCATAAAAATCAATTTATTAACAAATTGTGATTATCTAATAGTGTTGCAGGCTTAAAATATTTTTGCTTTGGCCCAAAATTCTACATTAAAAACTAAAATGGGATATACTACGGTCCTTTTTTTTCAAAAACATAAAATAAATAAAGATAGTTTTATTATTATTAACATAAATAAAGCAAAATGGCCAAAACTAAAGAAAAGATTAAAAAATGAAAGAAAATAAAAATCAATCCAACTTTTTATTGAGGTTTGCTAAAAAAGTTTATTTAACCGGAAAAAGGTTATTTTTTATGATATCAGCCCCAGGCACAACTCGCGTCTTCTTATTTAAGAACAAACACCCAACCCCAACCCCGCCTGGAGGAAACAGTCACGTCGGATCGCAATCTGTGCAACAGTTCGTTTAATCAGACTTCAGAAGCACCTTCAAACAACTCTTTCAACCATTTCTTCAACTTTTCCTCATTTCGCTCTATAAATCCACCACTTTCTCCTACTGTCAACCGCCGAACGACGAGTGAACATTTCCAAGCACCGCCGGAAAATGGACAGCGAAGAAGTGGACTACTTCTCCTTTCTTCCCGATGCTCTCATTCTCATCATCATCACCTTTCTTCCTTTCAAAGAGGCTGTGAGAACTTCTGTTCTGTCGCGAAGGTGGCGCAACCTGTGGCAGTCCACAAGAAACATAGACCTTGACGAGAAATTCTTTGTCAAGAACGAAAGTTCAGGCGAGAACAGGGCCATGCAGAGGAGGAACTTCTTGGGTTTCATCCGGCGGTGGATGGAAAACTATACGGAACCCGACGTGGAGAAGTACCGGCTCGTGATTTCGAACCCGCCTAAATTCTATCTTCCTGAAGTGCAAGAGTGCATCAGATTCGCTGTTGATCACAGGGAAGTTAAGGCACTCGATCTTGATTTTTCTGATCCCGCTTGGGACGCAGAAAATCTTGATATCATCCCTCAAACGTCTCTTCGTCTTCCATTGATCCTTGATGCACATACAATGTTAGAATCCCTCGGATTGTCAGCATGTAATTTCCGGGTTCCACTATTCAGCAGATTTTTTGCGCTCAAGAATGTTTTCTTGGGATGGATGGAAATGCCCAGTTCTTCTCTGAATAACTTTCTTTCAATGTGCCCATCCTTAGAAATCCTGATCCTGAAGAGATGCTGGAATGTTGGAAATTTGGACATTGATGCACAAAGGTTGAGGGTTTTGGTTCTTGACAAATGCTCGGGGCCTGAATTCATTTCTGTGAATGCTCCATTGTTAAATTTCTTTAAGTATTGCGGCCTTTCTGTTTATCTGCAAATGGAAAACCACCGGAGAATGGTGGAGGCAGTTTTCGATTTCTCTCTTCAGCCGGAATGGGATGACGAAGGTGATCCTGAGATGCTTTACAACTTGCTGTCTGAAATTTGGAGTGTTAGGGCTCTCACCATTTGCAGTTACATGCTTCAGGTACACATGTTGCTGTCTTTTTTTTATGAATTTTCGTTTTCACTCGTGATATTTTTTCTGGATTTTGGTTTTGAAGAAGTAATCTCTTATGTGCAATTATTGTGCAAATTTTGAATTCTTTACTCGGAAAGTTTACACCATTAACGAATATTTGAAGGTATTACCTATGGCGGAAAGCTCATTATTGCTTAAACCAAGCCTTACAAGTGTTACACAACTATTTTTGAAGACACAGTTGCACATCCAAGAATATTATGGGATTACATTTTTCTTAAATAGCTGCCCTAGGTTGGAGGTTCTTTCAATTGACTTAGGCCCCACGAGAATTTTTCAGGTAAGTGTTAATTCAGTGTTTTGTTTGAAATATTTAATTCATGTTAGTATGTGCCTGCTTTTAAAATTGAATCGGAATCGGACAACCAATTGAGTTATTGAATTATTTGTTCGTTTGTATATATATTTATATACATTATATATCAACTTACATGTATATATAAGTACATTATGTATTTGTATGTATACATACACACAAGTTTATCAAGAATTATTTACCTAAATTATTTTGGCATATTTTTTCATAGTTTTAACTTGAAGATAATATTCATACATTCTAAATCTAAATTATAAATTGCTATAATTTTCATGAAAAAGAATCATATGCGTCAATGTGATATGCATATTGAGTTCCTAGTTTTTCAAAGAAGTTCACTTTCCTTCTTTAGGAGAGAGAAATAAGTGATATTTTGATGTTCATCTCCAAATTCCCATTATCCTCGCTTAGTACATGTCTGAAAATTTTGAAAACATCTCTTATTTTCATTTGCCCGCCACAGAAACAAACCCACTTGCAACTCTCCCCTTCATCGGAGATGAGTCAAGCAAAGCTTCAAGATGGATACTCTTTTGCCATATTCAGATTTACCACCCGCCACCATATATTTTCAAGCGTATTCCCTGTGAACTCCAACCCCCAATTTCCATTTTCAGACTTTTAGTGCCTCACTTGGTCCAGTCTACTTTTACAGTCCATCCGGACCGGCATTGTGAAATCGATAATCAATCCAATTCAAATTTGAAAATGCTAATATGAGTACTACTTTACGTGCAACATATGTGCGTGTGCAATTCATGTGCAACATATGTGCTGACAATGTGGCCAATCTGCAAAATATTTGGTTTAGCATTAAAAATTGATTAGTATATATGATTTATTTGATTTTACTATCTTGATCACTTCAATACTTTTATTTTTTATTATTTTAGGACTACCGACCTCCATATCGTTTTGAGGAGCATCCATTTTGGAGTCATTTATGGTATCCCGGATGTGTGGAGAGCACTTTAAAAACAGTGAAGGTAATAGGTTTTAAGGGGAGTGCAAATGAACTTGTGGTCTTAAGCTATATATTGAAATTTGGGAAGGTACTTGAGTATTTATTCATCTCCTTGTCGGAAGAGAGAGGAGCAAATGGAATGGATATGGAACCAATGTACCATGAAAACTTCCAAAGGTTGTTGCAGTGTGATATTAGCTCCTCCCATTTGCAAGTATATTTAAGTACCGGTTAGGACAACTCAAATGAGATATTGTTGTGCAAAAATGAAAGAAAAGAATGTATTTTCATGAGGATTTTGTATTTCGTCCTCATTTTTTTATTAATTTCTTTTTTATTTCTTCTGCATATATATAGTTTTGATCACCATGAATTATCTAAGTACGTGTACAATCGTACTGTCTATGACAATAAGAAAAAAGAAAATTAAACTGTTATTTACAATTTTCTAGATTTTGTTTATTAGCATTGTTAAGAAAGTATATCCTTGTGCCGACCCCATGTAATGAAAGAATTTAAGTTGCGTCCATGGGCTAGGGATGTGATGGGCCAACTGCACACTGGTTAAGCCCATTATATTTTGAATGATTATTGCAAATGGTTAAGAGTTCAAGGATAAAAGTGTCCCAGTCCTGCAACATGTTTGGACTCGTAAACTAACCCATTTCTCAAAACTACCAAGCACAAATATTTCTACAAGATCAAAGAAAATCAAGCTCGAGCTTGAACAATTTTTACGACTTTGTACAGATCTCTTCTGATAACTGTGTAAAGAAAACTTTTCCTTTTGTTTTTTTTCCTCCGTCTTGGACAGAAAATCTTGATAATCTATGTTGTTTATACTAGAATACAACATGAAAGGGAAAAAAAAATAACACACACACACAAAAAAAAAAATGAAAAAAAAATGAAAAAAAAATGAAAAAGAAAAAGGGGATGAATAAAAGGTCCATCTCCAAGGACTAGAGAGAAAAAAGGGGTATAGTTACAAGGTTTCGGGCTTCTATGAATCTATGGTTGACAACTATGTACAGATCGACTAGGACAAGTTACCATTTTATGCAATCAACTCGAATAATATTTTGCTCGTTAAAAAAAAAAAAAAAAAACAGAAAAAATAGTAAAATTAGAAGTCAATAATGGGTTCACCTAGAGTCAAGTTTCTGTGCAGAGTCCAAGGCAAGTTGAAGAGCTTGGCCATGATGAACTTGAAGATCTTGTTTACATTGATGTTATGTGTTGCACTTGAAAAGAAAAGCGTTGCTTTCATAGCCCTTGCATATGCCCGTGCCTGCCATCCATATAAAATATACACTCAATTATTCATCTACAAATTAAGTCGATAAATAGTAATTTTAGAAACAAACCAGTTATGATTCTCTATTTTAATTTGTATATTGTAAACTAAATGTATAAATATTTTTTTAAATATATATTTAGTGTAAATCATATAAGCTTTATATATTTATAAAAATAAAAGTAAAAAGTAAAAAAAAAATGAAACAGGGAAAAACACATAATTATTGACTATAAGATGTCACATAGTAACATTCTGACAAGTGAAAATGGGCGGCTCTCATACTTATCTAGCCACCTTGCGGCCAAAGTCCAAAAAAAACACGCGAATATATGTTTTTCTTTATTAGGGTAGTTGGGTTGAGACGTACCTAGCTTTCTATTTTCTAATCCCATTTTCTTAAATATATTTCACTGTATGAAATTAATGATGTATAATAAGTAGCTAACTGAATAATAATTTGTCATCAAAATTCTTACAAATCTTTCATCACTATAGCTAATGATTCTGGAATTTTTGCACTTCACAATAATTGAAGATAAATATAATGATTCATGAATTTATTATTTTATTTTTTGAATTAGAATAAATACCGTATATACAACGAATTCATATGTCTTAACTTTTTACTCACTCCCATTTTCTCTACAAAGTATTTCTTCAATTTTACGAAGTTTTTAACATTAAAATGCATCATAAGAAACAAGATTTTCCTCAGTAAAAATTCTTCACCTAACTTCATATACTCGTACCAAGATACGAGGTTAGTGTTTCAAATCTTTCTTTTTCTTTCCATTTCTTTTTCCATGGATTCGAGCTACCCCCACCAAAAATAAAAGATTGATTCTCTAAAAAACATCCTAGTTATGTATTTCGTTACTATGATGTGGACATGAAGTTGGATAATAAAGTCGCAGAATTTCTGTATAGCACGCAACGTGCAGGGTCAAGGTAACTCTAGAATTAAGCCTTTCTCCATCTCCAACACGTTTCTTCCTTGAAAGGCAAATGGTCTTACAATTGACGCGTCAAAACAAGACTCCTCCAAGTCCTAGTCTTCCCCAATAAAATATTCCTCCGGGAAACAAACACTACGCGTGGGGTTATTAATTTTGAAGGATTTAGACATTGATTTGATAACTTTGTTGAAAAACAAAAGACATTTTTGTTTGCATATACATGACAATCCGACTTTACGAGACTAAATGTCACATTAGGGGTCATTTTAATCCCATCTTACTTCCCACGTCAATTGGATCACAAATTTGAAGAAAATGACTCCTTATTAAAAAAATAAAAATAAAAAAAAAATCTTGGACTGTCATAGATAGCAATTAAAATTTTGGTAATGATTAGGAAATATAGTATGATGAATATTCTACAATTTTGGTATAGACTATTATTATTTACCTGAGCGACGACAGTCCATTGGATATCTGGTGGAAGCTGGACAAAATCATCAAATTTGGTCCCTATTAGTATTGGAATTGCAGTCTGCATACAACAAAGAATGAAGCATGCCATGATCAGTTACAATTTGCATTTCAAAAACACATTTTAATGACTTTATTAAATGCTACATACTTGGATACTATTAAAATGAAATGCCCGTTTTTTTTATTTTCAATTGGCATCTTTTCATTTTTTTTAATATTTAAAATTTTAAAAATACATTTATTTTATATATTTTCAACTTATTTTTATTTTTAAAATTTATTTTAAATGTATTAATATTTCACATTTTCCCATTCAACTACCAAAAATATCAATATTTCAAGTAAAAAATAAATATATTATAATCAATACAAAAACATAAACTATTCAAATATATTCTTATTTTTACATAAAAATTTATATTATCAACCCTGAATATGATAAAAATATTAAAATTAAACAAAACGAACACTAAAATGCTGGACCACATATGCATGATGAAAAGAGCCCAACAACGTAGTTATTGGCAGCATTGGCACCAGTGTACTAATCCGTGAAAGGAGCTCCAGGAACCTTAAAATCAAACCCCCCCCCCCCCCCCTTCCCCCCTCCCTTTGGCTACAGCCCCCCATACTACGTGTGAATCTCCGAAAAAAGTTGCACTCCACCTACTGGAATTATTTCACTTGTAATAACTTTTCATGACGCGAGAATCATCATTAGGGAATATGATTCCATGTTGCTAAAAGCGTATTACTTTTGAGAAACCAGCACTGAATTTCTGTTAAAAGTGCAAAAACCCCCATGTTAATTTTCGTACCTGATTCCACTTTCTTGCTTCACTGTACCACCCAATTATACTGCAATCCCACAACAAATTTTGTCATTGCATTAGCAAGAAACTAAAGATTTATTAGGAGAAAATTTTGTTAAGGAGATGATGGGCATAGTTCTATGTACCTGTTGAGAGTACACTACTGGTAAGATCAAACATGAACAAAATTGCTACAGCATCTTTGCAGGCAATTGGAACTTGATCTAATGACCTGCTGTCGCCTGCATTTTTTGGACATTTAAATTAATCAATTAGAAAATAAACTCAGAATTAATGCCTCCAAGAAAAGAGTAGATCATAAATTTCATGTTTCGTTTTGTATTTCATATTTACTTAGTATATGATTAATATTAATTATATATTTTTAATATTAAACATTTAAAAAAAAAATCTATACTTATCATATATTTATTATATGAAATATAAGAGGAAACGCTGATTTCACCTAAAATTGACTGAACAACAGATGCTAGCAAATCAAGGAAAGAGATAATTCAACACATACCTCCAACATCCCATATTCTAAAAGCAATTCTTGCACCTCTAATATGCAATGTTTTGTCCATTAGATTCAGTCCTTTCATCTGCAAGCTTCTCTTTTCTTCTTCATCTCCCACATACTTTATCTAATTATTAAAATAAAAAAAATCATTCAAATAAACCAAAAATATAAATGAAACAAGAAGCAAGAACAAGCAACAAGAAAATTGACAAAACAAATTAAAATTCTTTAAAATGAAAAAAAAAAAAAAGTTGATTATTATATAAATAATTACCACAAAAGTTGTTTTTCCAATCTCGCAATCACCCAATATACTGATCTTCAAGGAGACTAAATCCGAGTCGCTCTCGTAGCCACTGCTGGACGACGTCGTCGCGCCGTGGTCTTCTCCGTCCCCACAGCCAGACTCCATAACCTCCATTGAAGGACAAGAAGCACTTCTTCTAGTGGACAATCTTCTGTAGCGAGCATTAGGCATCCTCACTGAGCAAACAAAAATCCTGTCACAGAGAAACCTGAAGAACCGCCGGACTACTGTGACTTTCTCTATGATGCTCCACCGGATGTTGACGTGGACGATTTTCCGGCAAAGCTTAGTCATCTTTCCGGTGGCATCATGGAATTTTTGAGTAGCCATGACCGCTGGTCTGCACATACATATATATGTATATATTTGTATATGTATCTATGGTGATGGCTTGTAGTTTGTACAGTGGGAAGAAGAGGAAGAGTAAATATGTGTTGGTTTTTGGCGTTGTAATTAGTTGACAATTACACGACCCATAATAATAGCGTAACAAGTGGGGGTGGGGTGGGGTTGGGGTTGGATTTGTTTTAGTTGGGGGGTGGGGGTCGGTTTCTGACCGGTACTTTTTGTGGATAACCAAAAACAACAGTCCAATTTGCCGGCTTATTGGTTTCTACGTACCTCGAGTAATTAGGCCAATTTGCAATTCAGATAGTCCACCTCATTTTTCTTTTCTTTTATTTTTTTTGTCCCTTTGGTTGAATTTTGCCAATTTACTATGAATAGATACTAGCGTAAACGATTTAAAACACGTTTAAATATTTTAGATGGAAAAATCAATATCAGATAATTAGAGTTAAGTACACGTTATTTAGAAAAATAAATAAAAAAATATTCAAAAAGTTTCAACTACCCTTTAAAATTTGTCAAACTAACATAATTGAAGTTTTACAGTTCAAAATAATTCTACTTTTTTTTTTTAGTAAATGTTTTTCCACTATAATATAAGACGACCAATCTCAATTACTAGCAAATAGCTACATATTTAGAGATTTAAATTTAAGGATTGAGGCCTCATATTGGTAAAGTCTCAAAATCCAACTTTGGATGAGAAGGCCATTTTCATATGTTAGCTAATCTACTGGACTTACTACCAAACAGACCCCTTATCAAACAACACCATGGACCACACACACACACACACACACACACACACACACACACATATATATATTTGCAAATATAAAATACTTGAAGGGAGAATGATTTTAATTCCATTTACTCGAAATGATTGTTTGAAAAGGTATACCATAAATTTCTTATGCAATTTCTAATTAAAGGGCACAAAATATTCTCAAGATTATGAAAAATCACATGAGATGTCCCACATTTAGAATATACTCTTAATTAAATAAATTTAATTGGTTTAACGGACTACCTAATATTAGTTACGAACTTAGGTGATTAAAATTAAATAAACTTCATGTTCTAACTTCCAATTACATGTAATAAATAATAATCTAACGTCACGTGAAGTGGCTCAAGGGATAATGTTTGGGATAACAATATAAAAGTTGATAAT
Source organism: Paulownia fortunei (assembly GCA_019321725.1). Lineage (NCBI taxonomy): Eukaryota > Viridiplantae > Streptophyta > Magnoliopsida > Lamiales > Paulowniaceae > Paulownia > Paulownia fortunei. The sequence goes on along the minus strand of CM033113.1, from coordinate 8,702,352 downwards.
TTGATTTTCTAAAAATATTTAATAAGATTACATGAAATGTGCACTCGTATGTTATCAAATAAATAAATAAATAATAATAATAATAATAATAAGAGAGACAGCAACAGTGGATTGGTGGATCTAGATCCCCCATTTTTATTTTAAATCTTTTAACCACTTGGCAGAATAAAGAAAAAGCTGCAAGCACCATCAATACGACACATAATTACCCAAGCTTTTCTAAAAAGCCCTTTTGCTTATTTGAATATTACATTGTTCCCCTTCTTTTCCCCGGCCTGCACCAAACAGTCCAAAATAAATACTAGTTCATCTGCCAAAAGCATAATAAAATAAAAAGATCTTATCTTCTAAAATTAAAAAAAATAGTTAGTAGTTGTTAATTGCGATATTTGCCAAAAGATATATTTTATTTGTGAGTCTCATAAGATCTACAAATTAAGAGTAAGAATCTTTATTTATTTAAAAAAAATTCTAAAATCGAATTAAAAAAAGAGAGAGAAAAAAAATCACTATTTATCACGAGAAAATAATTTGTATCATAAAAGATAAATTTTTATGAGAAAATCATATGTTACCTATTCTTTTCTTATAGATTAGATGGACTTTTTGAGTTTTGTGGTCAACTAGTCTTTTTAATTTCATATATATATATATATATATATATATTTAGACATGTATAGAAATTACAGCACTAACACTCTAGTAAAATGCTACAATTTAGAAAATTAAATGAGGAATTTAAAATACTAACAACAATAATTGGTTTACTAGGTTGTCTAATTAACTAAAAATAATCTGTTTAACACATTCATAATTAAAAAAAATAGTAATTATACTAGGATAATTTAATTACAATAAAGTAATTGCACCAAATGGTTCATTTAAAATGCTAAACAATAAGAATAATATGATTACCCTATATGGGACCTAAAAGGAGTTTCCGTCAATGAAAGACACCTTAAAATAGACCACGTAACTAGTTTTCATACGTAAGCATTATTTTGCCACAATATTTGGTCATGGAGATGGGTGAGATATTTAAAAAGCACTACCAAACTCCAATTAAGAAATAATTGTTGGAAAAAAAAAGTATCAGCCATTTCTTTATTTCTATAGTTTTATATTATATATTTCTACTCTAGTTAGCACATTAATGTAATAATTTAAGATTTCATTAAACTCTTTAATAACTACGATTAGGTAGGGTTCGTTGTGGATAAGTAGTCAATGTTCCCGTCCCAAACATTCATGCTCCTTACACGTGTAGCCACACCAAAAACAGAGTGAAAGTTACTATATGTCTATTATTTCTTATGATTATTACGTTATATAAGGACTGGGTGATTTTCATTGTGTTGTATTTCGATTCAATTTAAAAAATTTATATTATAGTAATAATTGATTGATAGATATATTCGTATAAAAAGGATTTTGGGGAAGTTTGATTAATTTGATTATTGTCGATGAATTATTTTTAATTTTAATTTTATATCGTAATGATAATTGATTGACGGACATATTCGTATGAAAAGGACTTTAAGAAGGTGATTAATTTGATCATAGTTGGCAAATTATTTTTAATCTCAATTTTACATCGCAACGATAGTTGATCGATGGACATAGGACTCTAGAGAAGTGTGATTAATTTGATTATAGTCAGTGGATTATTTTTAATTTTAATTTTATATCGTAGTGGTAGTTGATTGATAGGTATATCTATGTAAAAGGAACTCTGGGAACGGTGATTAATTTGATCATAGTCGGTGGATTGTTTTTTATCTCAATTTTGCATCGTAATGGTAGTTGATCAATGGACATATTCGTGTAAAAAGGACTATAGGGAAATGTGATTAATTTGATCTAGTGGACGGATTATTTTTAATTTCAATTTTACATCATAGTGATAGTTGATTTATGGGCATATCTATGTAAAAAAAACTATTGAAATACTCATGTATGTGAAGCACATAATTAACTTAATTACTTGATTTGTAATTAATAATTCATCCAAAATAAGCTAAATTCAATCACCACATTACTTAAAAAAATTTACTATTCCTTACTAGAGAAATGTGCAGGTAGGGGCACTTGAGTCTTTCCACAAATCTATTCCAATGGCCGAGTTGCTTTGGGTGACCACCAGGGACCAGTAAACAGACCTCGAAGCTTAGGGCCTAGGCCAAGACTTGGAATTTTCAAAAATCACGCATTTCTTATTATTATTATTTTTTTTCACGTGGATTTTGAGATGCCTCTTTGAAATTCGAGTTGGGACAAGGCTCGAAAGTGGAACAAACTCAAATTCGAGTAACCATTTGAATATAATTGGAACAATGTTGGGTCAAACGACTGAGTTTAGTACATGACTAAATTTTTGAGTCCACCTAGAAATTATAGGTCAACGTGCTCGAATTTCAAAAATTTAAGTGCTAGACTTCTTAATTGCAATTCTAACTATGGTTATAGATTGGTCCAATTAACTTATAAGACATAGTAACAAAATTATTCGTATATTTGAAAATAATTTGAATAAAACTCATTATTTTTGTAAGATATTGGAATTCTATATGTATTTTTTATAAATTGTTACATGATAAAACTAATGTGAATCTTTTATTAATAGAGGCGGCTTGTTCTCATTATTCATGTTTCAATATGGTTAAAAAGGTTGGAGATCAATGCATTATACTAGCTTCTTCTTTTTTTATTTTTCCAACACACAATTAACTATACATATCAATTTGCTAGGTAATATAATTTTGGCATACATTTTCACACATAAATGTAGTAAATTCATAAAATTAAAAGATATTTTTTTCTTGGTATATATACCCAAGTTATTGTGAACTTTTATGATGTATTTTGTTATGTTAACGATATTTTGTCGAATTTTTTAAATAATGCTTGAATCACAAATTTAAAGAGCTAAATGTACTTGAATTCATAATTGTTTACTATGTGTATGAGCTGTTTATATCCCTTTGCAATCTTTAAAATAAAAATAAAAATATGAAGATAATTAGATAGGATTGTATACGAATCGAGTCGAGTCAAACACGTTATTATTAAAAAAAAATTATTTTTATTGAGTTTCAAAATTATATTTAATTTTTATTTAATTGTTAATCGAGTTGAATTTAAATTAACTTTAATTGAATCATATGCGAATTGAACTCGATTAACTTGATATTTTTACATATATTTTTTTTTACTCATTGGGATCGAGTTTGAATCAAATTTTAAATTTTATCGAACCAAAAAAATATGTTTAATTTTAATTTGTAAAGTTAAGTAACCAAATTCAACTAAGCTTTTAGCTTAATTAATTTTTCAACTTACAAAAAGGCCCATATGAACTCGCCCCAAATCATTATCATCAGGAGGGGTGTCTTTTTCATGGTTTGTAAAGGTTTATCTTTTTCTGAGTTAGTTGATTCCTGCTGCTACATGGTAGCTATCCTTTCCTGTCTTCATTAAAAACTGAGAAGTGGGTGGAACTTAAGAACATGACTAATTTTCGTGTGCTTATTTTCTGTTTTTATGCTAATGATAACATTTTTTGTTCTTTAATTTACAAGAAACCCTCAGGAAGCAATAATTCCAAAATGCACCCCCACAATTTACTGAAAAAACTTTCCTCATCTTCCTCTGAAAAATCCCTACAAATTGGGTATTGTATTTGGATAACAACTCAATATCCGAAACAGCCTCTCTTGATCCCAAAAAAAAAACTGGTTGGATTTTAACCCAACCCTTTTCAATTTTGGGTCAAATATACCCTACCCAACGGACTCAATGTGTCTCCACCTTGGTTGGACAAGGTCGGGTATCCAACTCTTCAGCACTGGAGGGGTATGGGCCTGGGTAGAGTAAAATCAACCCATTTGCAGGCCTAATATCATCGTTTTTGTCTAAAAAATAATGACAGTAATTAAGAAGCCCAGTCCAATATCCAAATAGTTGTGAAACAAGGTTATAATATATTGTTTTTAGTAGCAAACATAAGTTCGCTGTTCGCTTCTCGTAACCAAATAGTATTCGTGCGGGCAAACTGTTGATAGAACGCAGCAGTTGAAGTGTTTGATAGAAAGCCCGAGAGAGATTACTGATCGTAAGAGCCTGATAGAGCGCCTCCAAAGTTCATGGTTTACATGTTTTTTGTTTATGATAAAGGTGAGAACTGATGGGTTCAGAGATGGAAACTATTGAACAGAGACTAAAGTCTTTTACGCCGCAGCTCCACACAGAATGTGGAATTCTAGAGAGACTTGTATATAAACACAAGAATCAACATCGAGGATGCTCTTACTTCCAGTATATTCTCAAGGTTGGAGCGCTGCTTCTGCTTAATTTTATCACATAAACGTATTTGCAGATGTTTGGGTGTGCATGTAACTTAAGGGAGTGAGTTTCATGTACTTGATAATTTTTGCGCGACACTTGAGGTTGTAAGTACTCTATGAGTCTCAAATGGTGTGTTTTGTTCTTTGTGGTGGGTAGGTGAGAAGGGATTTGAAGCTTCTGAAATTAGCAGACTTGGAGGAGATTTTGGAAGCCTCTTTTCTGGTGATCAATGGGAATGGACCAAAGCAAAAGGTGCAGCTTCTGAAAAGGTGTTGTATCTTTTGTTAGCATTTCTTTGCTTTATCTTCTTCATTTAGTTTTATGAACGACTATAATTTGAGTTTCTCGTTGGCACTCATCTGTCATTGGTGTTGGGATTATGGGAGTGTGAATTGGAAAATGTATAAGAAAACCTTAAAAGCTTTAAAAGGTGTCTTTTAGTATCCCACATGGGAAAAGAGAAGAAAAGTTAGATTCCTTATATAGAAATGCACTTGAGAGATGAGTAAAGTTGTAGAACTTCTCATGGCGCACCCTAGAGATAGCCTCAACGAGCTACGAGGGTGGTCGTACCATTGCATTGGGCATACTTTGTACGTACTCGTCCTCGCGAGGAGCTAAGGAGCCTTAAATTTCTCTATTTCCTCCTATTAGTAATTAATCTTCGATTATTCTAGTATTCTTTTGTATTCTTCTTGCTTCATGCGTACCTCACTTCTGATCCGATTTTCTAAATCTCCTTTCAATAGCAACAGTTGGTTGGTCCTGGATTAGTCTTAGTAATTGCAGTGAAATTGGATGGTAGAATTTCATGGACAAAATCATATTAGCTCAACCATTATGAGTTTATGTTCTGGTGACGGTGAAGTAAACTTGATAGATTGTATTTCATCTGATTCTGTGTGATTTTCCTGTGAGCATAACTTGATACTTCAGGGTCCATTAAAGACATGAACTTGGAATAAATCAATAAATTTCTCTTTGTATTTGCCATCATTTTTTGTTACCCGCTTCAACCAATATATGATTAATATTTTTTTTATATTCAGAGGTATAATTTTTCAAAATATGAAAAGTAGTTGCACTGGCAGGAACTTTGTGCTTGTTTATTACCTACTTCTTATTGTATGCCAAGGATGCATACTATCATTGAAACAAATGACACCATTTTTTGCTCTTGCCAGTTACACATTAAATATTCATTATCACTTGTTAGCACAAGTCAAATATTTGGAAAAAGGAAGTGGCAGTTTGATTTATTTATTAATAAATTTGATTTTATTATCTTCTGTTGCTCCAGTTTGAAGAGGAAAAGATGTAATGATGGCAAATATAACTTTTTGGAGAGGCTTTTGGGAGTCACCTGCCTATTGTCACAGGTGGTTTTTCTTTTCCCTTCCACCTTACCATTTCGATTGATGAAGCCAACGCAGTCATCATCTTGACTTCTTCGTCATGCTGTTGCAGATGGTTGAGCCAATGCTGAAGGCAGCTATGTATCCTTATTGACTTAACTGATAACAATACATACAATGTATCAGTTGTGCTTCAAACATGATTATTACTTTTGAGTATATTAGGTCTTATAGATTTCATTTATCATGGTACCAATTTCCAGTGACCATCTACCATTAACTGCATGGAGATTTCTTTAAGCAATAATGTTTACGTTTACAACATCTGTTAACTGTATATTTCCGTCATAGATTACTAGCAGAATTGATCTTCTTGATCTTCTACCATTATTATTTCCAGTTACAGTTCACCAGTTGTTTGCTTATATATTTTTTCTTTGTTCAGTGAACTGTTAGAGTTTCCACAGATAGTTGATTGCCATCAAACTTCCTTGTTGCTGTTGTTCTTGGCTATTTTTTGATGTCTGTTTTATTCCAACTCTTAAATGGAAATTCAACATAACAATATTTGAATGATCAGAGTTTCTTATACCTGTTGGTCGCTTGTGCTTAGTTTAGCCTTTTGTCATAAAGCAAACTTGGGGATAGCTTGCTCTTTCAAAATGAGTCTCATGCTTATGAAGTTACAGATGTAGTGGCACAAACTCAACCTAAGGTATTCATCATATTTTCTCTTAACATTCCAAAGAGAGATATCTACACTGCTTGCTCGATCATTTTTCATGAAATTTTCACTGACGACATTGGCTGTGCTTGCACGCGTTCGAGTGATTGTTCAACAAGTAAGTATACCACATTTTATCAGACAGTTTAAAATTGAAATTGCTGCAGTTATGTATCTAATGCATGTGCTCTCAGATTTACGAGCACAAAACATCTTTTGGGCTATATTAGTGGCCTGAAGCGTAGAGAAATTTCTGACACATTTGTTCATTGCACACATAAAGTCATGTACTTATTTTAATTTTTCATTTTGTTGGAGGGCTGGGGGGGAGGGGTGCTGGGTTCATTGTTTGGAGAGTTTGAATATTGGAGGGTATTGGTAGCATTGATTCTGTATATATTCTGCTGCCAGAATTCTCGGTATTGGTGGGATACACGGCTACCATATTTTAATATCTAAGAAGCTATTTACACAAAGGATTAGGGCTTCACTGAGTCCATATATTTAAATATGTAGCCATTGCCTTTATTGAGATGGATAACAGACTTTTCTTTCTTCGCAGTTATACAATATCATTTCTTCTCTTTCTCAAAGGGAACAGACTGTAAAATCAATTAAAGAAAGATCCGAGGTTAGTGTGCTCCTGTTTATGTACATGAGTAAATCATTTGTTGCTTTTTCTTGTTGCTTCAGTTCCTGCCCTTTCACTTAATTTGCAGGTCTTAAAAGAATATAATCCAAGAAAGGAGGAAGCTACTATGGTGCTAGAATGTATTTGGCAGACAGATAAAGGACACAGAGAAGTGAGAGTAAAAGACAAGAGATGGACGGCCAAGAAGATGTCTTGCTAAATGCATCAAAAATACGGAATCAGAATATTGAGGTTTTACTTGGAGGTAACAGCTAACCTCAAATCTTTCTTTTACTTGGAGGTAACAGCTAACCTCATATGCGTTATAGTATCTTCAATTCGTTGTATATGATTCCTCTTCTTCAATAAGAAGTCAGAACTTAGTATAGTTTTTAATAATCAATATACTGGAGCTTCCAACAGATCATGGGCTTCATGTAGCTTTACCTATTTGGTAATTTTGCATCATTTTGTCAAGACTGAAGGAACTTAGATGAAAGGTCCATTTGGTCATAGCTGGAAGATACTTGCTGAAAGAACTTTACAGAAAGTTGTTGCAAAAATTGCATGCTGGAGATGCATGTTTGCTTCTTGTTTATGTGTTAAATCATGCTTCCAAAAGACTCTGCATTGAGCCACTTATATTACTATTTCAATCCTTGCTATATTTCACTGATATATACTTGTAGATGGACCTTCTTATGGCTTTTATCAGAGGTTGTACCCTTCAGTATCGCCTTCAAGCTTTTCCATTATCCAATTTTGTCTGGGATTTTTTGTTCTTCTTTGCTGATGTAGTGTGTTTTATTCTACAACTTATGCCCTCATATTTTCCTGTTCGTGTAGTTGATGAAGCTGGTACTAGAGAAGCTGAGCATGTTTCCGCAGATCCCAATAATGCCGAGCAAAATGTTAATGATTCTGGGGTGAACAATGATGAAAAGCTGGTTCTAGATGCCTCAGATACTGCCAAAGCTCCAACTGCGCATACAGTTCCGCTAGAAGATGTTTTATCCAATTCATCAGCGGCAATGGTCCCTGAGACAAACAGCCAAAAAATTGGTCGAAGACTGTTCATGAATTTCCGAAACTCCAGACAGCACAAGTGTTTCCCTTGAAGCTGGATTGACTGGTAGTTCCAGCTCCTCTCTCCTTTCAAATCCTCTTAAACTTAAAAATGGAACAAAGAAAGTTGCATTTGTATCCGGCAAACCATCAGCACCCTCAGCAAAGCAAATGGAGGTTCCATCTGCAAGGAACTTAAAAGAGTGGAGATAAAGAAGATTCAACTTTCAGTCTTCTAAGTAGAGTACTCATCCGGAAATTATTTTCTGCCCCGTCGACTTCTGACATGAAAAGAGTGAATTTATTTAATCGCATGCCCACAAAAATTAATTAAGTTTTACACAAACATTTGGACAGCCAATATTCTGCATAGTGTAGCTCTTAACTCTTTGTGTTGCTTAGGAGAGTTGGGTCTTTCAACTCGATCTATATGTTGATCACTTCATATTAATATGAAGTTGGCAATAAATTTATGAGCACAGATATTACGGATTTTACTTTTCTTATTTCACCTTGAATTTTAGGTGTCCATTACATAAATATGTACTTTGTTTAAATTTCATACTTGTGATGTGATGGTTGATCTTTTTATTTTTTGTTTTTTATTCTCTTTGATTCCCGATTTGAGATTACATATCATGTATCAATTGCTACTTTTATCTTATATGTAATGAAAAAGAAAGAAAGAAAACGATTAATGCTTCCGGTGAAGGTGGGACTGTTGTAGACCGACTAGACATCGTCGGTCCCAACACGAAAACAAGAACCTAAAAAAAGACGAAAGAAAAGATAAAGAAAGGAGCAATGGGAAAAGGTGAAGGCCTGGAGGGGTCTACAAACGACGTCGTAAACGGGGTAGCCGGTAAAAACTAAAATCAGGCGGAAGTGGGAAGAGCTTAACCGCTTGTTTAGTCCCTTCTCTTTAACTGTCATCACTCCATCAGTTATCTCTGCACATTCATAAAATTAATTCTACGCAAGTTTATCCTTAAAACAGAAGGAAGGCCAGTCAATCTTGAATTCCAAATCTGGGTTTCAGAAATCAATAACTCTAGCTTAATCCTTGTAAAGAAAATCTGATAAAAATGGCGTATCAATGTAGTAATCTTGTGGCAGCACAATCACCACCTGTAATACTTCAATCGCACTATCCTCCTCTGCCCAGGTACCATTCTCACCTCTCCTTCCAATATCTACTCTACTACTTGTTTTTTTCCGCAAAATTTGTTTGGCCCCTTTTCATATGATCAGTCGCCATTAACTCTATTCTATGCCTTTATCTCATTAATGGAGGGTACTTCGTTTACTTTTTCAATGTTCTGTATGTTTCCTTTATATTGGATTATGATACTTGGGATTGGGAGTTTTGCAATTGGAATTAGAAGAAATTCCCTTGGAAGATTTTCAGTTCTGATTTCAAGCTTCCAAAAGCAATGTGGATGTTTTCCTGAAACAATTTAAGTTGCTTTTGGGATTTTTAAGCTAATTTTGTCAATTTTTGCTCTTTTGGTTGCTGAAAGATACCCAAAATTCTTTGCTGGACTTCAGGCTGATAGTTGGGTTCTTCTGGAGATGCTAAGCTAAATGTTTTACTGTGTAAAAATGTAACTAGTGTGCTTCATTTACTTTTAGTGTACCAATACTACTTAGTATTTTGCCACCTTGGCATATCATTGTGCCACAGTACGAGTGGGTGGTAACTGACATGGTTTTTGGTTTGTGGAATAGATATTCTCCTTCTGAGGTTGTTTACAAGCTTATAGTTATACTACAGTTGGTGGAAGTTCACTTTGTGGTTGGCTTCCCAGAGTTTCATATCAAAAAGCGATATGAGAAGATCAAAATCCTCTACATCCTAAATCATACTAAATAGAAAAGTTGGCAAAAATATTCGTCCGCTTCCAATTAAGTTCAATTCATGGGGCACCGATGTCAATATTTTATGGTCATCATTACTTTATAGTTGATAAAAATCTCTATTTAAAAATTGTATTTGGACTCTGTTCATAGTGTTATCTCGCTCTTGGGTCATCTGTAATGTGTCATGGAGTGCTAAATATGCTCTATTTTACACTAGGGGAATGCCCAGCAAAGACATGTCGAACTGCTGTCTTGAGCACCCTATATCCATTAAATTTGGTGTTAAACAAGCAATATCAGGTCTTGCAGCATCACTAATATTGCTATCTCAGACAAACCTGGTTAGTACTTTATTTTGTATATCGAGCTTCATTAATATGTCATGCCTTTACTTCGACAAAGCAAAACTTGTGTCTTTTCATTTGTTTATATTATTCCACTATTACTCCATTCCTTCCTTGGGTCGGCATGGTAGGCGCGGACGCTCAGCTGCCTTTGGAACTTCGCTTTTACTCCCCTGTCCTGCCCTCTATTTCATATTAGCATAAATGATCACAGAAACTAGGAGCAGTTATTTACTCGCTCAGTGTTGGGTTAGTCCTGCTTTCCTTATCAGCAAAGGGACTAGTAAATAGCATCGATCCTAAATGAGACGGCTGTGATTGGTGGGATTGCTCTACGTGATCTGAAAATTGTTATCGTGGGAGGAAATAATTAACCATGTTCCTCAAACTTAATGATGAACTTTCAGCATTTTTCCAGTCATGTTCTTTGAAAGCTTCTAGATTTATAAGAGAGAAATGTTGTATTAAATTCTTAGTTTTAGTGTATTATCATCCTTTTTATGTTGTAAGACTCCAAGCCTAATTCTATTTTTTTGGAATTGTTTTGAGTTACTATTGTCAAGGAAAGAGAATTTTTGATTCTACTATGAGGACAGGTCTGTCTACAATGTTTCTGGTAGTGCTGAGGGAAGCTAAACAACTTTATCAAAATAATTTTTTCATATTTTGATGTTGTTCCAATTAACTGAATGATAGAAACAGATCATCCATCTGAAGCTACACCTGTTTCCAAACTTAATTTTGTTCTATTGGGCAGGCTACGGCAACACATCTTTCTCATGGCAATATATGCCAGCTTGCAAGTGCAACGGACAACAAGCTGAGTCTTCCTTTGGACAACAATGAGGGAAATGGAATGATGATGATGATGAGAGGCATGACAGTGAAGAACTTTGATCCTGCCAGATATGCTGGAAGATGGTTTGAAGTAGCTTCCCTAAAACGTGGGTTTGCTGGGCAAGGTCAAGAAGATTGCCACTGCACTCAGGTAACCAGAAAAGTTAAAAAAGAAAAAGAACCTCGTGATGAATATTTTATCTTCTAGCTCATACTCCTACTAAAGGCAACATCTTCCGCACCCTTAATAGGTGGCAAGTTGTGCTGTGTCAATTGTATGCTGGACATTGTTATTGTGACACTTGCTTGTAGATAAGATGAGATCTTGAAGATGAATATTGGCATATCTAAGCTTTGTGGTGCCCCACAAAGATTAAGGGCAGGGCAGATTGTAGCGATGAAAATGAGGAAATCATGTATTAAGTCACCTACAAATTTGGGGGACAAAAATGGAATCTTTGTGGCAGTTCTTATCTTTTTCAGTTATGCTCTTTGAGTGGAAATGTTGGCCTGATTTTCATTATTATTTCATTCTACATAATTGCAGGGCATTTATACGTTTGATCTGGATACACCCGCTATCCAGGTTGATACCTTTTGTGTTCATGGAGGACCTGCTGGTTATATCACAGGTATAAGGGGAAAGGTTCAATGCCTTTCTGAGGAAGATAAGGATAAAAATGAAACTGACCTAGAAAGGCAGGAGATGATCAAGGAGAAGTGTTACCTTCGATTTCCTACTTTGCCATTCATTCCCAAGGAACCTTATGATGTGATAGCAACTGATTATGACAATTATGCCCTTGTTTCTGGAGCTAAGGACAGAAGTTTTATACAGGTACCTTATACATGCTCTATGTATTGACATATTTCAGTATTCTGGGAGCCTCTTGCGGATGTTGTTTTTGATATGCATTCTTTACTTGGCCTTCTTTGATACTTGGGTTTATCATGGGTCTTAATGGAGCTAATCACGAGTCTCCAATATTGTCAATTTAAGAAAAGAAATGTCCCAGCGACCTGATCCTCTATCTTTGCAAAGTTGTAATAACCCGATAATACCATCACTTGAAGCTCTGCATCTTTGTTCCGCATTTTCCATTTTTTCATGTAAAATCTTGGACTGACTTCTAAGTTGCTGTCATTTGCCTGTAATGGATAAAAGAAAGCAATATGCTTATTTGTGAATATGCTTTTTTCTCTTGAGAGAATTTTCATTTTCAATTTAGCACCATCAGAATATCATCATCTTTAAATAGACTATTGGTCTGCAAGGAGGATTGACCACTTAGAAGAAAACAGTGTATAATCTGTTGTATTATGCATTTGCTCAGTGTCTCAAAGAAGTTGTATATATGCTATAACAAACGCAAAGATTGTTTCCTAACATAATGATCTTGAATATGACGCTCCAGTCCACTTTCTGGTCCACAAATGTGGCAGATGTTGGCTAAAATTTAACTCCCTCACCCAAAATGGTTAACTCAATGACCAAAGGGTAACATAAAGCTTGCAAATCCTGTTATATGTGTCAATCTACCTCCACAACAACTGTGCAGGTTGATGTACTACTATATATATTGTTCATGGGAGAACTGAAAACTAGATCCTTACTGGCCTCCAATATCCAAAATCTCAATCTTAGTTTCTGACCACCAAGTTGTTTTGGAAGTCATCGTGGTCTGGATTCACTTGAGCTTGCCTAGCACTATTTTAACTTATTTTGCCTGCGATTGTTCACATTTCAGTCGTTCAATCTCTGGCATCAGTTTCTGTTGAATTCTTAGCAATATTTCCAGTCATTGTCTGAGCTCATCCCTTTTATTACTTGCCAATTACTAATGACAACATTTCAGATATATTCGAGGACACCTAACCCAGGACCAGAATTCATTGGGAAGTACAAATCTTATTTAGCAACTTTTGGGTATGATCCTAGCAAAATCAAAGACACTCCACAAGACTGTGAGGTGATGTCAAATAGTCAGCTAGCGGCAATGATGTCCATGTCCGGGATGCAACAAGCTCTGACCAACCAATTTCCCGATCTAGAACTAAAAGCCTCTGTTGAGTTTAATCCATTTACCAGTGTTTTTGATACTCTGAAGAAGCTTGTTGAGCTTTATTTCAAGCAGTGATCGAACTTAATAGTGTCTTGTTATGTAGAGCTTCTGTATGTGATTTACTGATCTTGTTAATGGTGATGTTTCTCTTTGCTGTCATGTATACTTGTAAACGATTTCTGCTGTTGCATAATATTAGCATTGACACTAAGAAAACCTCTCATTCTCTCATTTTCAGTTCATCAATTTGGCTAGCCTAAAGGCAAAATGTTAGAAGTCACATCAGTGAACAGCATTCACTTGAAACCTGAGTTTGTATGTAAGTTACTGGAATAAAAGAGCGAACAATTCGAAAGTATTTCGTACTCCAGAGTTGAAAAGGATGTGTAGTGAAAAGCTAATAATACCATTGTAATTCGTATTTGTCAAAAAATCTTATGTAGTGAACAACCAGTGATAAACTACCTCGACTGTTTTGATATTAGCCACAGTTAATTTTCCTCAAGGTTAGGTTCTTGTTCAGGACTCAAAACTTATTGTGCAGATATCCAGATACTTGATGACTACAACAGCTTTAGCTTGTTTATAATAGACCTTAATGTTAACTTGTAAACTAAAAGCCACTATAAAATGTCAAGATAAATTTATACAAACATCTTGATTGTTTGAGGCATAACAGCAAACTCACAATAATAAGAAATCTGAAGGAAATTACAATTGCAAAACTTCACATGTACTTCAAGAATCATGCTTTTTGAACTGAAAAACCTAGAATAAAATCCTTGATTTCATCACTAGCTGCCCTTTCCAAGGCAGTCCGGCCTTCTGCATCCTTGATGGTGTAATCAGCTCCAGCTCTCAGCAACTCTTCGATTTTTGGCTTGTCACCCTCCGAGGCAGCCATCAAGAGCAAGATATCCACAGGGTGGATGTTCTGGTTCAAAAGAGCCTCCATCTTATCATAAGAACCCTCCACTGCCAGCATGCCCATGTAATTGAAGTACTGTTCAGAAAAGCCATTGACATCAAATTCTTCTTGGACATGAATAACTTGTTAAGAATGCTACCTTTATTTTTGTCAAACTCTGAAAGACTTAAACTACCATCACTTTTAGTTGCCTCTATGATATACCCTAACTGAGAAACCAGGATTCCAGCAGTTTTCTTGTTTGTATCTCTTTGTTATAATTAAGCTGATTTTCTCACGAATCTGTTTCCGAATAAATTTTAAGCACACAGGGTAGGACATGAATAAACAACTCATGTTTGGAGTTCATAAACATCCAGAGGATAACACTAAGAGAAAGAAGGATCGGAACAGGAGATAAAACTATGGTAAAAGAATTCTCAATTGGGGTCTCAAGCACTGCAAATGGTAAGAGTTGAGCCTGAGAATCCAGTCGCGTTTCTGAACAGAAGGATCGTATGAGTGGAAGATAGTTTAGTCTTAAATGGATCACCAAATATAGCAAGGCCAGTATTGTTTCCAGTGAGATTTTCTTCAAACTGGAACAGTAAATTAGAAATATAGTCTGAGGTACCCCAATTGAGAACAATCCGACTTCAATATCAAGAAAATATTACCGAATTTGCCAGTTGCAATTGAAGATGTGCCATTGATTATGTTATGGACTTTCCACAGAAAGAATTCATTTCTTGACAAGGGGAACATCAAAATGTTCAGCCACAGAGCATCAATAACCTACCCTGGTGACTACAAATACTTCTTGCTACTTTAAGGTTGCATGCATAATATCTTTACATTTAGTTTTTCCCATTTTGTAATCTATTCAAGCTTACAGACTTAGCCACAGTCTTATCCACATTAATGGAAAGAAATACTAGTAATAGTTAAAAGGACAGCACAGTAATCGGGAAAAGCTACAATTTACAACAGCAGCAGCAGAAGAAGAAGAGAGGAATGAAGAATTGATCGATAGATAACCTGTTCAACATCGTCGCGGTCGAAATCATCGCGGGCCTGGCTTCCATAAATGCCAGCACCTTCAGCATCGACACCATTCTTGCCGAACCTGAACCAGCAAGTAGTTCTTGAACCACAGCTTGGTCCCAGTTTCCTCGTGGTTCTGCACCATCCAACACTCCTTGCAGAGCTCAGAAACAGACAAGTGAGCTTCGGGAAAAGTGAAACAGTCCCAATTGAAGCAGAAGAAGAAGAAGAAGAAGCGATGGGTGTAAGTGAAAATTTTGGTTGGAGAGTACATGGAACTGTTGACGCCATTGCTTTGATGGTTTCAGACTTTTCAGTTCAGATACACTGAAAACCAACGGCCCTTATCTTCCGGTTGAAAACTTGAGATTTTCATTTGATGATATATTATTAAGTGGAAGCTCTTACAACAAATCAGAGTGGCGCAGCGGAAGCGTGGTGGGCCCATAACCCACAGGTCCCAGGATCGAAACCTGGCTCTGATAGTTGAATTTGAGAGCAAGCTTCTTGGCCACAATTTTACTTTTTCCACCAAATTTTCCTTAAAAAAGAAAAATAAAAAGAATAAAGGAATTATTATTATATAAATACCTCTATTAAATCGACTGGCTATTTTTGGTGGGAAGTATCTGAAACAATATATCAAATTCAAAGATTTTTTTACATAAGATTTTTCAAATATTAGGAATTTCAGAGATTTTAGATGCCCATATAGTTTTCACAACTTTTTGAGATATATTTCAAAGAATAATTTTTGCATTCAGTAAATAGTCCATGAGCGAAATCTGATCCTTTTTCAAGATTCTTTAAAGCCAATGTTTTCCTAAATTAAATAGCAATTGGCTAAGTTTTTTATATTCTTCAATTTACAATAATAAGGGATTAAATGGCCAATAGATAATAGCTTACCTTTTTATTAATATGGAAAATAGTAGTTGTTGGCAACTAAATGTATGCCAATAAATGCGCTTACTCAAAAAAAAAAGATCTTACAAGTTCTTATAAATGTGTCTATACATTATAAATTCTGCAAGAATATTAGAGTTTTCATCAGGTTTTGCATTTATTGTAATAGCAATGTTAAGTTTTCGGTTCACATAATGGAATTCTTTTTGTAGATTCATTTGTAATTCTTTGATTTCTCATAGTCTACTTTCTATTAATTATTTTGAGAATCTCATAAAAATTATGACCTATATCAAATCGATTCTTTTTTTAATCTCTATTCTAACAATTCCTTTGATGGTAGAGAATATTCTCATATTTTTTTACATAATTTTTGATAAAATCTCTTATTTTTTGATTTTCTTGTAGACCTTAGAATAATTTTTTGATTGTGGTATGTAAAGTTAAACTGAACCCAAATTTTCAATAAAAAAAAATTATTTTTGACAAAAAATAAAAAAATATCATATAATCATATCTATTTTGACCTATATACATATTACAGATTATATATAAATATGTTTACATATTTATTTACATTATATATATTTATATATATGTACACCTATATGCTTACCATATGAAGTCTAATGACTTAATGACAAGTGCTACAAGAATACTCTCAAAATTATTAACAAAACAAGTTTTTGGGGATTTTTTTTTTTTCATAAAACAACTATTCAGCCAAACACATTTTTATAGAAAAATATATCACATCAATTATCATTATTATATTTTTTCTCCTAAAATAATCTATCAAAGCACGTATCCAATATTATTTCTCTTTTCTCTAAATTCACTTTTTCTGATAAAATTATTTCTCTAAAATAAACATATTATTCAATCTTAGACTATATTTTCATTCAACTTAGAGACCCAAAAGGGAAATAGCTACTAGCTAGTTGCTGCTACCACATGCATCTATTGCTCATCTGAAAATGTATACTATATACAAAGAAGACATTTTCAAATTAATCTTCATTTTTTTATAAAATTAGAGATTGGTCAAATTTGTTTGATTTTCCCAATGCCTTTTTTTGCTCCTCTCTGACCAACTTTAACCTGAAAAGCATGAAGAGGTGATGGGCAGGTATGAAATAATTTGGTTAATTATCATTTTCATGACATAAAAACAAAATTTGAGTTCACATGATGAAGCAAACAATATATTCATGACCCCTTTCCAAACAAGGAAAAGTTGGGGGCACGAGGAGGAAGAGTATATCCACATTTTATATATTTATACATATTTTTTAATTATTACATCAATTCAAATATATAAATTTATATATATCACAATCATTATAAAACTATATTACATCTTTAACATACATATATATATATTTCAATAATTACTTTAATATAATATCATAAAGTATTATAAAAACTTAATGTGCCGACACCACTAACCAAACAAAAATTTATATAAAAAAACTTATATGAAATTCCCTTCCACTCCCAAAATATATTTCCACAAAATATTTCTTCAAAATAACACCAAACATAGCGCTAGTTTTCGCTTTTCGTTCTTTCTTTCACCTCCTGCCTTGGAATTGTCCTGTTGGTAGTTGTTAGGTCCATCAATCGGCAGCATATGACAGGTTTACATAACTAATAGTAATGAATATCTACCAAGACTTAAAACAAAATAAATTCATAAGTGGTTAGGGGATAGAGGAGGAAAGCAACATAAATTGATTTAAGTGAATGCACATGAATCCAGTGACCACATCACCACCCAATGATGCCTGGTCTCAAGACTCCACTTTAGATAAAGAATATAAGGTAATGAATTCATGAAAACCCACGAAAGTAACAAGTCCTAGCCAAGATGTCTCATACTCTAACCGAGTCTCCCACCAAGACAAGACCCAAAATCACTATTCAACCACAAACCTCCACATTTCCTCCTAGCATAAAAGAGATGGTGCACAAATCCCATAGTTTTGCCTCAGCACTTCCTGAAAAAATGACTGCAAAATCTAATCCAGTAGCAATAGGGGCCAGAGGTACTGTTGGATCTCTCATCATGCAAGAAATAGAACACTTTAGCCGGCTCGAGTTAGGTGGTCGCAGCAGCTGCAACAAGCCTCCACACCAACTTGCAGACTTGGCTTCGACTGGTGAGTTCTCCAGATCCAAGCTTGAATCAGCGATCACCATTCCTGGAAAAAAGAAGAGGGGAAGCAACAGGCTCATACCAAGCATGTGTTCTATGGTAGAAGTAGCAGAAAACAATCAGCCAAAAGTTTCAGGATTCGCTTACAGGAATCTGAAAGCTGATCTTAAGAGGTTGCAACCTTAGCCAATGCTGTCAGATAGTTTTGAGAACCCAAGCTTTTTTAGACGTGTTATCGGGTTTGCCCATGTCTTGTCTGGATTTCCACATTTTATGTCCACAATTTCAACTACACCAGGCCCCTTTTTGATGGGTTTCTGTCTTATAGGAGTTCCATCTATTGATATATTACCAGCTGCGAGCATTGGAATTTGATGAGTTCCTCCAGTGTAGTGCTTTGTCTTCCTTACAGTTTCAGGGCATTTATCATTTTTAACATTGCTTGTGCCACTGCTGCTTGCTTCATCCACTGATGTTCTAGATTTCAGTTTCCTAGGAGTAATGTCACTGGCCAAAACAGAGACAGAAGTGCACAGGGAAGGCCCCTTAGATGCAGATTTTGTGGATTCTATTTCTCTAGACATCAGGGCACTGATTGTCCCAGTTGTACCTACTTTAACAGATCCTCCTCCACCCCTTATAGCTTCTAATGTCTGAACCATAGTGTTCCAACTAGTGTAAAGATCAACTAAGAATTTCTTTATGAAAGAAGTTAGGGAAATTCTAAAGCTGGCTCGTTCAAACAGATACTAGATCTATCTGTTCAATATCCTGAAAAGAGCAGCATGAAGCACATAAGTCTCAAATCAAGTATAGCAGATAGAACATTATATATGAAGTTCACTCAAGCAATCTGAGTGAGGGTGCAGATGATTCTACATATGTTTTCATTAAATTGCAATATTACAAATTTTGACCAATCACATTAAAGTAAAAAGCTATTTTTATTGTCCTTTTTATGGATTTTTCGAATCGAGGTAGCTTGTTCCTGTCATCCACTGCCATCTGTTCATTCCAAAAATTTTGATATTCTTACTTATCTAGATAGAGAAGCAAACTATATATATATATGAAACCAAAGCTTTTTTAGTAGGCAAGTGGAAGAACTTGTACTTCACTTACAAGCTCTTCTACCCAGATCATCAAACATGAAAGTTACCAAGCTCATAAACACGTCAAAAGTGACAAACTTTCTACTATGAAAAGAAAACAGTAAAATACATTCAGGTTGTAATCATATGATACACGATTTTCACAATTTTATAACCAAAGGCTACCTGATTCAAACACCAACCGGCCCGTATTAACCTCACCACCCACCAAGGTGGGGGAATCCCCACAACAGTACATGAGGAAGCATGAAAATTAATACTGGATCCACAAAAAAAGGATTCAGAAAGGTTGGACAACAAGGGAATAAGTTAATGGAGATAAGAAATGAGGCATCAGCATGGGAAGACGGTTGTGCCATAGCTAGTGCTGGTTGAGTGTTCAAACTACCTCCCCAAAACAATTGCACCATCCCCATTGAGATATAATTCAAATTGCCATTTGATCACTTCAAAACAAAATCCCAAAAAGGTAACAACTAAATCCTTTAATTGTAGAGAAAAACACTGGGAAAAGAGGAGGATAAATATCTTCAAGAGTCGAGCAATTTCCAACAGGAAAATCTTGGACAGACTCATAATGCTTGGCTATGCTACTTCCATAGGTGACTTTGCCAGAAAGCCTACTTCAAATAATCAATGCTTTTGGATTAAATGTTTTCAGATGAAATACTTCTGTAAAAACATAAGCACCTAATATTGGTGCATCGTTTTAATTGAACTGCAACATAATCAATTTCACCATGATACCCATAAATTAGTTGTCTTGACCAAAAAAATCTTGCACAAGGGCAAAAGCCAACCACTCCAAGCCCCTAAATCCACAGACAAAAAGCTAAGGAAATACACAAAAACAAAAATCATAGACATATTCTCTTATTCCTTAAAACCTATAAAAAAAGATTATCAAAACAGGACTGTAACAGCAAACTTAAACAGAAAATTGAGCAGGAAATCGTCAGGGATCCAGCTATCAGCAAAGAGCACAGACATTGGATTGAACATTAATCAAAACCCATATGACAAGACAGCACAAAGACAGATAAGTCATGACTGTTAGGGACACAAGAGGGATTAATGATCAGAAAACTATAAAATGATTGAGAGTTGAAGTTTACCAACAAACCCACTATCTGGAGCTTCTAAAGGAGGAGGATTTAGAATATTGAATCTAAAACGTCCCAAGGTGATGAAAAATGAGGAGTCAAATCGAATGATAAACAGCCCACAAAGCAGATTCGAAGTGTTGAAAGAAAAACTGAATCTTGGAAAAAGTAAATACTCCTAGTTTCAGTATCGCTCTCAAGAAGTCTACTCTCACCCAAGAACGTGCATTTGGGTTAGCTTTTTCTTTCAACTCTTGTCAAATGTAGGTAATTATCGTGCGGAGCCAAGATCCGACATACTTGTATCTTATGTTTCTCGGATGGGTTAGGCTCCCCTTGACCTTTTGCTACATTGCTGCCCCCACTTCGGTTAATTTAATTTTCATATTTGCTATGTTATTTATTTATTTATTTATTTTTTTTGAATGTTTCAAGATTCAGTATTTATATGAAAATAATAAAATATAGAAATCACTCTTTTCTATTTGGTCGGTGATCTGAGCACATACGAAAGAGAACTGTGTAATATTCTTGGGCTAGTTTCATACTTTCATTTTAAAACTTGGTTTTTATTTTTCTATTATTATCTAAATATCAGAAATATATTTATTTTTCCTTTTTAAATAAAAATTTTAAAAAAATTATATATATAATCATCATTTTCAAATCTAAATACCTATTTGGCTAAAGTGAAATTCAAATTATTAATATTTCATACGGTACTTTACTAATTTTATTAAAATTTATATTAAATTAAATAATAATTTATCAACTCAACATATTATAAATGTTGAGACATAAAAAAAATAATAAGATCTATTAATTATTACTCTTATATTAAAATATTATTTTTAATTGAATAAAATTAATATTTTAACATTATATTCAAATATATTTTCATTTATACATATAAATCAACACAAAAATGAAAATACACTTAAAAGCACTTAAAATAAAAAAAAATGAAAATGAAAATGAAAATGAAACCGTTTGGTCCTGTGTAGGAAAGTGACATAGTGTTCATATTCATTGTACCAAAAAAAAAAAAAAAAATATTGACATTCATTAATATAATAATAAGTTTTAATGAAAGTTTATTCATTTTAATGAAAGTTTATTTAAGCTCGTCCATCGAATTTAATTGAGGCCGAAAAAATCGCCCTCTTTCGGAATCAATCTAAACAATGCCATCGAGAATATGTGTTATCAAAAAATAAAAAAACTCAATTTTAGGTAGATTAAGGTATATAATGGAGGAGATTTACATTCTATTATATTTTAAATTTATCTCGTTTAGAATGAATTTTTATTATTATAAACAGGATTGGAGTGAATTTTAAATTTTTATTTTTAATTTTATCTCATCCCATTGTCCTTATTTTTTAAAAATTATTCTATATATTTTATATGATATTTTTTAAAAATATTTTAGTATATTATTTTTTAAAAATATTTTTTTTAATATTTTTAAAATAATAAAACGGATTTAGTACTGTCCGAATCCTAAATTTTTTTAATGAGATTAATTTTATAAATTCGCCTCAAAATCTGCAACCCTAGATAGAATAAATTGGTAAATATACTAATACAATACTCAGGAACATCATTTAAATATTATTTTATCAAATGCAAACGTAATCCCAAAACAAAGAAGAATTGAAGAAATATAAACTGTTGCTTCAATCTTTATAGTCAAATACGTCCCGTTTAAATGCACATGGACTACACATTTTTCCAGTGCTCTATGTATGTAGATGTGCACATTAAAAGTTTGGAATTTAAATTATCATCACTTTAGTTCATATTAATAATTATATACATTATCATACCAGAAATATCAATCATTAAATATTATTTAACAATAATTATAAATAATTTATTTTAAATTATTTTTAAAATAAATAAATATTTTATGAGTAGAACTCAAATTCAAAACTTATAAAATATCGGAATATTTATGTTACCACTTATGCGAGACTTTATTGATATAAATATTTTTTTATAGAGTTTATTTTATATAGTAGTGGGGCTCATTCCGAGGAATTCAACTAGAATGGTTTTTTGAAGTATTTAGATATGATTTTTTGTCCTTTTATTATGGAAAATTTAATTTTAATTAATTTTCCATGTTTGTTAAATATTAATATTTAATTCTCAAATTTGATTTAATATCAACATTATTATCACCTTCCATTCTATTTTTAACTCCAACTAGCCATGGAAAAAATATTTTAACCATAATATCACTAAAAATAGGTATAAAAATAACTTAATTAGCAAGATGTACTAGGTAAGTAAAAGTTGTTTCGCGTACCTGAATTTAAATTGTGTTCTCAACTATATTAGGCAATCAAATATTAGGCTTTTTCCCAATAATTCTAGATAACTATGTTTATTAATTACAAATACAGTATTTTATTTTATTTTTTGTCCAAAATAGAACGAAATGAAAGTATGGAACTATAAACAAGTATAAAAATGCCTCATTTTTCAATAGACCAACTATATTTCTTTTCATTTCTTATTTTTATCCCTAATTATTTCTTCAAATCGGGTTTAAATTCATGCGTTCGAACTATTATTACTCTTGGACATTTTATCTTCTTCAACTATAAAAAAAAAAAAAAAAAAACTTCCATTTTAACCCCCTGCTTCCCTACCCATTCAAATGTCATAAAATTTGAAGAAAAAGTGATGGGAATAGATAGGGAAATTTTGGTGTATTACCAAATAAATTTTGTAATCTAATTGGAAATGCAAAAAGGAATGCAATTATAGTAACAATTAATTGTGAAGAGTTTTTTTCACCTTAGTAATAATGATGAACTAAATTGCCCGCGCAATCACGATGCAAGTATTTTTTTATATATTAATTATTATTATGTGTATTTTTATAAATAAAAAAATTAATTTTTTTCATCTTAGTAACAATGATGATCTAAATTGCCCGAACGGCGCAATCACGATGCAAGTATTTTTATATATTAATTATCATTATGTGTATTTTTATGGATAAAATTTTGAATTTTTTTCATCTTAATAATAATGATGACCTAAATTGTCCGAACGGTGCAATCATCACGATGCAAGTATTTTCATATATTAATTACCATTATATGTATTTTTATAGATAAAAATTTACACGTGAAATCCAAATTTATGTTTCTTTGGTTCATCTACTTAATTTAGAGTCACTAATTTAGGGGAATATTGCCTATTAACTAATATGACATTGAACTATCGAATTAACTTAATTTACTTTTTCTACTGAAAGAAACCTTAATAAGTATTATATACAAAACCCAAATTGAAGTAAATCAATATTTAGTGTTCACTTCAGTAGAATCATTTCTTTAACTTGAAATATCCAAATTATTTCATCAAATTTGAAAATTCTTGTCCATCCCTTTTGCTTTATAAGTTTTCGAATTTAAATATATAATTCCAAGATCTACAATTGTCAACAACAAAACAATTACATGAGACATTGACTTGTGAAAAATAGTATGAAGACATATGCATACATCCATCATAAATCACCAATTTACCAAAAAAAATAATTCAAACTCCCATGTGCACTCTTGTGATTATATATGACCCACATTAGTCTAATCTGCATGGCAGTTTATACTTTATACCACTTTAATAGTGATATTAATTTAATTTTACTTAATTAGACTCAAAAAATAATGAAATCAAGATCTAAGTTTCACTTCACACACACAAAATTATTAAAATATATAGACCCAAAAAAAATAAAATAAAAAACATGTAACAGTGCTTCACTCTCAGAGTCACAGATATCACTCGTCTTTCCAAACCAGCTCACATTTTGCTTTCAGTTTGAGTAGCCCAACCCCCATTGATAGATTAGCCATACCTTAATTCTTACCCTTTCCCTCAAAAAATCTTGCAATTCTTCAATTCAAAAACCCTTCATATTTATCGCATTACGCGCTCCCTCTTTCTCCCAATTCAAAAATCTTTACATCACATTGCATTGCATCTATGCAGGTTCTCAGCAAGGCCATTGCCGGAGAAAAAGTCTTGTGCAAAATGAGCTCACAGAGATCCGCAAAACCCACAAAACCCCCCAACCAAATTACACCATCAAGATCATCCCCCGCTTCTACTTCTTCTCTGTCATCCCATTTAGCCATGATCGAATTGAAGCAGCGAACACTCACTTCCCTCTCCAAACTCGCCGACCGCGACACGCATCAGATCGCTGTAGAAGACCTCGAGAAGATTATGCAAACCCTCTCAAACGATGGCGTGTCCATGCTCCTCAACTGCCTCTACGACGCCGTCAACGACCCCAAGCCCGCCGTGAAGAAGGAGGGCATCCGCCTCCTGGCCGCCCTCTGCGCTGCCCACACTGACCACGCCGCCACCCACCTCACTAAAACTATTGCCCACATTGTCAAGAGGCTCAAGGATTCTGATTCCCAGGTTAGGGACGCATGTCGGGATGCCATTGGCTCGCTGGCGGGGTTGTACTTGAAGGGCGGCAGTGGTGGAGACGGCGTTGTTTCGCTCTTCGTGAAGCCCTTGTTTGAGGTGATGACTGAGAATAATAAGACTGCGCAAGGCGGGGCATCAATGTGTTTGGCTAAGATGGTGGAATGTGCCTCCGACCCGCCTTTAGCAACGTTTCAGAAGCTTTGCCCGAGAGTTTGCAAGTATTTGAATAATCCAAATTTCTTTGCGAAGGCTTCTTTGTTGCAAGTTGCGTCAAGCTTGTCTCAGGTTTGTACTGCTTCCAATGCAAGTGCTATGTGATGGCGGTTCTCTTAGTTGATGTTTGAATTTACGTTTGGAAGTTTTCTTTTTGATATTTGCTGCGAAATGAGAAAATTACTTGCTTTATAATTATAGGGTACGACACATTTGATGATTTAGTTGACATTTTATGACATGTTTGATGCTGCAAAATTGAGAGTAGAGAAGCGGAGTCTTGACTCATTCTTGTGAAGTTCTGGGATAGTTGAAGATGTATGCTTAGAAATGTACTAAGCAAATGCTGAATTGCCTCAGCGAATAAATGGAGACAGAACAAAATTGATGTGAGCCTAGAATCCTTCCGCCTGTAAGGTTTTATTTAATTAGAGTCATATCTAGGCAATCCACGATTAGCAATATACTGCTGTTGCTTTACTATTTGCTATACTAAATGATTTTATACCATTAAATCTTGCTTTATGTAATCCTGGATGAAGACATGCTTTGGAGATTTCGATTCTCCTACCATGAAATATGAGATCTTTCCCCTATCGCCTGATGCTCTCGAATGATCATCTGGGTCCATGTAAAAACCTGAACTTTGAATGTAGAGTAAGCGTGGCACTACATGTTTCATTTAAGCAGTTCATTGGCAATGTTGTTGTGAAAGTAAAACAGGAAAGTGGACTTCATTACTCTTCTTTGGTAATAATCTTTATATCCTACTAATTGTTTCAGGTGGGAGCAATTGCACCACAAAATTTGGAACCACTGCTGCAGAGTATTCATGACTGCCTTGGCAGTTCAGATTGGGCAACTCGAAAGGCTGCCGCTGATGCATTAAGTGCCTTATCTTTGAACATGAGTAACATAACCCCAGAAGGAGCTGCTTCCACATTGAATGTGCTTGAGGCTTGTCGATTTGACAAGGTATGTATAAAAATAACATCCTCCTGAAAACTATGTAACATGACTCTCCGCCATTTAATGCACCAGATACTGTCCACTTATCAGCTAGAATTTTGTTATTTTATAATTTAACGTGGTCTTTAAACGTCTTTCACTCATTTAGCTGCTCATATTCATCACCTAATTGATGTCTGAAGTTGATATCAATCCAATAAATTATACTGCAAAACTAACAATTGACCTTCCTGAGTTTTTTAGTCCAAAAAAATTCATGACTTAGTCATTGAAAGCTTGTTATGCAAAGTTGCTCCTG
Source organism: Paulownia fortunei (assembly GCA_019321725.1). NCBI lineage: Eukaryota > Viridiplantae > Streptophyta > Magnoliopsida > Lamiales > Paulowniaceae > Paulownia > Paulownia fortunei. Next base: position 8,675,955 of record CM033113.1, on the reverse strand, counting down.
AAGGTAGCCTCTGTCTTGATAGTACTGGAAATTGGAAACGATATACATTGCCAGCTGAGTTTGCTTGCTTTATCACATATTTCAGAGAATGATTGAGCAAACACACAGCCATCCTGGTAGCACACATCTGATGGACAACAAGAAGTTCTTTTTTCCCCTAATTTCCCTTGCATTGATAGACGCTGAATCTCACAACGGCTTGGTTATGTTTTTGCTCTCATCAATCAACAAAATTATCCAGATAAACGCTTTGTTTCTTATTTGATAACAAATGAGGTCAGAGTATCCCAAATGCATGGTATTACCATGTCTTACCTTCTATTTCTTCTAGTTTGTCTTGCCATTGAGATTGTTAGTTGACTTATGTTTGATAAGCTCATATATATGTATAAATTAAGTAACATGACTTAAATGTGAGTACGAATGTTGAAGGCCAAAATCCATTTTGTAACTTTTTTTAAAGGACATTTGGCAAGGACACTTTCCATCTTTGATATTCACTTTCATCAATGATGTTCAGTTTGCGCTTGAATGACAATGGTTGGACTAGCTGAAGAGTAAGTTAGGCAAGAATATATTTCTACTCGTTTCTTGGTTGACCCATTCAAACTGTATTAATTTTATTGTTTCTTAGATAAAACCTGTCAGAGAGAGTATGATAGAGGCATTGCAGCTTTGGAAGAAAATTGCGGGGAAAGGAGATGGATCTTCTGATGAACGTAAAGCTTCATCTCATGGTAGGCATGAATATAATGCTCATCATTTGAATTCTCATTAGTTAGCCATTTTTGTTATTTGTTCCTCTCATGATTTACTTTTTAAGGATCAACCATTCAGATGGTGAGGCTTCTCAATCTGCTGACCCATCTGATAGAAAGGATCTTCCAAATCTTGGAGAGAGAGGAAGTGAAATATCAGTGGAGAAATCATCCAATGGATTGTCTCCCACTGACTCTAATACCAAAGGCATGGGAAACAACATTGCTGACAAGGCAGTGGGGATATTAAGGAAAAAGGTACCAGCATTGACTGACAAAGAATTGAACCCCGAGTTCTTCCAGAAACTAGAAACAAGAGGTTCAGGTGATTTGCCTGTAGAAGTGGTTGTCCCTCGCCAATACGTTAATCCTTCAAATTCGCAAAATGAGGAAGACCCAGACTCAAATGATATAGTTTCAAGTGGGAGAACTATGCTAAACGGTCAGGCTCAGGGACTCTTGAAGGTGAAATACGAAAGCATGGAGAGGGGAACTATTGGTTATAGGAGTGATTCTAATCAGAGAGAGTCATCTGGCATTTATGCAGATTTTTCTAGAAATTGTGATGGATTTGTGAATAATAAAGGAAATTGTTTGGCTATTCAGAGGCAACTGTTACAACTGGAGAGGCAACAAACTCATCTCATGAATATGTTGCAGGTGTACTTTATTTCGTTTGCATTCAAGACATGATTCATGAATCTGCATTTCACTGAGAATTCTTTTCACTGCAGGATTTTATGGGTGGGTCTCATGATAACATGGTGACCCTAGAAAGCAGAGTACGGGGCCTTGAGAGAGTTGTTGAAGACATGGCTAGGGATTTGTCAATTTCAACAGGTAGGAGGGCTAGTAGTTTCATGGCTGGATTTGAGGGATCTTCGAACAGGCTTCTCAGCAAGTACAGTGGCTTCCCTTCCGGTGCCAAATCAGGGAGAGGTAATGATGGGCGCATTCACTTTGGAGAGAGGTTTGCATCATTTGATGGTGTTACTTCAGGAATGAAGGGTAGGGGCCCTCCATGGAGATCTGATGCATCAGATGCTTGGGACTTTAATGCATATTCTAACAATGGCCAAATGGGCTCAAGGAGAACTGCAGGTGGTGGTATACTGGATATTAGGTCCACTAAATCAGAAAATGAGGGCGATCAGGTTAGCAGCAGGAGAGCTTGGGAAAAAGGAGCTGGACCAGTTAGGTTTGGCGAGGGACCTTCTGCAAGAAGTGTCTGGCAAGCCTCAAAGGATGAAGCAACCTTGGAAGCTATTCGAGTAGCTGGTGAAGACAATGGAGTTGTTCGAAATGCTCGAGTAGCTATACCAGAAATAACAGCTGAAGCATTAGGAGATGATGGAACAGTGCCAGACCGTGACCCTGTTTGGACTTCTTGGAGCAATGCAATGGATGCACTTCATGTTGGTGATATGGATTCAGCTTTTGCTGAAGTTTTGTCTACTGATGATGATAACTTGCTTGTAAAACTCATGGACAGAGCAGGCCCCATAATTGAACAACTCTCGAATGAGGTAGCTAGCGAAGTTCTACATGCTGTTTCACAGTTGCTTCTGGAGCAGAATTTGTTTGACATGTGCTTATATTGGGTTCAACAGGTATGTCTTTTGCTTGATAGTTCCATAGTTTTTAGCTGCATCCCCTGGAACAGTCATGTTGCAGAGCCTTTCACATTTTTATTTTTTATTTTTTGTCTTTTTTTCTTAAATTCTGGAGCCTTTTTACTCCACATAATAAAAAGCAGGAAATTTGACTATAGGAAAAGGTAATGTTATCTGTCATTTCTATGACGGAATTCTTAGTGCATAAATTAGTCTCTTCTAGCAATATCTTTTTAGAAATTAAGTTGATAATCTTTTAACTTGCATGACAATAGTACCCGATGATATGAAAAAGATAGGCCATCAACATGATATGTACTTTTATATGTGAGTACTTTGAGAGGCTCATCTCTCATTCCAATAGGTTTAACAAGGGCCAGTATTCCACGTAATTTAGCTTGTATCTTTGGGGGATCCCTCCTTTGACATTGTTTTGATTCCTATCTGCAGTTGGCAGATATAGTTATGGAAAATGGTCCCGATGTCCCGGGCATTCCTATGGAAGTAAAAAGGGAGATTTTACTGAATTTACATGAAGCTTCTTCATCAGTAGAACTAGCAGAGGACTGGGAAGGATCAGCTCCCGACCAACTATTACTGCAGTTAGCATCGGCTTGGGAAATCAATCTGCAGCATTTTGGAAAATAGCTTCGTGGCCAACTTTTTGATTGATTTGGAGTGGATAGATTAGACATCTTATATCTACATATTGAAGGTCAAATGCCTGAGAAAGAACAGTAATCTCATGTATATGATTGGCTGTTGATTATTGTAGTAGCTTCTTCAGTTTAAGAATTGGATGTAGAGATTTTTGCCAGAGTTTATAGAAATTGTTCACTTGACATGTTAATAGGATTATGCAATTAAAAATTACCATTGGATATGAAAAAAAAAGTTTTCATTATTTTCATATTCGCTACTGTGCCATCACGAATTTTATTTAGTAAATCGAGCTTGTATATGTTTATGTATTTTGTCTGTCATGTCTCTAGTTTGATTTTAGAAAAATTTACCTAGAAAAATAAATGGAGAATGATAATACTTGAATGTTAAAATTTCAATGCAGAGGTCCAATTACATGACCTTCGTATTGAAGAGTGCCGAGGACCTCCGTATTGAAGAGTGCACATCGGACGTACGGCAGCGGCAGCGAATATGAAAATATGTAAACTTTTCTTTTCTGCATCTAATGGTAATTTTTAGTGGCATAATCGTCAAGTAAACAATTCCTATAAAATCCCTACATTTAATTCTTAAAGTGATGACACTAGTACAATAATCAACAGCCAATCTATTAACATGTCAAGTGAACAATTTCTATAAACTCTAGCAAAAATCTCTACATTTAATTCTCAAAGTGAAGACGCTACTACAATAATCAACGGCCAATCATATACATGAGATTGCTGTTCTTTCTGAGACATTTGACCTTCAATTGTAGCTGTTCTTTCTGAGACATTTGACCTTCAATTATAGATACAAAATGTCTAATCTATGTACTCCAAATCAAGCAAAAAATTGGTCACAAAGCTATTTTTCGAAATGTTGCAAATCAATTTCCCAATAGAATGAATGAATTTAATCAATTCGAATACATTATTTTATTCAAATTCATTTGAAATTTTATCAAATTTTAAAAAATTATTTTTAAACTTAATTTAATTTTTAATCGAATCGAACTTAAACAAATTCTAATCAAATTGAATACAAATTAAATTTAAATAACTTTATTTTTTACATATATTCTATTATTATTATTTTATAATTGACTTGAGCACAAATCTTACCAAATAAAAAACATATATTCAAACTTGATTTGTTATGATTAACGAACTAAACTCAAACAAACTTTTAACAATCGATCTCAAATCAAATATCGAGTAGTTAAATTTATTTTTTAGACCCAACAGTAGAAATTCTTTGTAAATTTCAGGTTACGAATAGGAAGAGTGATATCTATATGGTTTATTGATATTAAGACCAATCATTTTGTTATAACATGTCCTTGAAATTATTGAAAACCACCAGGCATCAGGTAAGGCCATTGAAGCTCTAGCTTAGAACTTTTACTCTATTACTGTTCTTCAGAATAACACCACTTCCATTTAATATGATACATACCTGGAAAAATTGGAGCTACATTTGCAGCATTCCTTGGAGCAAGAATATTCCATATATTATACAGTCAATGGCCTCTTGCAAGCTCCTGAACTAGATTACAAAATGCTCAATGGCATCAGTCATCATCCTGAACCGAAGAATACAAAACCACCTGCTCCATGCCGATGGAAATTCAAGGCAGATTATCAAGCCAAGCAAGTAAAACATGTAAGCAGATACCGCCAGGGCCGAGAGATTAGCTGAAATCCACTCGTTCAAGGTATGAGCCGTCATCTACTTGGCAGAATACCAGTTTTGAGCACATTTGGCATCAACAGACAAATCAACTCTTAGAATATTTTCTCCATCAAAAGGCTTTGACATGCAATTAACCACTATAGCCTTGGCCTCCTCAGCCGATTCTGTTGGCCCTTCTAGGATCACTTCATCGTGAACCTGTTCCAAGAGAACAAGACTCTTTAGCAAAAATTAGCAAAACCATATGGTTGGTCCATCAACTGACTCAATCTCATCTCTTTCTGTAATCACATGAATTTGAGTAAATATTAACTAGTATGATAGTTAAGGACAAGAGACATTCACTGTACTGAATAATTAAAATGCATGGAGAGAGCAACAATAAAATATTTAAAAAGTTGGTACTCGTGAAAAATTAACCTAACACAATAAGACTGCGACAAGCTTCAACTTTAGAACAAAAGCATTAAAGAAAGCTCACAAGAGAAAATGACAACGAGTCAATATTTTTACTAGAATAAGGGGCTCTATAATGGACCGAGCGTGTGATTATGACAGTATGAACAGAAGGACAAACACCCACCCAGAAAACATCTGAGAATGAATTCTGTAGGCATGGCAGGTGCAAATGCAATTACGTAGAGAGAAGTAGCACTTTTTCTTTCTTTATTTTTTCCCACTTAATTCACAAGGGGTTCGCTCTTTTGTATTTATTTATTTTTGTTTTGGGTGGGGGTTGGAGGTGTTGAGGGAAGGAGGATTCTAATTGACCTGTAATAGAAGTCTCCACCCCAGCTCATTCAGACGAGCATTCTTTGATATTTCCAACATCGCACACATAGCAACATCAGCAGCACTTCCCTGACAATTTTTATTAAGTTAAAACATTGTCAGCAAATCCACAAGCAACAAATTAACACATGCAAAAATACACAAGGTCAAAAAATTAAGTGCAGCAGGAACAAGGACCTGCACTGGGGTATTGATGGCAGCACGTTCAATGTGCGCCTTATGTGCGGAGCTGGCATTCTTTAGTGATGGAAAGTGGCGAGCTCGTCCTAGCAATGTGTAAACACGTTGATATTTACGCGCTTCTTTCTTACGTTCTTCCTGCCAAGCCAACACTTCTTTTCTGTCACTGTACCAGAGATTAACTGTTTTCTGGGCTTCCTTGCGAGAAACCTGAGCACATGGATAGCATTCACACCAATTGTAAATACCTTTTTACCGCTTGAAAACTCACCAATAACAAATTTACCTTCCAGTCACGGGCAAGTCCCACAGCAGTTTTCCCATATGCAATGGAAAAGTTAAGCATCTTTGCTTTCCTTCTTTCAGAAGCAAAAGCATCCTGAAATAAAACATTTCTATTTAGAAAGTTTTCTACAATCATAGTTATTCAAGGTAAAAGCACTTGATACGAGGGAAGTGAACAGCGCAACAAACATAAATTGCTCTCATTTCCTAAGTTGGACAAATGTCCCAAAAAAAGAAATTAAATATTCATGCTCACTCGCATTTAATTCCATCATGCAATTTATCTTGTTTGTTCATTTAAGACAGATTAAGAACTGATTCAGGTAATCAGCAAATTCTGATCAAGTAAATGATTATCCGAAGGCTGAAAAGGAGGCAAAACTATGTTAGAGAAACACAAATCAAGGATCAAGTTCAATGGTTTTCTTGGTCCAATGAAAGTTTACCATTAGTCTGAGTAGGACCATGTAACAAATGCTTGGCCCCCAGAACTAAGACTTGTAACTGGAACCCTGGCAGATACGATGATTTTTCTGTTGGACAGAGTCAAGTAACCCCCTCCAAGCTTAAAAAAATGCATATTATCAACAAGCATACGTAGTCCTCGGGAGAGGAGAGGAGGGGAGAAGTGGAGGTGGAAGAAGAAGGACCTACAGCTGAACCATTTGGCAAGCCCTAGGATCTCAAAGGTTACAAATCTTGGCAAATTAGGTGATTCACTATAATATATTTCTCTATAAGCATAATCTGATAGTTTAGCAAAATGCACATGATACTCTACTTTTGCCTTGATCGACAAATCATATCATAATATGCCTGATTCTTCAAATTCCAATTCGAATCTCCATCAACTGATAGAAGCCCAAAATTCTAATCCAAAACTATAACTTATAACAAATGTGCCTTTCTTCTATCATATTTCGGAAGAGAGATATTTTCTACTTCTGCAAAACGACTACTTTAACTATTTCCAGTACAAATGTATGTAGATCATTGTCTTAACAGCATCCAAAGTCAAGACACTTCACAACTAAATCCGCATATCCTAATATCCAATCTTTCATAGTGACACTGAGTTTCATCCCAGTGCATGACATCCATACCAAGTTAAAGAATATAGTAATTAGTCCTTTGCAGTTATCCATATTAGAAGACCAATTCGAGTTTTTTTAATCCAAGCTTAAAAGTACTAATGAATTCTCACTTAAACATAAGAATTTCAGCATTCAATACCATAATGTTGTTCTTAAAAAAAGGTTCTCACTTGACTTTTGGTTCCAATGTAAAGTCACTCTCCAGGTTTTGATGTTGGGAAGAATAAGCGTTGGAGAATGAAATTGTCAACATTACTGGCAGCCATGAGCCAACAGATAGAAGAACTAAAAACATATGTCCTCTGCAGGAGACAACGATAATAATAAGTTAAAATTTTGAATTGGACTACACGCAGAGAAAATCCCCTAATCCCCTCAACCCAACTCACCCCACACCAATCACCATTAGTACTAACTATCTATCTTTTTACCTTTATACACACCTTACCAGTTTTCTCCACCCTCTAAAAAACCAAGAGATGAAAACTTGATGACATACAATCTAAAAACAATCACAACCATCAACTCCATTCCCCTTGAACGAAAATTGTCAATCAGCTCACTACACAAAGAGAAGCTAGACCAGACTTTCAAAATATGATAATTTGCCATGAAGGCCAATCAAATTATCAAGGATGGATACCTAGGGTCTAGAACAATCCTATTCTTCTACTCCTGACTTGTGGGGAGGCCAATGGAATGGATAACCTCCAATGAGCCTATCAGACCTCAGTGGCCAGGCCCACCTATTGTCCTATCAATTTTTATTACGAAGTCCAAAGCATTTGATATAGGAGGCTCCACTCACCATCCATATAAAGACAGATCGAACTCATTCTCTTATTGAGCTTAGATAACATATTCAGAAGCAGACAGTGGACATACATAATTCAGTTTACAGTACCTTGATCATGAGAATTCTTGAATAAAAAATTCAGCAGGCAAAAGAGCTTAGTAAGGGCTTGACGTTTATGCTAGGAAGATGAATCTTCATTAAAAATATCTATAAGTGCTTGGAAGCCCAAGTCATTCCAAAGAAAGGTCGATGCATGGAGGGGCCAAGTGCAAGTATAAGTCTTGAATTTGTTGGACATGATTTCATAACTTGAGTTTCCAGTGCAAGAGTTTGTTTCCTTTACCGCCTAATCTTGTGATCTTTATGATGGAAGTCATGTTGGTAGGCTATTTCTCATCTAGTCTTCACCAGTTTCAGAGGGGCAACATCAGCAATCCTTGACAAGTTCATCTTACTACAACATACCAAAATGGTACCTGCCATACATTCAGAGAAATGAACCCTTCACAGTTGGATATCTGACACTGGAGTTAAGCAAGTAGAAGATAGGTCCTTAACTGAGTATAATGTGATATGCATCCCAATAGTTCGTAGGGCACATGCCTCCACGAGCTAGTATTCAACTCCATATCAACGAAATTATAGAGTTCACTTATATTGAAAGAGTGAACAAATATAACAATGGAATTAAGATGCTGATACAGTTCAGGGCTAAATCTTGAAAAGTAGATGCAACTAATTAAGGGGAAGATTCAACAGCAAACCTTTAGTAAAGGAGCTGGAGGCTTATCTTGACCAGGTTGAGGATGCCACTCAAGAAGCACATCCTTTCTCTCAATAGCTTCACGAATGTGTGGATACATATTCATTGCAGTCCTTGAGTGGAAGTCCCCACCAGCTTCAAAAGCATCCAGCATGCTCTCACAGTTGGCAAGATGTGCAAGAATCCTAAGTTCTAACTGATTGTGAAAACACATTTCATCACAAACAAAGTCAAGTGAAAACTAAAACTTAAAGTTTTAGGAAGGCTCAAGTCATTACCTGCCCGTAATCAGCGACTATAAGAGAGTTTCCAGGCACAGCTATAAATGCCTGACGAATCTTGTAACGATCTTTCTCCAAAGCAGGCTGGTTCTGGATTCAGAAAAAAGAGCATGCTCATAAATAAATTTCATTAAAAGACAATACAGATCACCCTATAGTTGTTAAGGATAAGTACTCAAACAAAGCACCACTTTATTTGTTTGAGTGATTTGATTTCGTTAAATCACATCCCCTCTAACTCTATTCTCCACCATGACCCAAATATTTTAACCAGATTCTTGCGCAAACTCTCTTCCACTAGAATATTGTTACATTTAGGGTTAGACAAATGTAAACAGACTTATGGTTCGGTTCAGTATCCCGTATTCACAAGGACAAGTACTACAGACAATATGGCTGAACATGCTAGCACCATCACAACATTTCTCTTTCTTAATTTTTATTTCCTTTTTGCTAATGGACAGCTTCACTTTTTCGTTTCTGTTCCTTCCCAATGCAGCATAAATAGAAGAAAGTTATCAGCAGCTGTCCCAACCCTCATTCTGGGGGAAATAGTGAACGATTTAACCCTTCACACTACATTATGTACTGGAGAGTGTGCCACTTCGTATTCACTTAACTTTTTTTTTAAAATGAAAAATTGGTAGAGATTTCTCAGGTAACTGGTGATTAATGGGATCTTTCGACGGCAAAGGGACAGGTTATTTGATACCTTACATTAAGGATTTGCTGACTTTGTTGAGAAGGTAACTAAGAGAAGTAGCCCAAAAATTTTCAAAAGAGAACCAAATGTCAGGAAAAATAACACCTGCCCTCGTCACACATTGCATATCTAATGGCCAAACAATTGACAAGACACCAACTCTATTGCACAAACCCATAATCAGCAACAAATTTTTACATCCTACTCCTTTTCGGTGTTCGATTTGCGACCTATCAAGCAACAGAAAACTTCTTTTGCAAAGAGGAATAAAATAAGAAAGTAACTATGCGGAACAAATAGATTCCAATGAACAATTTCAGTAACTTAATTCATATGCAATAATTTGAGTTGCAAGCTGATTTGTCTGGAGGACTGATAAACAACATTTGAGTAATCATTGGAAGATAAGACAATGTAGAAACCTGTAAATTTGGTCTTCTTGAGGACAACCGCCCAGTTTCCGTATTAATATTCAATGAACAATGGATTCTCCCTTTCTTTCCTGATATATGATTGCCCTGAGTTAAACAGCGAAAAACAAGGTTAAAAATATTAGACACTCTTTGCCTCTTTCTCTGCCATGATAGACACTTGTTCTTAAATAACCTAAAGTTCGATAAGAAGAATTTGAATTCCAGAGACACATATCAAAGACATCCTCATGTAGTAGACAAGAGACCATTACGAAATCCAGATAAAGATTTAAGACTAACTAAGATGAATAAACAATTATATACTCATTCTAAAGTAGCCTAAAATTTTTCAATAAATATGCCTTCAAGTAATATTAAAAGAATTACATTGAAACAGCCTCAAGAGACATTAGTCAGGTACATATAAAGAGTTGGAGGTTGTTCCAAATATATGACAGTTACAAGTCATACATATGCCAAAAATAAAATAAATAAATAAGCAAATAAAAGAAAATAAAAAATTACAGAAACCAGGACAGTTGAGCCACTTCAAAGGCTCCAACCAGGAGACATGAGCAGACACTAATAAATGCAGTCAGAGCATCACATTAGGCACCTACTTATTTACTTTTTAATTATTTATTAAAATATGATAAAACACAAGAAACTGAAGGGTCATGGTTGATAACAACAGAATTAGATTAAGGAAGTATATTGCAATGATGAACCAAGAGATACGAGAAACCAGAATTGACTCCCAATCAATAGTATCTTATGCCAGATTGCCAGTCATAAATTTCAATTACGTAAAAACAGAAAGATAGATGAGCAAACAAAATATAAATGAATTAGCTGTGTGCACTGAAGATGCTATTGTTCAGGGCTTTAATTGCTTGCTTGACGAGCCATAAGCAAGTATGTTTAAGGAAAAATCTAAAATTGAATAATGATTATTAAGAGGAAGTGCATCCACTGAAAAGCACACCACCATATAAAGAAGGCTTCCCTACTTCACCAGGAAAATGTCAAGTACAAAACAATATCTACTGGATTTGCAGGGAGATAAATTACAAAACTAAGGAATTTCCCTCAAAATATCTAGCACATTATAAAAATTTGTTAGCCATCCTATGGCAGCTTTAGGTTTAAAGTCTCTCTGTTATTCTTTTAAATATTTAAATTTCAGAAACCTGACAAAATATGTTTCACATAACCCATCCCCAACCAGGAAAAAAAAAAGAAAAGGGAGAAAAGAACTAAAAAAGAGGGCCAGAATCTTGGATATATCATGGCATATGCATAAAAATTATTTTGAGAAAGTAATTATCATTGCAATCATGTATCCAGGTAAGTCTACAGCAAATAACCTGTAAGGGGAGAATAAAGTTGGATATCAGTGAATCTATTGAACAAACTTCACATAAAGCAGCAATGGCATGACAAGCCTCAATTCCTGTGCGTCCACCACCAAATGCAGAATAAGCTGCTCCATAAGCAGAGATATCAGGGTCTTTAGACAGGGGAGCTCCATTGTCCTCGCAAGTTGTTTGAGTTACATTTTCACGTGGTTCTTCCTCATTGTCTTCATCCAGGAAGTCAAAGTCAGCAGAAACATTCCCGGCAAGATTCTTCAAAACATCTCTACTAACAGAAGGCCAACCACTAGCAGTGTACTTATCTGTCTCAATGTTAACATCATCAGGCTTATGCAGTGTGATTTTACGATATTTCCTGGGATTCTTCTTGGCTTCTTCAACTATATTATCTGTATTGGGAACCTTAAACTCCTTCTCCACAGGAAGAAACTCATTGGGATCCTTTCTGTTATTGAATTTGAAGAAGAATAAATATAATTTAAAAGGTGAAAAGACTGTAAATTCTAGTTTTGTTAAAAAAATGTAAGATGATGCATTCACAATTACACATGTAATTGAATTTTTAAATGGATGCAGCAGAATAAGAATCTACCTCCTTAAGGAACAATGTTTCAAAGAAAATCTTATTCAAACTTTTCTGCACTTCCGAAAAAGTTGAGCCAAATTTTTTCCATTTACCATCCCATTTTGATTATTTATTTACCCAGGATTAAACAAATATATCATGCTCTTTTTTCTTACGCATGGCTATATTTCTATGCAGCAGGTTATGGTCCCTATCTGCGTTCAACATTGCTGTTTAAAATTTAACTGCTTGAGCTTGTTATCTGATTGTTCTCTCTATACACTGCCAGAGAATCTGATAAGGAGAACAATCTAAACAAGAAGCCTAAAAACCAATGGAATTTCCAACAAAGTTCCCATATAGGGGTCCATGAGCATAATTGTTAAGCTCCACGAAGGCCCTAACCAACTGAGAACCTCCCTTAAGAATGTTGATTCATACCTGTTCTGTACACCACCAAAAAAAAATTGGCGCAATTGTGCATCACTCCCCACATTCATGTACTTTGCATCAGGGCAATGCTTTGATACCCATTTGCGAAATCTCTCAGCAGCAACCTGCTGCTCTGCCTTAGCCACCTTTTCTATTTCAGCAAGGTAGGAACGATCAACCAGCATTCCCTCTGTCTCCATTTTCACCAGAAGCTCACCAAATGGACGCAAATATGTTTCGTAGAAGTTGAACATTGATCCTTTACAATATCCATCAAGGCTCCAGGAGGTTTTTAATAGCTTCCTCTCTAAACTTTCATAAAGCCACAATGTGCTTATTGAATCTAATGAAGAATAACAAATCCATAATTTTCTCTCAACTCTTTGTAGCTCTTCAACAGGAGGAATTGTGATAATTTTTCCCTCAGATCCATCTTTTTTTATTTTTCTCCTGCCAAAGATATTTATCATTGATACTTTTCCAATCAGCTTTTCACCAGGGCTTCTCTTAGCATCAGACATTATTTCAGAGTCACCAGTAAGTGCTTCTAGAGAATAACCCCCCTCAGTTCGCCTAGACGAGTTCCACAAACGAGCCATGTGCATTGTATCAGCAAAGAAACCGGAAACTTTAAGCCCGTAGTTCTCTATGATGTGATTGTCAAAGCTATAATTGTGCCATACCTACAAAAAGTGCAAGGAAGCTAGGTTAAATAATGCTTTGCTTAAATAAAACACTACTGATAGACGAAGGTTTAAGTGACAAAAAAAGGTTAATTCCCACCATAAATGGACAATAGTAAATTAATTTACTTTTTTAATGGATGGGTCCTCAAAAAATGGAGCAAATTCCGCCAGAAGATCCTTGCCACCTCCATCAAGGACATCTACCCAGACACAGGACTTTCCACCACCAAAATCAGCGTCTGGACCAGGATAAATACTAAAACATACAATTTCTCCATGGTCCATGGGTGTTTCTTCTTTAACATCAATGCTGGCTACCTACAGTTATCAGCAGTCACACCGGCAAAGCTAAGACATGGCTTAAAATTGCATAAATATGTGAATCAAGCATATTATCAGTTTACAAGCTCTTCATACCCTCGTTATCTAAAAGCTTAAAAATATGAATGAAGTTCAAGCCAATACGTGCCTCCGTATCACATGCGTGAATGAGATATTTGTATTGATTGGTGAGCATACTGACTACTTGCCTAGCTGCGGGGATGCTATCAACTACAAGAACCTTGTCATAGACCATACTAAGCCTTTGACGAAGTTCTGTGGCTTCATCAATGATTTTCTCAATGTGAGTTTCATCAAAACTGTCACTTGAAACAGATTTATCAGCTCCATTGGTTTCTTTTTTTGGAAATACACTATCCTTTTCAGTTGAGGAACCTTGATATCCATTACGTTGAGCACCTTTTGGCATTGAAAGGCTCTCAAATACTGTTTTCTTATCGCCATCATTTGTGTATGCAACTTTGTTATGCCCAACTTGAACAAGAGAGATTTGGTTATGGGAAACATGAAGCCCTTGTTGTCCAACATATTCAGTATATAACTTCTCCTTCCTGCTTAATTGCCTCCCTTCTCCTTCATACTGCAAAACAAACAATCTTTCCATTATCAGAATGCTTAGCAAATGGTGGTTAATATAGTCAAAATTTCCAACAACTTGTGCCCCCTAGGCTTTGCCAGAGTCAAGAATGTCGTACAATGTTTCTTCTCCCAAAGTTGGATTTTTCTGCAATATCTTCTTCTGAAAGGGTTTTAAGATTCGCAGATATGCTATTTCTGTGAGCAAATAATCTCTTGTTCTTTTCACATTTTTCAGTAGCTTTACCCCAGTCTTCCGCAGTATGTCCAGATTGAAATATTCCATTCCGAACGTCTTTATTATCTCCTTCTCGCCTTTCCTCTTTCTGAACAGAAGGCTTCTTCAATGGAGGATATGGTAAGGTATTTCTCCGTGGATAACGCATTTCATTTTCATCATGCTGAAATGTGCTGTAACTCGTTCTATGTTTTAACACAAGTAAATCGACATTGAGAGCTCCATTGGAGTAGTGACCATTCGCACTTTGGAACTCTCTATCTTCCAACCTGAAAAATAACATAGGCATAATGGGAACACACATAGGGAAAATTGACAGTGTAGTCTAAATTAAAAGGCATTGCAGCAAAATTACAACTCTCCCCACTGATGAAGCCAGTATTAGAGGTTTCAATTTTAAAAGCAACTCAGGAAACCATTATATACAGATAATGAGATAAATGTGGAAGCCTAAGAATATGACACCGAAACAAACCATTGCATTTTGCAAGAAAATACAACTCTAAAGGGAAAGTAAAACCCCAAGAGGGTTTATGCTTCATAAACCAAAAACTATTAATCAAACTCTACAGACTCAACAAACGGGCAAGTGAAAAAATATAAATCAATATAGAAATAAACATAAATAAAAACTCAAGAACTTTAATTCAGTGAGTTCAAAAGAAGTTGAACCTGAAGACGACTTTGCTCGAAGAAGAAAAGGAGTAAAACTGAGTACAGGAACGGCAAAACCAGAAGTGCGGCGGGCAGAAAGAGGAAGGCCTGAAGGGGTTAGTCTTAGCAGAGAACCCCATTTTAGCCATAGCCTCTACAACTCTCCCTAGCCTCTTGCTAGTTCTGTTAATAATTATACCACAAGCTGCCGTTTTGATAATTTTTTTTTTTTTTTTTTTACAAAAAAAAGTTCTTGAAGGGGTTAACTGAAGGCTGTAAATAAGAAGGTTTTTACAAGGGTTTATCGGTTGTTTGTCAGGGAGTGTGGAAGAAGTGGAAGGGGTCAGATATCATATGCGTTCCTAGAGAGAGAGAGAGAGAGAGAGAGAGAGACTGAGAGAAAAGGGAACACGGAAGGGGGAAGCAGAGAGGGGGTTGAAAGCTGTCCGCAACATTAAAAAAGAGTGTTTTGTATATTTTTTTCATTTTTTAACCTTGCTTTTGTGGAAGAAATTAATCCTATCAGTGGCATTTTTAAATCTCTAAATTAAAAAAGAATATAAATATATTGCAATTCCTTTTTGTTTTAGAAAACATAAATATTAATAAAAAATTTAAAAAAATGACTATATCTGTTTTATATTTTACATATGAATTAACCCTATTCCAAATTGGATAAATATGAATTATTTCAAGTGTAAAACACAAAAACGTGTTCTAAATTTATTTGATTATTCTTACAGACAGAAAAAATACTATAATCTCTTCATAATTTAAAAAATATAATATAAATCATTCGTTCTATTAATAATAAAAAAGAATCACCGTCGGGTGCAACATTTCAAAAATAATTGAAATTTGCCATTAATATGAGGGAGCATAGCATCTGCTAAGTGCAAATTGCCAACTGTATTGGTGTTTATACATTTGTCTTCAATCCTGCATGGTTTGTTTGTTTTTTTTTAGGGGGAAAAATCATATTTTTACATGATAATATAGTAAATTATTCGCTTCGATAAATTGCATTTAACCTTCATTTGAATAAACAACCTCATAAAATAAAATTGAGCTAACTATTCTTTGTATTTTTAAAAAGGGACAAATAATACCAATAACAATTTCATCCTTTATTAAAATGACAAACTTACCTTTGTATATGTGTGAAAATTGCTACTTTGTTTATTTATTTAGTTTTTGCTTTTTCATAATCATTTGGAATCATTAAATATGCATATATAGAATATAATTTAATTGTGCATGTTATTTTAAAAAATATCAAATAAATATTTTTGTTGTTTTATTCAAAATACTATCAAATATTAAAATGAAAACAATATAACGCTTAAATGCTAAAGTTTTATTTTATATGGCATGATTAATAAAAACATACTAAGAAAACGACCAGATATCCATTACATTGCATACTTTATTATGCAATATATGTTATTTTTTATTTTAAATATAAGTAATAAAATATGTAATTACAAAATATATAATCTTCTTTAAAAAAAAATTGAAGTAACGTACGTGTTATTAATAAATGCATACCATATATCTGTATTTACTACTTAATGCTTGAAATGGTTATTAATAATAATAAATAAAGTACATAATTCATTATTATAATAAAGAAATGTTGGTGATTTTTAGTTTATTATATGATAAAAATTGATATTGGGTATTATTTGTCTTTTTTTTTTTCTTCGAAAACACAAACGAGTAATTGGTCATTTTTCCATTTATATGATTATTATTTGCCCTTTTATCATTTTACAAGGGGTTAAAAATGCCATCTTATTGTGGATTTTACTTACATCTCCATAATATATGATTCTCCAATGATGCCAATGCAGATAAAGAGAGTTTTTTTCTTGTAGATTGTAGGCTTATATTAGTGAGATCCTGGTCAGTATTAATCAATTTTTTGCAAGATGATTTTACATTTACATTAAAAAAGACTGTTCATAATATACTGAAAAACTGTAAAAATATTCATTGTAATGAAATTTTGTTTGAACAGTAAGATGTATTCATTTCGGTCTCCAAAATGTCACTTTGTGTACTGTTAATTTTCAACATTTCCTACACCATTTTATCATCATCTTCTTCTTGTTCTTCTGCAACCTTGGCTTGGCTTTTGCCTACGGATAAAAATTCTAATGCAGTCACAACATCAGTGATCAAAGGCCGAGTAGTGGCTTCCTCCTGGAGACACATTGCTGCAATTGCAAGAGCTTGGTAGAGTGCCTTTTCAGGGTAGTTCCCTTTCAGCAATGGATCTGCCATCAGATGGAACTTTTTCTTGTCTTTAAATAAAGGCTGCGCCTGCCAAGTTCCATGAAATAAGACATTAATCTCGGTTGTTGTAGGATTAATGCATTATGCAATGGACATACCCAATCGATTAAATTTTGTTCTTCACTTGGTTTTGAGTTGTCAATGACTCTCCTACCAGTGATCATCTCCAGAAACACGACTCCGAAGCTGTAGACATCAGACTTGGTCGTCAACTGGCCGGTGGATGCATACTCTGGAGCACAATAGCCATAAGTTCCCATCACCCTGGTGGAAACATGGGTTTTCCCACCAGTAGGACCAAGCTTGGCAAGGCCAAAATCAGAAAGTTTCGGGTCGAAGTTCCCATCTAAAAGTATGTTGGATGCCTTAAAATCTCGATAAATCACTGGAGGATTAGCTGTTTCATGCAAGTATTCAAGTCCTCTTGCTGCCCCTTCAGCAATTTTCATCCTTGTATCCCAATCAAGAGGCTTTTTGTCTGGACCTATATCTTCACAGAAGAATTGTAGTCAGCATATAAGCGGGGGTGCCACAAGTATAACGAACACATCTAGAACACAAGGGGCAGATTAGCACGAGGTAAATTGATCAAGATTTACACTTAGTTAGCATGATTGTGACAGAACTGTTCGCTTGTACAATTATGAGGTGAAATCTTGACATCTTGCAATAACCAGTATTGATGAAAATACAAATCACAGTATTGCAATTTTCAAACTTATGATATATTGTAAAGAGGGATCTGTGAGACATACTTAGAAGGTGATCCTCCAAGGAACCATTGACCATGTACTCATAGACTAAAATTCTCTGCTCTCCCTCAGCACAGTATCCTACTAGATTAACAAGATTCAGATGGTGAAGAAGACTCAACATCAACACTTCCACTAGAAATTCTCTATTTCCTTGGAAACCATTCCTGTCAAGCTGCTTCACTGCAACATCCTGAGTGGCACCAACAACAGAAAAAGAAGTTAGCCGAAATCACCCTTTCGAAGAACTGTTTGAAAATGAGAGAATAGATCATTATAAATTGAGAAGAAGGGGTTTTAAGGAATTACAATATTTTTTCTTTCAAGGTGGCCTTTGTACACCCTCCCAAAGCCGCCTTCACCTATCAAAGTTTCAGGGTTGAAGTTTTGAGTTGCAACCGACAGCTCGTGGAAAGTTAAAATATCAGCAGAGATATTGTTCTTTCCAAGTTTTTCTATTTCTTCAGCTACATACCTTCTCCTGCTGCTATCTGCAAATCTAATAACCCATCAAATTTTTTCTTCTTAAAGCTTTTGAAGTAACACTGATTAGTTCTAGTGACTAGCTAGGTTTAATAAGAAGCCTATTAACTCGGTTCAAAACTCTGTCAAAATGAAAAAGAATAAAGATTCAAAGTTTGAATCATTCATTCATTTGCCTATGATTAAACCAAGGTTATAATTTCCATTCATCAATTTTTTTAGGAAATATCTGGAGCTTTGCCCAGTGGAACTACTTTTCAGTAATAAAATATATTTGTCCAGAAGCAAATATAGAATGACGCATATATAAATTCAACTGCAGGCTGTAGCCATCATCAGAATCAAATGAGATTGTCGTATCATTAGATCATGTTACAATCTGATAATGTTAGAAAATCCCCGGAATCTTCACTGCATTGCTTTACTTTGGAGGAGATATTTCATGATGATTATGGCATTCAGTTAATTTTTTCCATCCATAATGGCAGTCTAAGCATGAGAACAGGAGCATTAGTACTGTTTCTTCTATCCAGGAATAGAGGATTCTAAGTGTACTCTAATACTAGTTGCTATGGTATGGTTAACACTTAACAAACTATTCCTACTTTATTTCTTTAATTTCTCTCTTGTGAATGGTAATCTATTATAAGGAATGACAGAACACCAGAATAGGATAAGAGTAAAATAAAATGAACACAAGTTAAAAAATGAGATGACTAAGCAGAAAAACTTGGGAAAATGCTAAAAGACAGCATTTGCCAGATTATCTACAAAGATGAACAAAATGATCATAATATCATCCAGATAACAAGAACATGCAACATTATTCTTTGTAACTTTTTTGGACAATCATGTCTCCAACTTGTGTCCCATTTGATTGTTGACAGGCAGCGACAATCATGATCTTTGTAAGGCTTTACCATAGCAACAGTTCAATCAAGGCAATCTATCAATTAGGAGCGTTAATTCTCAAGACATAAAACAGGAAAGAAACAGAAGAAATGAATTAAATTTGCATAAACTCAACGAAGAATCAGGATAGATATATGGTCTTACCATTTTTTAAGGATATATTTGCAATTGAGGCCAAGGGCTTTGTGTCCTTGTATTCATGAGTGCTCTTCTTCAAGGACTTTTGCTGGATTTTCTCTTGTGACATGCAACACGAAAAACAGCTCAACATCCTTCTTTTTTCCGTTTGTTATCTCAACTCAACCATTTTCAAATACTGATACACCATCAAGCCCCTGAATATATCTTTTCAATCAAAATGCTAACAAAAGATCCAATTTCAGCTTGCACTCATATCCTGAATCTCTCAGCAAGGTAAAACTAGTCCTTTTTGGTCTCTCACGAAACTGAAAAGGATTCAACGGTGTAGTTTCACATTTTTTCTGCCTTCAAAACCAATAAGATTTTGAAATATATTTGACTCAGTCAATTTTCTAAATATAGCCTATGGTCTTGCTAACCACCACCCTTAGGACAACGGATCATAAGCAATGTCCACAAAAGACATTGTGCCACCTTACTTTTGCATGAAAATAATGCGGGCCAAGGTAGGGATATTGCCTACAAAATAATGCTCCAAGAGAAACACATACCTAGACAACCACAAGCAAAGAAAAGCCTGATGTTCCAACCCATCTTTGTTGCCCATAAAAAGGTTCATCCATTCATTATCAGAGGTGAAAGGCTGCATCCCTTTCACTCGTAACATCTTTATGAGCTCAGTTCAAACTTTCTAGCTTTTCAACCAAATCTTCTCTTTTAACAGAGATCAAAACTGATTCTCCGAAAGCCATCATATCTTCCAATGTAATAGTTGCTTCCCCATGGGAAAACAAATGTAGTGGTCTCCTCAGACCATCTCTCCGCAAGCTTGATGTGCCTCAGAGTCTTGTTTTGTGGAAGCCAAGATTGCTTCAAAAATGCCAACTTATTTCATCTGTATTGGTATTCAGGTTGCAACTGATAAACCCACTTTCTCTATTTCTTCTGTGGGTATTTTCTGCCTTTGAAATCCACCTTCAATCGGCCTGCCTTGGGGTTGGTGACGGTGGTTTTGCCAGAAGGAGATGGCGAAGGGAGGCCTTTGGCGAAGATGGCAGTCGTTTGAGAAAATATACTCTTCTTAGTGTAGGAGAGTGGAGCCACAAACTCTTCTTTCTACTCCATAATGGTTTCCCCGGAAAGATTTTCCATTCTTGCCTTGAAAGATGGATGCTTTCTTTATTTTTGATTCCAGGTTTTTAGATCAGAGATTCAATAACTTCGTGTGAATGAAGCAAAGGGAAGAAAATGGTAGCAGATTGAGAAAACATTTCTCTGTGTTTGAGGGTCAGAGAGGATGAATCCATGGCCTACCACAGGGCAATGTCAGAAAATTTTGGCTTGAAGCCTTTCATTTGATTACTATCTTTCCTTTTGCTTGGAAACTGCTTGGCTATATTGTTTCTCTGTTCAAATACCTGATCCAGTAAGTTATTTTGGTAAAGACTTCCACGAATGGAAAACACGGGGCTGGATTCTGACAGTTTTTTTTGTATTGTCAGTAGCACATATCACCTTTTTTATAATTTTTGTGTTGCAAATTTTCTGGCAACCTTGCACTTTATTTTTTTCGAAATAAAAAACGACTAGGTCCGAATATAATCAATCAAAAAAATTTGGTATCCAGTCTGGTTTTTGCCGAGTGATAGTGATATGTGGAAAAGAATTCCAGGCAAAAACATTTATCATTCAAGATTCAGTATTGCAACTCCTTAAAAGTGTGTAACAATTTACCACCAAAACGAAAAACAGGAAATCATGTTTGAGAAGCATTAACAAACCATAAGAAAAAGGCCCTAATTTTTCTGGGATTAGCTTAGGAGAAGGAAAATGCCAACATGCCGCCTGAGAATAGAGTTCCTTAAGCAAAACATGACATAATAGAAATCCAACAAGCCAACAACTTCACTAACATGCTTCATTTAGCTCCTCATTACATCAATTTCCTTCAATTTGTAAGTAGTGAATACCGTACCAAGAAAATATCCCTCTTTTCACAAAAAAGACAAGCACCTTCAAGGTTTCTTGATCACACAAGCTTGAAATCACGCCCCATGCCGGTAATCCAGCAGCCGGCTCCGGTAATAAACATGAGCCAAAAAAAATGTAATTACTCTGATAATATTACCAACATGTGAATACATCCTAACCAGATTGTAAAAAGGAGATGCTGAAAGAGTGTGTGGAACAAACTGACGCATATGAGTTTAAGAATGACAACTACATTAAAAATGACGAAATTCAAAGCATACACTCTGTATCTACAAGATTAGCCACCAAACTAACCGTATCCAAAACATAAAACCCATTTCTGCAGATATGCATTCAGTTCTCCGCTGCAAACAAATTTATCCTTTTTTTTTTTTAATTTCAACATCTTTATAAGGACGTAGATGTTCAAAAAAACCTTTCCCAAATCCCGAATACTATGAAATGTCAGAAACTAGTTATTCAGATACCATTGTTGGCCATTTTAAGCAAAATGGACAGGGGAAAAGTATACTGTAGAAGAAACTTGCACTTAAAAAATCCAGAATCAACATCAACAAGAAAGGAAATATGAATGAATCCCTCAGAACAGAACTCTCATCAATCAGCATCAGTCCACTTCTTTTAATCAATCAGCATGTCCCTCAAAGGGATTAGATAGAAATAGTATAAACAAACTTGAGAAAGAAGCCGAAAAAAGGAGAATCTTTAAAGGGAAAGGGATGTAAGCTAACTCAAGATACAACTAACATAAAAAGTTTGAACATGTAGAAAAGAATTGTCCCACTGAATGCTTGGAATTTTCCAAAGAACAAATGTAGCACATCCCTCAGAACCAATTTCTCATCAATAAATTTCAGTCTACTTTTAACGTTAAAACTGTGGAAAAATATCATCATGGGGATGCAGCAAATCTTCAAAACAACAAAATAAACAGAAACAATTTAAGAACCCTTCCCTTCCGGAAAATTAATTAATTATGTACGTAGAACGAAACAATATTTTTGAATGAAGCTGGCATTAGCCTAAAACACGAGGCACAACCTAAACGTTTTGTGCATTATGCTTAAAAGGTTATCCCTCACTGAACATGATAAAATGCTGAACATAATCATGTAATCCCTCAGAACAAGATTATCATCAATGGATATCAGGCCACTACTTTTATTTCGATATATAATGTTCATCACAGGGATTGATTCGATAAAACGGAAAAATGATACTACTAAAAGAATCAGCAAAACAGAGACAAGTTGAGAGAACAGCCATTCATGGCAAGAACCTAACCTTCCCCATGAATATTTAGGGGTTACCTATAGAGACCAAACGACGACGTATCATTCGATTTTCGCAAGGACTGAGGCGGCGAATGGAGGTTGGTTGGTGTCGCGTAGGGTTTTATGAGGAGGAAAAATAGTTGGGGGCGAGCGTGTTTGGCTACACGGAGAATTGTACTCCTGGGACGGATAAAATTATGATAAAATTTTTTTTTAATGGAATAAATTTAATTTAATTTCTCAAGCTTATTTGATTGCATATAGAAACCAATAAATAATTTAATTTTCTGAGGACTGTCTATATTTCTCTTGGTCCTTTTCTTCTCTGGTTTTTTATGGGGTTTAATTAATTTTTTTCTCGCATGTTTTTTGCATTTAATGTGGGTCCTTTTTTTTTTTCCATGTCCAAAAACCAATTAACATATTGATTGAGATTTTGTTTTCAAAAAACGAAAAAAAATAAAAAAAATTGGATGTCTTAGAAAGATAACATCTAGCTTGCAAATTTTTATATTTGGTTGCATCAAGACAAAGACAAATTCATATGATGGATATAAGATTCACCTAAATTCTTTGGTTTTATAATTTTAGTCTAGTTCCAAGAATAAATTTGAATTTTTTGTTAAAATTCTTGAAAACATCTAAATTACCATCGCACTATCTGCTCATAAATTAAACGTTTTGAAAATTTTCAATGAGAACTTTTTCTAATTTTATTGTACTAAATACCTAAAATATTATTTTGAAAATACATTGTAGCATATACATTAAAAATCTCGTTTTCATTGTCTTAAGCCATTGAATAATGGACTGGCGAATTGGCTTGAGTTGGTTGGGTCGATTTCAAATGAGACAAGTATATGAGTCAGAAATGGATCGGGTGGGTGGGGTTGGTTTAGGTCCAATTCAAATAAATAAATAAAATTCCTTTGCTTAATAAAAAACATTTAATTTTAAAGGTAATAATAACAGACACACACCTTTAAATTTTTTATATTTTAAAGATATTTTGATTATTTTTCATCTTTATCGACTGCTTGTGAGTTCTTTTTTTCATGGGTATTTTTAGTCCTTTTTCTATGTTAATATGTTACTTTAAATATTATGAATGTTGCACTAATTTCACATACACGTGTTAGTTGATAAGGTAGTGTTTTTATAATCGAATTGATAATTAAATCTATCTTGCTAACGATTAGCGGTTCAATCGATCAAATTGGTTCAACCGACACTCGGATCGGTATAATAAAAATTAATTATATTTTCTTATTATATTATATAAAATAATAATATAATATATTAATTGTTATGTAATATATTTTTTAATGTAAAAAAAAATAAATAACTATCTAAAAAAAATATAACAAAATAAAAAATCCAAATAACCACATAAAACAAAATCAAATATCAAAATTAAATTCTTAAATAAAAAAAATTAAAATCGATTTTGGTCGGTTTGACCAGTCAAATCGAATTTTTAATTTTATACCCTTAACAAGATCGGATCGAACCGGACCGCCTTTTGATTTTCGGTGGAATTGACCGGTGCAATCCAGTTTTCAAAACAATGATTTAGGGGGTGTTTTTATTTTCTTTTTTTCTTTTCTTTTTTTCATGTTTATGTATTTTTTAGCTTCTTTAGGGTGACGTTCAAATGTTGCTTTGAGCCTTGTGGGGCTTTTAAGTAATTTTATACATCCTTATGTCATTTAGGCTCTTTCGGAATATTTTGGTATTTTTCACTTTTTATGTGTTGTTTGTGGTCATTTAAGGACAAATTGTCATTTTGTATGATTTATAGCCCTGTATTGGGTGTTCTAGTCATTTTATTCTCATATTTATTTTTGTCTTTTATAAACGTTTTGATCAATTTTCACACTTATTTGTAGTTTTTTTTATCTTTTAAGTATATTTTAGTTATTTTGCTTTGTTGATATAACTAGAGATGTAAGTGGATTTATTATAATTTTGTAAAATTAAAAGAAAAATATAAGATTAATTTTTTTGGAATCATTAAATTTAATTTTTTTGGGCTGGACTCATTTTGGACCCAAATTGGACTCACAATCCAACACAACCCACCTATTCATTTTTCATTTGTACATAAATTAGAGATGTGGGAGTATGCTTTAGTAGAAAATTGTAAAAAATAGAAAAAAGTTATAATATTATGCTTTAAATTTTTTTAATTTTTAAGTTTCTTTTTGTTGGATTTATTTTCACAACCCAATAAAATTCACCTCAAAGCAACTCAACTCAAAGTATCTTAAAACCCAAACCGACCCAAATAGGTCCATACCCATATTGCCACCCGTAAATTCAACATAAAGCACACCCGACCTCTACTTCCAAATCTCAAAATACGTAAAGATGCATTTTTTATAAAAATGAATTCTCGAATTGGCTCTGAAATTATTTTTCAGAAAGAAAAATGAAAAACATTAAACTAAAACATCCTTTGATGTTTTAAAAGTTTCAAAAAATAAAAAAATTAAAAAAAAGGTAAAAAATCAAATCCAGTTACCAAATAGGCGCCAGTTAATTTTCTAACAGAAAAGGCAACACAGGTAAAAGAGAAGAGAAAAAAGAGTCCAGGGCAATCAGATGCAAAACCCCCAAATAATCAGCTGGTTAATAGCGATTGTAGTTCACACTTGGCAGCAAAAGAGGGAAAGAACCGGTGAGGATCCCCTTGCCGAACCCAACACTGCCTCCGCCTCAGAGGTTGACGTACGCGTCCGCTAAGGCTTCGGTCTGGCGCTTGAAATGTGAATGGAGTCCAAGTGGAGAGGGCTATTGACTGTGGGGCTTTGCTTCACAATTTTGATGGTAACAGGAGTGAGATCGTGGACGGGTGAAATCCACGGCAGAGTGGTGTGTGATGTGTGTGGCGACTCTTCAATTGGCCCCGAAGACCATGTCTTACAAGGCAAGACCATGTTTTGATTTTCCGAAAATGGGTTTTCAGTTTGTGTAGATTGAGTTCCGCTCCGGGGTGAATCTTGATTTGCTTGTTTTGACTATTTACTTGTTGTTAGTAGCTTTTTGATTAAGTATTTGGACGGTATTTTGCAGTTCATTTATGCAATTGATTTTAGTCTTGTAAAATCTAAAAGAAATGGTAAACTAAAAAAATCGAAGGACTAAAGATAACAAATGATTCTTGGCTAGAATTAGAGAACGAGCTATTTTTAGGCGCCATTAGTTGTCGCATGAAGGACAGAAGCTATCTTGGTTAGATGAGAAAAATTGAAATATATTGAAGTGGATGTCCCTATATTAATTATTTATCTTCCTTTGCAAATTGGATTCTGCCAAAAATGGGAAGCAATCATCTGATTCAATGGTTTAGTTTTTTTGATGTAACCCTTTGCTATTCTGTTTTCTTTGTCTAGGAAAATCATTTCAAGCATTTTTTCTGATTCATATATTAATTGATTAGATGGGTATTCAGTTCTGAACAACTTTATATGAGTTGATTATGAAGTATGAGAATCTGGGATCATGAGTTTATGATGTATGATAACATTGTTGGTTTTTGCAAGTATGCATCCCTCAGATTATGAAAGTTCCATGTCTCGGCCATTTTTCTATGCAATGATGGAAATAATTTCATTATCATCTGCTTAATGTGTAGTGAGACTGTTCATGAGGCATCATCTTGGCTGAATGCTGAGAATGCGTGCTTCTCTGGAGCCTGAATGTTAAGGTTGCCTGTTAAGTACGTGGTTCACATTTTTAACCATGTGTGACTATAAACTGATGCTAAGTTCGTTTCCATCAGTCAATTGGCAGTGTGGCATAGTTTCTTATGCCTTGTATGATCCTTCAAGGTAGCATCTGTTTTCCAGGTGTGATGACAAAAAAGCACTATAAGGAACCAAATGTTAATAGTGTAAGTCTTGGGAAGTGAAACTGTGCCATCACTCAGGTATTTTTAGAACACATCATGGCAGCATTATTGGATAACAAAATGACATGAATGGCGTAGTACATATTTTGTCCATAAATTTAGGAAAATTACAAACTTCAGAGTTGATATACTTGGCTTATGAGGATATTGATTGCTAAGCTTACCAGAGTTCAATTGTTAACCCAGTTATAGGTGAAGAGTTTACTGCTCAATGTTGCTTTTTAATTTTTTATATGGGACACTTAATCCTTCTGTTTCATTTGCCAGGTTAAGCATTTCAATGGAAAAGCTATTTTCTGTTTCTGTAAAGAATTTTGCATTTCTTTGAACAGGTGCTGAGGTGGCTGTGCTTTGCATAACCAAGTCTGGCGAAGTTCTGAACTATCAAGCATTCACAAATTCAAATGGGATATATGCAGTGGCTGAGACAATGCCGGAGAGCGAACGTTGGGATGCGTGTCTAGCCAGGCCTATCAGCAGTTTCCACAGCCACTGCACACATCTAGGAGATGGTAGCTCTGGTGTCAAGTTCAGTTACAATCACCCCTCAGGCTATTCTCATACTGTCAGACCTTTTGTCTATCGTCCAGCCATTGTTCCTGCATACTGCGTTTAGATAGTATTATGTGGTCCAAGTAAAAAAAATTATTGAAATGGAAAGAAGACCAAGCGCCGCTGTATATCTATGGAATATTTTACATTTTGATCTTGATTTCGCTGTGTTGGTATACTTGAGTAGATATCCGGCCATAAGCAAACCCAATTTAACCAAGAATAGTTACTGAGCAATGCAGTATTTATGTGTGGCCTATAAATCTCTAAAAGAGGCCATTGCATGTTTTATGTGATAGAGTTGACATTTTAGCGAAAATGCTTGGTGCTTGTTTCTGAGTAATCTGTTAGCATTGATGATGAGTTTATGTTGTCTCACCCTCTACCATTTTCTTTTTATTTTTTACTTTTTCTTGGGATGTAGTAACTTATGCCTCATTTCCTCCTTCCCAGTTCCCTCACCATCATAATCTTTTTAGAACTCCATGCTCTGAAAGGCTATGCTCCTGCCAATTATGTATGAGATTGGATGAAAGTGAATTTCACGCTGTTGACGCCACAATTCAACTGCACCACTTGAGGGCGGTAAGTAGAATGGGCACAAAGAAAAAGCATTGAACTTGCTGGGTTCAGTACATATTATGTGTACTCTCACAATAATAGCAAACACAAGTAATTGTTCCATATAGTCTGGACTGTAAGGCAACTTGAGCAGTGGTTTTGATTTTTGATTGGAGACTTTTTGCTTCTTGTTATTCTCCTTGAATGAACTAATAAATTGCTGCTAAGTTATCATCTTTTTGTTGATATTTAAGTTTTCCCTGTTCTGTGCTTAACTTGATCATTGTACTAAACCTTCAGCAGCTCAGTCAGTCATGACAGCACGAGTGTGAGCTGATTATGATGAATGTTGTATACCATGTTTTTATGGTTTGCCACTAATCGTAATTCATCAGAGAAGCTGGGATTTCGAAAAAGGATCATGAGCACATTTTGAGCTAGCAATGGCAATATTAGGTTGTTTAAAGACGGATTAGCATGAAACCACATGCCCTATTCTTGGTTAAAAAAGGGGCAAAAAGGAGTTACAAATGCCGAATGCGGCTATTATTCTTGTACTTTCTATTTTATAAATTTTTAGCTTAATGAAAAGAAAAAGGACTGGAAAAAACAATTGAGTGGATTGAGGGAGCTTGCTCTCAATGTCAACTATCAGAGCCAGGTTTCGATCCTGGGACCTGTGGGTTATGGGCCCACCACGCTTCCGCTGCGCCACTCTGATTTGTTGTCATGTTGTCAGAGGTATATATTAGTCTATTTTATACAGTCGCCTTTCTTCCGATCCGCTTTTACCCTTTCCCGCCTAAAGAGATCATTGAAAATCGCTCAACTGAAATCTCCTCCCAAGTGGCTCTGTGAAGCGCCGATCGATCCAAAAAGAAGAAGTGAAAATCAGAATACCAGAATGAGGGAGAAGACCTGGGATCGGAGATCTACAAAACGCTGCCGCCGCTAGGGTTCATTCCCTCTTTCTCTCTCTCTCTCTCTTATCTGTTATTATTTTCACTGACTTTTTAGTTTATGCAACACCCAACAACACTTGCATTTGGACTGTTTTTCAGGTGCTTGGTAATGGTTTTGAGGTGATTTCTCTCGGTAAGAAGAAGCTTGTTAAGTCTGTTCTACGGAATTGAATAAATATCACAATGAAATTTTAGAGCTGGCGCAGGTTTCTCCTTGTCTATATGTTTTACTCAGATCTATACTCTTGAATTTTGTTTTTGCATCAAAGAAGTCAAAAGTACTGATGATTTTTATTTGGGGTTTTATGTAATCATTTCTTGTTTTTCATATTCATTTTTGTCTCCATTTTACATTTCTTGAAGCAGTGCAGTTGCTTTGTTTTCTATTATTTACATTTCGACTTGCACCAGTGTCTTTTTACTTATTTATTTAAATCTAGGTTACGTAAGACGATTAGACACAAAGACTTAAATTTTGAGTTTTCGTTCAGTGCAATAGCCCTGGGGACATTATGTGACCCTTGATGTATGGCAAACAAAATATTACTCACCCTGTTCTATTGGAAAAAAAGTGGACGATTAGACACAAATGACAGATGAGATGCTGCCATTTGCTATTTTATGTAAGAAGGAAAAGTTTCAGGAGACATTTTTGTAGGGAAATATTTGGTAAGTGTAATAGCAAAGAGGTTATATAAAATTGGCCAGCATAACAACTGTTAAAAAAAAGATCGACACAAGAGTTTAACTTTTTGTCTTTAAAATGAATTTTGCCCCATATAAGTATTTTCGCTTACTGATAATCGTTTCTCAAAATATAACGACCTAACTTGAGATAGCTCTATAACAAATCTTAAGTGTATCAAATTATAGAGATATTAAGAACTCTCTTTTCAATATATGGGAAAAAGAAAGAAAGGAAGAAAGAAAAAATATAAAATTTTGGGATGTAAATAAATGAATTCAGGAGGGGTCTATTTATAATTATTGAAAGATTGTGGACGGGAGACAACTTTTGAAAAATGTCATGATTGGACAGACACTTGGCTTTTCTTGAATGGCTACGTCTATTTGGCGCTGACTGGAAGGTCATCATTATCCAACGGACGCCATCTGGCATTGTCTGGGTGTTTGTTCGGACACCCATTCGCTTCGTCTGCTGATTTCGTACCTGCCACACATCATTACTCAATTAATCCACTTGTCACGTTCATATTGGAAGGAAAAACAATTAAAACTTTATTAAAATTTTTTAATTTTTTTTATATAAAAAGATTATACCGAGTGGGTCAACCAAGTTCAAGCCCAGGCTGAGCCGGCCCTGCTGTGCATGTGGGCTTTTGGTGTATATACCTATGAGCATGTAGGTCTCCTCCTTTCAAATATTTTGCAAACCTAAGTATCAATCTTGAACTAAATAAAGTGAAGAAATTTTAACACATTTTTCAATGTAAGATATTGACTTCTCACCTTTCTACTTTTCATGTTTCAATAATTAATATTTTTTAAGTGGTTTATTTTATATATTAATTTTTTATTCATTCAAAATTATTTTTAAAAAATTACATATATTAAATTCATCTACCCGTGACGTAGAATATGATTAACTAATTTATTTTTATTTTTAATTAAATAGAACCCACTTAGTTATTGATTAAAATTGGGTCAAAACCAATTTCTAACAATTTTTTTCGGAGGGGGTGGGGCTTGGCTCCAGTTGAATGTGCTGTACTTTGCCTTAGCATCCTAATAATTATATGATGTGTTTTCGACAAGTATAATATTGTTGGAATAGCCTTTATATCTTGGTCGCATGTAATTTCTTAATTTTTAGCTCAATTTTTTTGCTTATTGGTATGGTCATTTGTCTTTCTGTCTTCTTGGGCAAGAATTTGCGAGAGTTGATGAGGTACAGAGATGACTTGCTTGCTCTTCTGGATGGGCAACTGATATCACCCTTTGAAACTTTACTAGAAGTAAGTCATATCGTCTACGTAGATGCTTCAGGATTTGAACTAGTATAATGAGCTTATATGACTCTGTTGGGTATGGTTAACGTACATAATGTTGTGAATATTTTAAATTTTAATAAAAATAACTTTCATATAAATAAAAATTACTTTGACGCAAATAAATTACAAGAATGCATATAATTTATAATAATTTTAAAAATATATAAACTATTAAAAATAAAACAGTTGATCTATTGGGGTCACACCACTTGACGTTATCCTAAAATCGTGATGACCTCCTTTCCGTGCAGGTTCTGACGGCTCATCACCACCCAAAGATAAAATCTAAGAAGACCACTGTTGGTGTCTTCTATTGTGAGCACGATAACAAGAAGACTAAGGAACAAAAGCTTATCACATTGTCCAATATAATATAAAAAATAATATGTAGAATATAAAAAGTGTAGGAATGACTGCGTGTATTTCTACCTAAATCCATAGGACACCTATTTATAGTGTTAGGATTAAACATATAACAACAAAGATTAAATTAAAAAAAAATAGTGTTTTATTGTGGTATTATAGAGTTAATAGGAAGGTTATAAATTTTATTTTTTCTTTATAAAAATAATGATGATTACATTTGATTTTGAAGTTTTAAAACTTCAAATTATAACACATAATTGGTTTGCCTGCGTGTATAAGGCTTCTGCTTGATTTTTAGGTCTTATTGTGCATGAAAATGCAATAATATCTAAAGATTGATGTTTAGAATATTTACATTTGGGTTTTGATTCTGACCAAAGTATAGCCCGAAATTATATGGCTGTTTTTCTACTTACAAAACTCTAACTATTTCAACATTGAATAGTTAATATGATATATTTTTCGTTATAAGAATATGTTATTAGGTTGATAATTTTTTAAACTCTTCATTGTATTATATCTCTTCTCCCGAAAAAAATTAATAATTCAGAAGTAAAATTCAAAGTTCCTCAAAGTTCCTGCATAATAATGCACAAACTATAACCTGCGATATAGGGCACAAGCATAACCTAGATTACGATGATATTATGATGTTTCAAGCTCACTCTAGCAATTTAAGAGTAAAGTTTTGCTTTACTGCGTTCCAGAAATTCTTAAATCACACAATAAAAATAAAACTTGATAAATTATACTTCCAAAAATAAAAAGAATTCTTCATTCATTGATGTCATTTCATGAATAAATTATGTGAAGAATCTCTATTATTGACGATGATAAATGAATATGTTGGAGATTGTGATAATTGATAGATTCTGGAATTTGGTAAGAAAGAAAAAATGAAGAAGATGGAGAGTATATAAAGGGGAAAAAGTTGTACCATCAAATTATTGAATATGTTCTTTTGATCCAATAATATTAATAAATAAAAACTATTACACTTGTTCCAATTAAAAAGTTCATATCAAGTAGTTTAATGCCTTTATTAAAATGGCGCTAGTCTATGGGCAAGTTTGTCAATGAGGTTGTTGCATCTGACTGATTAGTTCTTATCCCATTCGAAGAGACATTTTTTGTCGAAAACTATGATTATTCGAATCACTGTTAGTACTTTTGTTAATTTAAGTGAAAATGTAAAGGAAAGAGAATGTATGAACTTAACAGAGGGCCAACCAAATAATTGTAATTTTACATAGCTCATTTTCTTTCCTTTCAATTGTTAATATGTTTAAGGCGTTTCGTTACTTAAAATATAGCCATTATGTTGTCGTTTACACACAAAGTGAAAAATTAAGAACGTCATAAAATGAAAAATAAAGGTAAGTCTAAATTTGAATAAAAGTTTCCAACTACAGTATATAACCAAATAAGATAATATTTTTTTGATTGATTAAAATAACTTAGTGAATTTTTTCGTAAATAAAAATATATTTAGTTTCTATGAGCTTAATTATGTGAAAAAGTTTTAAGAAGGTTCGAACTCATAAACTTAATATTGGGCTAAGCTTATCCAAGATTGAGATGTGTTTTTTCTTTCCTTTAAAGTTGCGTTTGAACGGAGGATTTGAGTTTAAAAAGAGAATTTGGCTCAAATACATCACAAATATTTAAAAAATAGTTTAAAATGAGAGTTTAAAGATTTAAAATTCGTTTTAATTAACATGAAATTATCCAAACAAATTTAATAAATTTATTATTATAAATTTAAAAATCCTTAACTATAAACCATTCAATCCAAACATAACTCTCATTAGTCATAACTTTGGAAATCCATCGCGAACATATTTAATTGTTTATCTACGAAAATGTGAAAATTAAGAATGTCAATAAAAATGAAATGTGAAACTTCTTGTTTATCAACTCCACATAGAAGTTCAACAATCCAAAAATAAAAAATAAAAAAATTCATCGACTTCTTTGAATGAGGTATGTAATAGATAAACCTATAATACAAACTTTGCAACATAAGTGAACTTATTATTCATTTAATTTGCTTAGAAAATAAATTAAACGAACCTAACAACACAATAAAATGATGTCAACCAATAGACACGACGTTTCCATTTTTTATTGGACACATTAAATCGACCTTTCTTTAGGATATAACTACATTATTAACTATCCCTTTCATTTCTTCGAAATTAATTACTAAAGCATTTCATTTAGGTCTGCTTTGTATACTAAACAAAAAAAAAAAAAAGAACCTTTAATTATAATTTTAATCATGTTGAAGATACAGTGTAAGAATGTCCTAAAGGCCCTATATGTGTAGTTTTCATGATTTTCCACCTAACTATGATGTCAATTAGAATAGCTTAGTGTCTATGCACTTGTTGTCCACACTTTAGCCCTAAATGTGGGGTTGATATTGGGTTAATTTTGTGTACTTTTTATAATTCTTGACGAATAATATTTAAATAAAAATTGATTGTAATATTGATTGTGGTGTCAATGCTAGCTTTAGATGAGAGGAATTTGACAATGTCTATCACTAGATTACAATCTAGCACCACAAATTAGTACGAAATTTGAGGTTCAAGGACTTGGATTGATTCCAATTAATATAGTTTTTTCTTTATGCTTATATATATATATATATATATATATATCAGACACACAAACATTCAAGAAAAAGAAACTATTAACGACAAAATGTTAATTCACAATATGAAAGTTGTTATTAATAAGTAATAAGAATTTTTAAACACTGTAGTAAAACAAATTTGTGATAGTTATTACTGTAGTAAAACAAAAGTAGTAATACATATATATTATCAATCACAATTTTTATGTTCTCACTATATTAAGTGACATATTAAGTGCTAAGTAGATAGTATGAATTGTTCTGCGTGTTTATACTGATTTTTGAGATGTTACACTCGATAAATAATATGAAATATTTTGGGAGTTCTATACCAGTCATTAAAATACTACACTCAATGGACGATAAATAGGGTATGTGGATAATGAACAAATATTCAATTTTATAAATAAATAATATAAAATATTTTGCGAGTTCTATACCGATCATTGAGATGCTACACTCGATGAAGAATATATCAAGTATATCCAATTTCATAAAAAAATGAAAAACTTGTTCATCATCTAAGCACTTTAGTATGCATTACATCGAGTGTAGTATGAATATTACCGTTCTATATCTTACTTTTAATGAGTTATTATGTAACTCTTGGGTTTTGTAGCTTTTATGTAGTTTAAAGGTTTAAACGCTCTGGAAAATAAATTAATTTATAAAGACGAGAAAAAAATAAAAAAAACACCTTTTTCGATGAGAATTAATGCGGAAATTGCTCATAAATTCCAGTTATTGGAGAAATTTCTTAGTACATGGGCCAAAAAGCTAAAAGGCTGTTATCATCTTGAAATTTATTAATTCTATGAAGGATAAGTAAAAAGAAATTAGATTGGACGAAAACTCACTGGACAAGCATGGTCTTCTTTGGCAAATATTAGTTGTATTTCAATTTCATTTTTTCTAAGGGTAAATGGCACTTCAATTCCTGAATTTCAATACGTTGGCACATTATCCTTCGCAGGTAATTAAAAAGTGTTTTTTTCACCTTCAATTTATACTTATTGTCGCACTTTGCTCCAAATAATATTTTTAGGTCAATTTTTTTATTGAAAAATCTCTTCATAAGCCACCCCAGTCCCATTATTTTACCGCCTTTCCTGCTCAAAAGACAAACAAAAAATTATGTAACAGTTTTTGGTTATTGTTGAATGGTGAAGGGTATGATAACTAGTGATACTTTTCTGCATAATAATGTTGGTCGCCGTGTAAAAAAAATACAAAATGGTTATGGACAACAACAACGAAGAAAATGGTGTTTGTACGGCGATATAGTAATAAAAATAATCTCAAACAACGAAACGACAGTTGATAAATAGTTTTTTGATGAAAATTTGATTTGATAGTATCATTAAGGACACAATATTATAATAATTATAAATTGAGGGAGAGGAAGGTAGGCTTTTAAATTACTTATGAGAGGATACTTGTCAAAATAGTAAAATGGGAAGGTGAAATACTATAATAGATGTCTTTTTACGTTTAACCACATTTCTTCACTTATTTTCAAGATTTAGAAATTCGTAAATTAAAATTTGCCAGAAATGTCAAAAGGTTATTCTTTGTAATTTGATCATATAAATTCGTCTATTTTCGTTATGACGAAGACTTGTTCAATCTAAAATATACACCTACTTGAAAATCAAATATATTATTTAAAATGGCAAGAAAAATCTTGATATTTACTGGATCTAATTAAAAACACTATCTCATGATACACTACCAAACAAATTGCAATTAAAGTGCATGTCCCGTGCTCATTAAGGCCACGAATATTAGGTTGGACCAACCAATCGTACATTTCAAACATGTGTTAATTTGGTCTAATGTAAAACATTAAATTAAAATATTTTGAAACATAAATAAAATATTAAATTAAAATAAAAAAAACTCGATCAACTATTATCCACCTCAGTCCAAGAAAACCACAACTTGAGGAGTATAATTACTTTGAAATTCCATTTATTTATTTCCTCATAATATTTTGGTTAGATATTCATGTTTCCTTCAATTACTTATAAATTAGAGCCTGCTCTATCCCACTTTCTCCCCACCAAAGTTTTTTCTTGCCAAGTTGTAAGATTCAGATATGACTTCATTGACTCTTCAAGTCAAGAGATCTTCTGCCAAGAAGGAAAGTTGACAAGTCTCCACCTGGGCTCACCGTGCATGGTTAGCCTGTGGGTGTACCACCGTCTTCATTTCCCTATCCAAATCCCTAATAATAACAGCAGGCTCTGTGCCCACCAGTTCCAGGGCATGGCTCAAGCCCATTTCAGCCACCTTCATCGGCTACATACTGGCGGACTTGGCCAGCGGAATCTACCACTGGGCCATCGACAATTATGGCAGCGCTGAAACACCCATTTTTGGGTCCCAAATTGATGACTTTCAAGGCCACCACAAACAACCTTGGGCAATCACTGAAAAAGAGTTCGCCTGCAACCTCCACAGTGGGGCAACCGCAGTGACCATTGCTGTATTTTCTATAAACATATGGTCCAAAGACCCTGTTTTTCTTGCATTCATTGGTATGTTCTCGGGCTGCGTTATCTTCGCCCAGCAATTTCATGCATGGGCTCATACCCCAAAAGCGAAGCTTCCCCCGCTAGTGGTGGCACTTCAGGACGCCGGAATCATTCTGGCGCGGGGTCAGCACGCGGCCCACCACCGGCCTCCGCATAACAATAATTATTGCATCGTGAGCGGCATGTGGAATAGATTCCTAGATAAATTCAGGTTTTTCGTGGCATTGGAAGTGGGGTTGTTCCACCTGCTCGGGGTCCGACCCCGATCATGGAGTGATCCCAACCCTGATTGGACCCAAGAAACTCAATTCTTTGGGATTAATCAAGTCATAGACTTGTTTGCTTGAATTTTTTATTTTTATTTTTAAGATTTCAGCTCTTCATTATATATCTGTACTACTCCATTAATTATAAATTTTATCAAATTCTAGATAATTAAAAACTCCATTTTGTATATGTTCCGTATAGCACTCTTGCTACCTGCCTGGGATTTCTGATGCTTGTTATTCTTCTATGCTACTGAATTCCGCATATTCGATATATCCATATGCATATTTTTGGATAAATATGTATATATTTATTTATTTGTTTGGTAATATGATTTTTTTATTATATTAGGGATTTATTTAAATTGATGATAAGTTAAATTGAAAAACATATTGGAGAAATAAAGTAATGATACTATTGGAACAAAAAGAAAGATGGAAAAGAGAAGTCGAGATAGTGGAACATATGTCAATTTGTAAAAGTAGATGCTTGGCAGATTAAATTTTAAAAGGATATCAATTACTTGAAAATATTTAATTATATCGATTATTCAATATCAAATAGTAAAAGTCATACTGCCACGTTATGGAATATTTAAAATAGTAAAAGTCAACCAACGTTAAATATTTAAATTTCTAATTTCAAATTCGTCACTCCAAACATAACTTATATTAACATATTTAGTTGTTTATATACGAAAGGGAAAAATTAAGAATGCCAGTACAAATGAAATGTAAAACTTCTTGTTTATCAACTCCACATGGAAGTTCAACAATCCAAAAAATAAAAATAAATAATCTTCGACTTCTTTGAATGAGGTATATAATAGATAACCCTATAACACAAACTTTTCGACGTAAGTGAACTAATAATTCATTTAATTTGCTGAGAAAATAAATTCAACAAACCTAACAACACAAGAAAATGATGTCTACCAATGGACACGACGTTTCCATTTTTTATTGGACACATTAAATTTAATCTTTAGGATATAACTACATTATTAACTATGCCTTTCATTTCTTCGAAATTAATTACTAAAACATTTCATTTAGGTCTGCTCCGTGTACTAAAAAAAAAAAAAAAAAAGAAAAGCAAAAGAACCGAAAAAAAACAAACCTTAAATTAAAAATTTAATCATGTTGAAGATAGAGTGTATGAATGGCATGAAGGCCCTATATATGTAGTTTTCATGAATTTCAACCTAACTAGTCCATTAGAATAGCTTAGTGTCTATGCACTTGTTGTCCACACTTTAGCCCTAAATGTGGGGTTGACATTGGGTTAATTCCATGTACTTTTGCGCAGTTTCACTAATTATTGACGAATAATATTTACTAAAAGTTGATTATAATCCTGATTATGGTGTCAATGTTAGTTTTAGATGTGGGGAATTTGGCCGTTTCTATCACTAGACAATGTAGCACCACAAATTAATATGAAATTTTGAGTTATAAAAAATGCAGATAGAAAGTTATTTGTATAAAAAAAAAATTATATCAATCTTTTTCAAGAAAAAGATTAGAAACTATGAAGGAAGAAGATTGGAATATTACTGTCAATATCAAAATCTTGATATTGACTGAATTACCAAATAAATTGCATTTAAAGCGCACATCCTGTGCTCATTAGGTTGGACTTGGATCAATAAACTATTAAGGCCACGAATATTAGATTGGACCAACCAATGTACATTCAAAACGTGTTTTTTTTTTTTGGCCGAAAGTAAAATATTAAATTAAAATATTTTGAAACACGAAATAAAAATATTAAATTATAATAAAAAATTCAATCAACATATCTCAGTCCAAGAAAACCACAACCTGAGGGGTATAATTACTTTGAAATGTCTTGTTCATTTCCTCCCAATATTTTGGTTAGATTCCAGGTTTCCTTCAACTACTTATAAATTAGAGCTTGTTCTATCCCACTTTCCCCCTTGCCCCCTCCCTACCAAAGATTAAGATATGACTGCATTAACTCCTCAACTCAAGGAAAGTTGGCAAGTCTCTACCTGGGCTCACCGTGCATGGCTAGCCTGTGGCTGCGCCACCTTCTCATTTCTATACCCAAATCCCTTATAATAATCTTCGGCTCAGCATCCACCAGTCCACGAGCTTGGCTCGAGCTCATTTTAGCAGCCTTAATTGGGTACGTGCTGGCGGACTTGGCCAACGGAATCTATCATTGGGCTATCGACAATTACAGCAGCGCTGAAACACCCTTTTTCGAGTCCCAAATTGAGGACTTTCAAGGCCACCGCCAGTAGCCATGGAGTGAGTGACCCCAACCCCGACTGGACCCAAGAAACTCATTGTTTGGTTGAATTGTTTTCATAAGATTTTAGCTTTTCATTATATATCTATACTACTCCATTATAAATTTTGTGGAATTTTAGTGAATTAATAAATCCAATTTACATATTGTAGATAAGATACATGTTGCTACCTACCATCTGGGATTGTGTTGAACCTGTAGTGTGTATCTTATGTTGGTCATTTCTTCTATACTGGTTGGTCGATTTCACATATTCTATCCATCTGCATATTTTGGTTAAATATACAAAAAAGATATTTATTTATTTAGTCGGTAGTATGAATTTTTTTATTATTTTATGGATTTATTTAAATTGATGATAAGATAAAAATAATAATAGTAATTTAAGTATTTAAACTTTGAAGAAGATAATGCCATGAGAAAAGGAAATGAAAAAACACGATTGGAGAGATGAGTAATAATACTATTGGAACAAAAAGAAAGATGGAAAAGAAACGTGGAAATAGTGGAACATATGTCAATTTGTAGAAAAGGATGCTTGGCAGATTAAATATGCAAAAAAAATCAATTAGTTGAAAACACTTAATTATACTGAATATTCAAGTAAAAATTATACCACCTTAATAAAAATAAATTTTATTATTAATATGATATTATTCTCACAATTTGATAAGGGATAAATTTTTTACACAATTAGCCCCTATCCAATTACCAAAAGATTATAGCTTTTGTGGTGCTTTAGCACTAAAGGGATTAAAAAATTCATTAGAAGAGAAATATGTCAAAAATACAAGGGTGCTGCTTATGGAAGTCATGATGAACCTGGCAGAAGATACATTTCAACTTTGTCAATTTCTGCCCCTGGTTTTTGCATCTTTTATGAACATAAATACCCGCAAAACTTATAGGGGGTGTAAACGACTTTAATTTTTGCATTTGTAACCTCATTTCGCTAACAAATTTGAAAACATTATTCCTATGTCATTTATCATGTAAAAATCTTCTGATTTCCATAATAAACATAACAATGTTCAATATATATATATATATATATATGATACATAACACAATACTTGAAAATAGGAATATAAAGTAGAGTTTAAGTTTCAATTTTATTTAAATTTTTATTGAATTAGTTTATTTGAATTTTTATCCAACCAGCTAGATAAAGTAAAGGATCTTAACAACCAAGGGTCTGGTACCCTTGGTTAAGAACCGGCTTCATTTGGGTCGTCTCGACCCAGTCTGGCTTCGGATCGGCCCAAGATCGCGGCCTCACTCCGAGCATGCGGAAAAGCAGAACCTCCACCGCTACAAAAACATGAGACTTATCCAAAACCCAATTCCACACACCACTCACTGTGCAGTAATTGCTGTTATATGGAGGCCGGTGGTGCGCCGCGTGTTGAGACCACCTCAAAATAATTCCGGCACCCTGAAGCGCCGCCACCAGCGGCGGAAGTTTCCCCTTTGAGGTATGTGACCATGCATGAAACTGCAAGCTAAACATACCAAACCCTGCAAATGCACCAACAAACCCCAGCACAGTCGGGTCATTGCACAC
Source organism: Paulownia fortunei (assembly GCA_019321725.1). Taxonomy (NCBI): domain Eukaryota; kingdom Viridiplantae; phylum Streptophyta; class Magnoliopsida; order Lamiales; family Paulowniaceae; genus Paulownia; species Paulownia fortunei. The sequence continues at coordinate 8,635,546 of CM033113.1, read as the reverse complement.
AATGTTTATGGGTAAAACCGCGACAGTAACGACCCCCGCCAGGATGTAAAGGATGCTGGCGGCTTCACATTTGGTGATTGCCCATGGCTGCTGGTGGTGGGCTCGGAATGACTCGATATGGGACCCGAAAATGGGAGTTTGGGCGCTACCATAATTATCGACGGTCCAGTGGTAGACTCCGGAGGCGAGGTCCGCCAGCACGTAGCCGACCAATGCCGCCAAAGTGGTGTGGAGCAATGTCCGTGAAGTGTTGGGCATACGGGTTATTATTAGTATGGATTTGGCTACAGAAATCAGCACGGTGGTGCACCCACTTGCGAACCATGCTCGCTGAGCCCTGGTGGCCTTGTACCAACTTTCATCATTACTGTGTTGCAAGGAACTAATGAAAAGATTCTTGTCTTGAAAAATTAATCCACCCATAATATATATGTATGGTTATCTTTTAACTTCAACTTAATACTCACAAAACTCTCCTTTCCTTCTTAAAAAAAATGGAGTTAAATTGAAGTTAGCGGGTATGAATGTGCGTGCAGGACCCACGTTGTTTTCATTAATTTTCGACCGAACTATGATGTGAAATAATAGAATAGGTTAACCTATGTCTATGCACTTGCTGTCCACAGTCTAGTACTCATTGGGTTAATTCTGTCCACCTTTCCGTACACACTATTAAGTATAAATATATGCAGGTTGTTGCGGGGTGTAATAAATGACACCGAATACGGGTCTAGCACTAATTGGCTTACATATGACATAGTCTACCTACGTATAAATACCTTAATATGTAAGTTGGTGAAATAAAATATAAAATAAAATATTAATTTACAAGAGAGAATTTTAAATAATAAATTATCACTTGTTTTTAGAGTTAGTTTGAAGTCTTACACATACGTTTTAAGAAAATATCTTTGTTGGATTATGGAGGGGATTTTGTTTTTTCAACCTCATCCATTTACTTATTTTTGAGGTTATTTGTAATTACTAAATTAAAAATATACCAAGAAATCTCAAATAGCTATTCTATGTCATTTTATCATGTAAAATCATCTAATTTTGATATCAGACATAATAATGTTCAATCTAAAATATAGACTAAAGTTCTCGAAAATCAAATATCTTATTTAAAATAGTCAGAATTTTTTTGATATCGACCGCATCTAATTATAAAAACTACCACAACATGATGCACCAACCAAACAAATTGCAATTAAAGTGCAGGTCCCCTACTCCTTAAGTTAAATATAAGGCCATAGCTGCTAGGTGGGCCGATCAATCCCCATCTCGTACATCCATAATCAATGTTTTCAAAATTGAAATGGATCGATCGGTTGAACTGATTCAATCAAAAATTGAAAATCACTCCAATTCGATTATATCCAAAAAATTATTTGATCAGTTTGATCGGTCAAATCACCTAAAATTAAACAAAATTGACCAAAATCGATTTAATTGGTTTTTATTTTTTATTTTTAAATTTTTATTTTTAATTTTTATAAAAATTTAAATTTAATATTTTGTTATATTTATTATGTGTTTATTTAGATTTTGTATTTTGTTATATATTTTTTTATGTAGTTATTTATTTATTTTTACATTTAAAATATATTGTATAACAATTAATCTATTATATTATTATTTTACATAATAAAATAAAAAATATAATTAATTTTCATTAAATCAATCTGATTGTCGATTGAACTGGTTCGATCGATTGAATCGCTAATTGTTAACAAAACTACTTTGATCACCGATATTATAAAAACATTGCCCATAATATTTCTCCCAATTGGATATCCACAACTTCTTTCCATTGTTTATAAATTAGAGCTTGCTTATACCACTTCCCCCTCCCCCTTCCTAGACCCGATCATGCTTAGGGTCGAAAATCAATGGTTCCAAGGGTCAGGATTTTTCAATCCTTAATCGTAACCAACAAGACTGTTTACGGTTTGAATTTCGGAACCGACAGACCCGTTCTTGTTAATCGCAGGTTTCGACTTCGGTTTTGACCCTTAAATTTTTTTAAAAAAAAATTGACTTATGTTTTAAAAAATTATGATTTCTTAACTATTAATTTTACGAAATTGCAACTTTTTGAAAACACAAAAAGGACTTAAAATTTTAAATTTAAATTTGAATAAAAAACTTTGAACTTAAATTTTAAAAAAAATTATTAATTTTTTAATTTAATGAAAAAAAATTAACTTAAGTTTGAAAAAAATTAACTTAAGTTTGAAAAAAAATTATTATCTAAATTTAAATTATCAAATATTTTAATTATAATAAATTTTTAAAAAAAATTATGCTCAACTTTAAAGTCTTAAAGAATATAAAATTGAAAAATGAATAATTGAATATGAAGGAAATGAAATATGAAAAATAATTTAATGAAATAATTGAAATAGTATAAAATATAGAATATAGAATTAAAGAATGAATAATTGAGAGTTGATAATTAAATAATTAAAAGTTGAAATATAGAAAAATGAGAATTAAAAATATAAAAATATGAAAAGGAAATGAAGAATAGGATGGATTTTTATAGGAAAAAAATGAGAATCGTCGGGTTTGACCCAACAGTTCCACGGGTTGAGTTGCCCCAACCCATAACTAACCCTGATTGGACTCAATAAACTTATTTTCATGGGATTGATCACGTAGCAGATTTATTTGGTTGAATTATTTTTTTAAAAAAAGATTTTAGCTGTTCATGATATATCTCTAATTATAAATTTTTATGGAATTCTAGTGAATTAAAAATACCAATTTGTATATGTTCCGTATAGCAATCTTGCTAGCCTGGAATTTTGAGTTGAACCCATATTGTGTAATGTGTATCTGATGCTTGTCATTTCTTCTATACTACTGAATTCGGCATATTCTATCCATATGCATATTTTTGGATAAATATATACAAAAAAATCAAATTAATTATTTATATATTTGGTAGTATGAAGCTTTTTTAATTATTTTAGGGATTTATTTAAATTGATGATAAGTTAAAAAATAATAATAATTTAAGTATTTGAAGAAGATAATGTTATTAGAAAAGGAAATGGAAAAACACATTGGACAGATAAAGTAATGATAATATTGGAACAAAAAGGAAGATGAAAAGAGAAGTGGAAATAGTGGAACATATGTCAAATTGTAAAAGTAGATGCTTGGCAGATTACATTTGTAAAAGGATATCAATTTGTTAAGAATAATTAATTATACCAAATATTCAATATCACATAGTAAAAATCATACCACATCATTGCTATATTGTGTCGTATTCGTCAATATTTTTAAAATTGAACAAGATCGGTTGGTTCAATCGGTTTAATTGAGAATCGAAAGTCGATCCAATTTGATTATGCCCAAAAATCGTTTGACCGGTCAACAAGTGGTCAAAACCGCCCAAAATCGATTAAAACCGATTTGATCGATTTTCATCATTTTTTTTAAAAAAATTTATTTTTAATTTTTATAAAGGTTTAAATTTGATATTTTATTATATTTATGTGATTATTTGAATTTTATATTTTGTTATTATTTATTTATTTTTACATTTAAAATGTATTGTATAACAATTAATCTATTATATTATCATTTTACATAATAAAATAAAAAAATATAATTAATTTTCATTAAATCAGTCCGACCGCCATTTGAACCGATTCGACCAATTGAACTGCTAACTGTTAATAAGACCTATTTGATCACCGGTTATGTTATAAAAATATTGGTATATGGTACAAAACAAGTAAATAAGTAAAATGTAATATTTCTTATTTAAATTGCCAAAAAAATTGAATGTGTTTTCTTCCTTTTTGGGTGTGGAGGAGCATAATTTATCTTTATTTTCCACGAAAATAAAAAACAGTAATTTGTGTCTTTGAATTTATCTGATTAACATAAAAAAATTGTACGTACAACTGTGCAAAATTACGTCTTTTAAAAAGAAAAACAAAACTTTTTTTTGACTTTGAATTTTTAGCTGCGAACATAATAAAATTTTTATGACATATATAAAATATTTTCTATCTTAGTTTTCCCAACTACTTAAGTGACTGATTTTTACTCATTAGAGAAAGATTGAAAACCTAATCTGGAGCCCATGAACTTGTTTGCTTCTTAAATTAGGCCCAATTCTCTGTAAAGCCCACGATTGTTTTGCCGAGGTGATTTTGTTGGGCCTCTTTATCATTTTTTGAAACTAATCCAGTGTACAAATGAGTTCTAATTTAAATGGTGGATCTAAAGTTACAAAACTATAAGATTTTGAATATAAATTTCACCAAAATAAAAATAATTTAAATATGTACGTATTACATAAATGGAATAAAAAAATTACAATAATACAACAAGTGTGTAGACCTTTGTAGTTATTAACTGTATTAGTCAATGACACTTAATCGCTTAAAAATAAATCAAAAAAAAATAAAAAATCCTAATGGAACTTTACTAGGTGGAATATTTGACGCAGTGTTAGACCTCTCAAAGGATGATTCTATAGTAGTTAGGAATATTCAGCATGATAAAATGTTTAGACACAGGGAAGATTCCTAAGCAGCTGGAATATCCGGTTCATAAGACATTCTACGAGTCTCAATTAGTTACGAGTCTCAATTAGTTCTTTGTTGATTAGTACTCCCGCATCGTACAAGGTTTTGTTGCTTGTCCCACCAAGAAATGCATATTGCAAAATGCCCCAACTATATAGTTTATACTCACCGAGTAAGTCGGGTTATGAATCCCATGCTCTAATGCTCTAACCAATCAATTTGGTTCTAGAGTCGGGAATTAAATTATACATGCATACATATACATATATATTCATATCTTTTTATTAATAAAAAATATATATATTTAAATTATTTTATTATTATATTAATTTAAAAATTAATATATGATGATAATGTGACAAATGGAAATTGCCCCCACTATATGATATATAAAAAGCAATAATGCATTCCCATTGAAGGATCCTAATACTTCTTCAAATTTTATATTCTGACTTTCTTGAATCTCGTATCATAACAGTCGCATTTTATTAACACTGTTTGGGTTTGTTTTAATTTTTTGCTAATCTGATTATTGTTAGTTTATATAATTTTATTTAGAAATCTTAGTCTTTTAAGTATAAAGATTAAAATACCATATTTTGTTAGCATTACTTTCTACTTCCCCCTTTTATAACATACCCCTCTATCCAAAATTATTGAACCGGAAAGTCAAACTGGTTAGTTTTTAACTAATTTGATTGGACAATTTTTAGGTTTACTAATATTTTGAATGTAATGTTTATTGTATCATTATATAAACTTGTAATTATTTTTTAAAAAATTGACAAAATTAGTTATTAATAAATTAAATATGATCAAGTTGATGATCAATAGTATTCATGAATATATAATTGTGGGACGAAGTGAGTCTCTCAATTTTGCTTCATATATATATATATATATATGTGTGTGTGTGTGCATATTTTTGTTGTAATCAAGTTTTTCGGATCCCTCACCCAAAAATCACTGCAAAAACAAGTGCAAGTCACATTAGGTATAAAAGGAAGATGAAATATGAATGCACTATCTTAGAATATCCTCCATATATTGTATATAATATAAAATAAAATATTATATTAAAATAAAAGATCCAAACTAATTCAAGAATTTATCAAAGAGGAATGGAAGGGTCATTGTTATGTGTAAAATAGTATTTATTAATTATCATTTACAACATATAGAAATAAATCAAGCTCGATTTAATATCACGAATATACGTAGCCTGAGATTATTAATATACACTTAAATTGTATCAATGATTTTAAAATAGAAAATTAACCCAATAGTTATAAGCAATTAGAAATCAGTATCCATTTGAGTTTTCCTTTTAATTTTCTCCCAATTTTATTTAATTGAGAGATGGTTAATAGGTAATCAAACTCAATGGCCGTCGTTTCAGGGTATAATAAATCTGCAAAATTGATCTTCACACACATTTAATACCAGTGAAAAAAATAAATAAGAAACAAGCAGAAGGAAATTGTTTCTTTATATATTTTTTCAAGACAAATTATTTTCCTGAGTAGCTTTATAATCAATAATACAAAAAAAAAAAATATTTTTACAAATCAATATTTTTTTCCCCAAAAAAATAAATCGGGTTTGATATGTTATGATACTAAAGATGATGTTTCAGCCTCTTCAGTCCAATCTGAGTTGGGCTCACTCCAAGACCTCGGCCTCACACCAAACTTGAAGAAGATCACCATTTCCATGGCCTCAAAGAACCTCGTACTATCCAATATCTCATTCCAAACCCCACTCACAATGCAGTAGTTGTTGTTATACGGCGCCCGGTGGTGCGCCGCGTGCTGCGACCGCGACACCAGCACCCCACCATCTTGCAGCGCCACCACCAGCGGCGGCAGCCTGCTCTTCGTCGTGTGAGCCCAAGAGTGAAACTGCTGGCTGAACATAATGCAACCAGAGCACACCGCGACAAACCCAAGCAGAGCCGGGTCGTCGCAGAGAAGATTTATGGGGAGAACAGTAAAAGTCACGGCCCGCGCCAAGGCATGTAAGTTGTTGGCAAACTGGCGGCGCGTGATCGTCCAGGGCCACTTGTGGTGACCCTGAAAAGCCTCGATTTGGGCACCGAAAACAGGAGTTTCGGCGCCGCCGTAGTTGTCGATGCCCCAGTGGTAGACTCCGGAGCCGAGGTCGGCCAGCACGTAGCCAACGAAGCCGGCTAGTATTGGCTCGAGCCAAATGTGGGAGTCGGCCGCCCCTGCGACGGACTTTGCTAGGGAAATGAGCACGGTGGTGCAACCGCCCGCTAGCCATGCACGGTGGGACCAGGTTGATTTCAAAGTTGGGTCATTAAGCAGGGGTGGGCGGGATGTAACAGGGTTGAGGAGGGTGGGCTCGAGTAATAGCGGGTCGGAGTTGGGGCGGCGGGTCTTGGGCGGGGCGGTGGCGGAACAATGAACTCGGGCAGGAAGGGGAATTTGATGGGAAATTCGGGCATGGTGGAGTGGCAAATGTGGCCTGAGAATTGAAGCACGTTGAGGCAAAATAGCCATTGAAATTGTAGTTGGCAAAATGAAGTAAAAGAGCGGCCCTGGGGAGCACTTAGTATTGTCCGTGGAAATGAATTGGTGGTGCCAATTGGAAGTCCGACTTTTGGTTGAAAATGTGGTTCCTATGTGCGTTGCGTGGGGCTATTAGAATCGTGTACAATTTGTGTTCCAAAATTTGTTTCATTTTCAAAAGTGATAATTGACAAAATAAAAAGAAAGGGAGATAAGGGAAGAGAAGAGAAACCCTCCCCCGTCAACAAAAAAAAAATTTATGGTCTATTGTAGCTGTGGAGAGTTGTACCACGTAATTTGGGTATATTTTATGTGTTTCTTTTGTTTGTGGGGTTCCTTGAGAAGCAATGCCTTGCACGAATGAATGACACACCATGTAGTTCAAGAAATCTCATTACATGCATTGCTGAGTTATGACATTACTAAAACTGTGAAAATTGAGGATTTGTTTGGAGTTGGTTGGATTTCAATTTAATTAATGTTTGTGCAAAAAATAATGAGAAGATTTATTAAAAATATATGAGAAATTTTGATGTATGTTTGTTTTTAATTTTAAAGGAGACAATTTTGATTGTAGATATCATGTTTTGTTTGATCAGTGATGTCATATTAATAATTTAATTATTTTTAGAATAATATAATAATTGAATAATGTAGAAATATATATTTTTTATTAATAAAATAATTTGAATTTTTATATATGTAGCATAGATCATAGTTTTTTTATACTATTTTGGGGATGGATGAACATAGTTTTGGATGATTCAATATTTGACCGTTTGATTTAATTTTTTGAAATTACTGGAATTATAGGAACTGAAATCAGACTAAATGCAAGCAAAGCCCGAATGATTTTGTATATATGCCTTAACATCACTAGATTACATCAGTTCTGATTTTCTATATCATATTTCACGCCATAAATAATTATTAAGTGTATAAAGTATTTTTTAAATATATGTTTTTATGAATTATATATGCTACTGCATTTTCAAATTAAAATATAAGATAATATCGTGAATGATTTGTTCATGTCGTGCATGCTGAATAGAATTAGTGATTAAAAAGACATAATCATCATTAAGAATCTCCCCCCTTTCCAATTGTAGAAGAATGGCCCACAATAAATTTTTTGAGATTAATTATGTTTTTTTTTATTTCCAAAATCAAAGGAAGTGATAGATTAATAACTATATAAGCAGTGATATATATATTATATTGGTAAGAATGACAAATGTGCGCAGTGACATAAGCGCATGATTAAAAACATCTTTTTTTTTTTTTTTAAATTGTTTGATTATGTGAACAATCTATATTAAAAGAATTGGTGGCCAAAAAGTGGCTTTTTATACTTTTGTGACATAATATATATAATTCAAATTTTTATTGTAAAAAAATGTAATATAACTGCCAATAATTATGAGCATCTACTAATTGTCATCATAAAGCTTAAAAAATGTAAGTCATCAGTCAAGTGGAATAAATAGCTTTTACATACTCTATAAAACTACCCCATTAGCTTAAACAGGAGTATATTTATATAGTGATCAGATGACCTGTAATTCAATTAAGGAAGTAATTTTCACACACTCTCACAATTTTCTTTAAGTATTCTTTTAAGGCTAAAGCTCAATTTCAGTTAATTTTTTTATTTTTCTTTTGTAGTTTTTAGGGGTTGGGTCCAAATAATAAGAATGTTTCTTGTAAGTGCAGTAGTCAAGGTACTTGTAAATTGGTCTGCACACCACTTAATAGGTATATAAAATAAATAAATAAATAAAATTAAAGATTAAAATCTATATAATATTTAATTGATAACTCCAAATTCATCATGCTTCAATCACGGGCTAGGTGCTAATAACATTTCTGTTAACAAAAGAAGAGCTAATTTTGTTTCCATATGTATAGACATTGGAATAATGGGTGAAAATTAATTTATTTATGGTTTCATGCATGTAATTTTGCATTGAAGTATAGGGAATGACTTTTATCATGCATGCCTTTCAACTTCAATGCCTTTCATTTACTGTAAACTGAAATTTTCATGTAAGCAAATTAAAACATAGAACTTTAAAGTTCAAATTTGAAAAGCACATTATGAACTCACTTCATTTCTTTGTACTATTACCAATTCAATTTACATTAAGATATTTTCTTGTAACATTAAATAAATTTTGTCAATCTAATAAATAAAAGTGAAACTACTTTACATCTAAAGTCAAAACCCATTCATCCTTGGGCACCTAATGCATGACTTTTAGTCAAGAAAAATCGATTTTGTTTTGATTTTTTTATTTTAATTTTGTACTATATTTTATATTTAATATCACACGTTCACATGTATATGCTTAATGCTAATTCTATATTTAAAATAATATTTTATATAAATAATATAAGATGAAATATCAAATTAAAATTCTTAAATTTAACTTTTTTTTAACAAAAAATAAAAGATTATAAAACTAAAAAACTTGTCTGAATCCCAAAATCATATTTATTCCCTTCATTAAGCCCATCTCATCAAATGAAATCCCATCGGACAATTTGCAGCATGTCTCCTAGTTTCTCTACTCACTGTCAAACAGACAAAAACCATACTCAAGAAAAACAACTAAATATAAACCAATCTCATCTGCCAAAAATCCCAGTAAAAGAAAGTCAAACGTTCCTGTAACAGCACTTTACTATCGCTTAATCTCTCCATACACTCAGAAAATCCTCTCTTTTTCCCCATCACCTTCGAAGTTTCTTGAGCCATGACACTTCTCTTCAAGATCATCAAAACCCACCAGATGTTATTGCTATTATTGACAGTTTTCATCATTTCTGATCTCCACACCCAGAAAGTACAGGCCTTTAAAGCACCGTTTCGTCCCGGAGACATATTGCCTCTGCTGCCAAGACAAGTTTCTTGGCCTATTTTAAACAAACTCAACAACGCAGTGGACCTTCTGCCGTCTTTTGTGGGGGCTGCCTCTGCTACAAACAATTCACTTCTACACTGGAAAGGAGCTTGCTTCTACAACAACACTGCTTGGTTGGTGTTTCACAACAACAGTGGAAGTGAATTTGGGGCGGTACTCTCCATATTAAGGTTATTGGATATAGCTTTGCTATTTTCTTTGTATTGATTTCCTTGTTCTGAGATTCTTTATGTATCTTTTTGGAAGTTTGGGCATGTAGGATATATGGTTTGTGGGTTTTATTTCGTAAACTGAGCTGTTTTAGGTTCTTCATGTTTGCTGTGATTGTTTTACATTTATCGGTAAAAAGTCAGGAAATTTGTTTGTAATTTAGCTTTTTGTGTTTTCTTGACGGACTGTCAGATTACGGTCTGAATGTGTTTACTTCTCCACGAGTGATTATTATTTTTAAAATTGTAATTTTTCATTTGTTTGGGCTGCGGTTATTGATAGTAGTAAAATTTCATTGTCTAAATTGGGCCTTTTTCAAGTTTTCATTTTGACTTATTTCTGCGGAAAATCTGGAAAAGTGGGCATAGTCTTCTAGATTGCTTTCTACTTAACCTCCGTGACATTCTGATACATTCTAAACGTATGAATCAGAAACTACTGGATGTGGCAATAGTAATGAATGCTATCTATGTTGCAGGAGTGTTAATCTCCCTCTTCTTTTCTTATATTTAATTTCTATACTCAGGTTAGCAATGCACATAGCTGGACATGTATGGATCTTTATGTCTTTGCTACTCCATATCGTGTAACGTGGGACTATTACTTTCTATCTCGAGAGCATACCCTTGACTTCAAAGAGTGGGAATCTGAAGCTGAGTTCGAATATGTGAGTTGGATTTCTTTCTATCAGAATTATGCTTCCAAATTCTGAAGCAGTATTTTCAGATTAATTATGACTGACTCCCATGAAAATTAGGTCAAAAATAGGGGGGTTTCAATTTTTCTCATGCAAGCAGGGATGTTAGGAACTCTTCAGGCTCTCTGGGAGGTGTTGCCTTTATTCACAAACACTGGATGGGGTGAGAACGCTAATCTTGCATTTCTTGAAAAGCACATGGGTGCTTCCTTTGAAGAACGACCTCAACCATGGGTCACCAACATTACCGTCGAGGATATGCACTCCGGAGATTTCCTTGCATTATCCAAAATTCGAGGCCGATGGGGTGGTTTCGAGACCCTAGAGAAGTGGGTGACTGGAGCTTATGCTGGTCACACTGCTGTCTGCTTAAGGGACTCTGACGGAAAGCTATGGGTTGCAGAATCAGGACATGAGAATGAGAAGGTAATGGTGTAACTCAACCCGCAGTTTGGCTTCTTTTTTTTCTTGTGAACTTCAGGTTTCTTTGTGTGTTGATCACATTTCCAGTTTTTCCTAGTTTTTTAAGTACACTTTCTGTGGTCAAACATAGTCCACTACCTGTGATCCTTCATAATTTTTGAACTTTCTAAAAGTCTTCTGATATAATTATTGTCATAAATGTTAGTCAGATAAAAAAAACTTTGATTTCTGTACATATCACTCTTAATTTATTTTTATTTGGACTATCAGTAGGCTAAATACCTTAAGAGATGAAGATCGCCTGTAGCGGCAGTGACAATAACCAGATTGGAGGAAATCAGAGGCACATTATTTTACTCCTGCTAAGCACAGAAGAAAAGGAAAGAAAAATGTAGCTATGTATTTTTGGTAACACCAATTAAGAGAACATCATATTGTTTCTTGTTGACTTACTGGGGGGCATTCTCTAAAGCTAAAATTGAATTATGTCAGAAACTTAGTGTACTTAGTCTAATGCACATGAAATACATCAAACATGTGTGTTTGTTGAATGTCAAAGTTGAACTTAAATTATTGAGAATTGAAGAGCCTATAATTATTGAATTTGGTGTTTCATCATCTCTTCTATTGATCAAAGTCACTATCTTTTTTAATAACATGTTTACCTTTTTCAATTTGCTTCTTTTAGGGAGAAGATGTTATTGCTATCTTACCATGGGATGAATGGTGGGAATTTGAGCTGACAAAAGATGATGCCAATCCGCATATAGCACTGCTTCCTTTGCATCCTGAACTCCGTGCCAAGTTCAATGAGAGTGCTGCCTGGGAATATGCAAAAAGCATGTCAGGAAAACCTTATGGTTATCATAACTTGATATTTAGCTGGATAGACACAATTAATGGAAATTATCCAGCACCTTTGGATGCTCACCTGGTACTTCATTGGTACTTTAGTTTGTCTTTTATGAGTTCTTATCCAAGTGATACCAGCTCACGTCTTTTGTTGCTTCGCTTTGAAGTTTCTCTTTTCTTATATCATTATCCTACCAAATTTTCAACTGCAGCTAGTTGTTTGCATAACTTTTTCGTCATGATACAATCAAGCGTTTTTACTTTATTCCATTGTCTCCAATGATATTTTTCTCATATTCTTGGAAAGATGTCGAGGAAAGTATTTTTACTGTAACAATTGCTTGTAGAATTCCACTTGGTATGGCTAACAAGGTAAAGACAGAAGCCTGGAAATTTTGGTTTCATATTGAGTTAGGATAATGAAAAGATCAAAGAGTTTAAGCAAAATCTTGGCTGCAGAAGCTCTCACTTGAGCTTGGTTCTGCTTGATTTTGTATTGAAATATATGGTTTTCATGCAATTTTAATATTCTAGAATCTCATCTTTTCTCTCCAAATATAAAAAGGGTGGGGGCAAAATTGTTAACTCATGAATGACTGAGAAATTTCATGTCACATATAGTTTAAATGCCAAAAAATTGTAAGAGAGGGACTTGAGATCATAATAGATGATCCCTTTGCATGCTGATAATATGATGAGGTTAAAGTGAAAAAACAAGCAAGCACACATCAATGCTTTATGATATCTGATGCTGCTGGTTGATTACTCCATCATCTCACTCCCTGCATGCTGCAACTCAATAGTATGCTGAAAATTTTACTGCTTTTTCTTCTTCCCTTTTAACTTGTTGGTGATTTGCAGGTTGCTTCTGTTATGACTGTTTGGACTCAGATGGAGCCTGCATATGCTGGTAACATGTGGAATGAAGCATTGAACAAACGGCTTGGAACTCAGGTTTTATTAATATCCGTCTCTTCAATTTTAACACTTAAAATTTTTGAAGCACATGTGCAGTGGATGATTCTATTTGAAGAAGTCCATTTGTGTGTTATCATGTGGTCTTGTCGGTATATGGTCAGGGAATTGAGCATCTGCAACTTAAACAAATGCTGCATGAAAATGTAGGAACTGCCATATAGGGTTACTGGGTTAAAACCTTTGAGAACCCTTCTTCATGTCTGTGGGGATGTCTCCATGTTTAGACTTCAGATTTTAACCAAAGAAACCAGATCTCTTGTCCACTTAAAGTGAGCAGCCCCATTGAGTTCCTCTATCCTGCGAAACGTGAGGAAAGTTTTGTGTTTATAATGTGGCTAAAATTCTGTGCAATGGTGGCTGCACATGTTTAAGGTTTTAATATTGAGCAATTTAAGGAAATTGTTGAAAAGAGGCAGTTGGCTCACAGCTAATTAAGCTTAAATATATAATATCATACTGATTTCACTGTAATCAAAATACAATCTACTAAAAATGATATACTTTTGACCCTGCAGAACCTTAGTCTTTCTGAAATTCTTGTTGAAGTCGAGAAGCGTGGATCATCTTTTGGTGAACTGTTGGCGATTCCTGAACAAGATAATTGGGTTTACGCTGATGGGAAGTCAACATCATGTGTTGCTTTTGTCTTCGAATTGTACAAGGAAGCAGGACTGTTTGGTGAACTTGCAAGCTCTATTCAAGTCACCGAGTTCACAGTGAGTATGCCACATATGTTTCTAAGTATTTCGTGTTCAAGTTGTTGTTGTTCCTCTATACTTTCTTCTTATTTTTTCATTTCAGATAGAAAGATAGCTGCATGATTTGAAATTTTGAAGAAAGATAAGAAAATAACATTCTGACTAATGAATCTAATAATTGTGTAAGCCATTATATGGATATCTTCATTAATTTGTCTCAACATTTTCAGATAAAAGATGCTTACACTCTCAAGTTCTTTGAAAATAATTCAAGCCGTTTGCCTAAGTGGTGCAACGATGCGGACACGGTAAAACTCCCCTTCTGCCAAATTCGAGGGAAATACCGGATGGAATTACCTGAATACAACACCTTGGATCCTTATCCTCACATGAACGAGAGGTGCCCATCCTTGCCACCAAAATATTTCAGACCAGTGGGCTGCTGATACATTATGTTGCCCTTATAAATTATTCAGGTTATTATGCCCGGTATCTGATATACTAGTTTTTAGTTTGTGTCTTTCTTTTGTATAAATCTTGTATATTTCTGTTGATTAACATGTAATATTCAAAATGTTTGGCATGCCAAATGTCGTCTGCCAATTCAAGTGAAGATTCATTAGGGGAAACCAGCAACCCATGATTGTACAGATGCACAGCCCAAAATATGACTCTGAATAAGATTTGTCTTGTTAGAAATCAGATGCCAATTCACATATTGTTTTGTCTGAAGTCTTCGTTGTTTCAGTAAAACCGAAAAAGATAGCTCTTTTAAGGTTTTGCTACAGCTGATCTCCTCCATAACATTTTCTCCTCATAGTCTTCAACGAACAACTGGCTGAAAAGTGAAAACCCTGTATAATACGTGTCTCAATTATTTTTATCGACTATTAAATAAAATAAAAAAAAAACTGCTGTGTTATTTGCCGTCTTGTTTGACCGAATGACCGAAAGTTAACAGATTGACGTCTCGGGTGGATTTCTTCCTGGAGGATGGAGTCTCCTCTGGCCATAAGTAGTGAGATAAAGGACAATCAGCATTTCCCATTGGCCTTTACCTGATCTTGAAGCTTGCAGCAGCTTGGTCATTTCTAACCATTTCTATGGCACAAAAGAAGGTGGTAAGAGGTGGATGACGCCAGCGCCATTTCCTTACTTCAGGTGGAAATTCCCATTAACTACCGAATGCATTTCAGAGAAGGCAAAGAGCTGCCAATGGAAATGCTAACCCTTCTATTGTTCTGGAAACTTACCATTCAAATTTATTGATTTAAAGCATTTTTACATAACAAGACCACGTATATTAACATCATGCATTTGATTCATTCAATTTCGATTCTACCAGCTTGCCTACAAAGTTATCAGAGTTACAGTGGGTTCCTTGGCATGATTTCAACTGGAAATCCCTGAGCAGGTGTCGGCATTGGATCCCTTCTAAAGGAGCTGTCACTACAACAAAGCTTCCACGCATATCGAGTAACAAGATAATGAATAGTGACAAGAGTTTCGACCCTTGCAAACTCATATCCTGGACAAATACGAGCTCCCCCTCCAAATGGAACATAACAATGAGGAGGTATGGAGGCTGGATTTTCGAAACGAGCTGGATTGAATTTTGATGGTTCTTCAAATATACTGCTGTCCATATGAGTCATACTGGTAACCCAGTAAATCTGTTCATCAAATGGATCATTTCACAGTATTACTTATAGAATTGAAAACATCTGTAGGTAACTGAGATGGGCATTTTGTTGTGTGATCAAAGAAAATGAACAAGTGACTATTGGAAGAGTTTCTCTTACTTGCCATCCCTTTGGAATTAGATATCCTTCATACTCAATGTCTGTTAATGTTTTTCGAAAGCCTCCAAATATGGGAGGAATCATCCTCATAGTCTCCTGCGCCACTCTCCAAGTGTATTTCATCTTGGCCAGATCTTCCCATGTCAGGATCTCTCCAGGGGGCTTGTTCCTTCTAATCTCCTCTTGCTCTGCAATCCCAGAGACTAAAGGTTAAAATAGTAAACAGTCAATGACAGAATGTGTGCCACACATACAGGGTAGTTTCTGATACTAAGCACACTCTTTACATGAAATGATCAGTCAACATTTCCTGAATCAGCTTCCGCGGTATCTAGATATTCACTCTTCCACCATTTTGCACCAACTTGTCATGAACTGGACCAATGGAAAAAGAAAACAAATATGTCTTCTAGTTCCAGCCTTCTAGGTGCAATTATTAGGCAAGTTGAACGATCTTTTGCACTATGAATGGTTTTGTGATTGTGTAGAAGAGGAGTGAAGATGGCTGGCATATTTACCTTTCAGAACAGCTGCATACACAGTTTGATCGTTTGTTAATGCTCTGAACATGAAAGTGATCAAGACAGATGAAGTGTCATACCCTGCAACCATAATGAGCAAAACATTGTGTATAATCTCAACTTCGGACACCAATCCTTCATTATCTTCCCCATGAATGCTGAGCAAGCAGGTGATGAGGTCTTGATGCGATGAAACCCCCTTTTCAAGTTGAGCCCTTTTCTCTTGTATTAGTTCCTTTACCAATTTCTGGACCTCTGCAGTGGCCTTGAGACCGTGGTTGAAGCGTGTGAAGGGAATATTAATTGGGATTGACAATATTCCTGCAATCATCTGTTGGAAATACTGAAGGAATGAATCTCTTCGTGCACCTCCTTCAAGACCAAAAAGAAGGGTGCAGATTATGTCGAATGTGAGTGTCTTCATCAGAGGTAAAACCTGAGTAGCACCAGTGACAAGTTAATGGCCAACAAAACAGATGCAGTAAAAGTAAAGTCCTGATTCTGGCACACTTTTTTTTCAAAAAACTGACAATCTTGTGCTCGGGAAAGAAGGGCAATCGACAAAATATATGGATACAGAAACTTCCAGCTGATATGTGTTTGAAATTTTTGCAATATCTAGAAAGAAAGTAGGAAGTAAATATGGTTGGATACCAGAAGGTTGATTCATCCCTCCAATGTCTTATACAACAGGTATATGCAAATAGCCTCGAACGATACAATCAGTAAATAAGTAACTACCAAAAATTTTCCAAGGGGAAGAATAAGACGACCCTACCAACAACTACATACTAGAAATCAGATGTGAGCTAGTTCTGAAAATCTCAAAACCACAAAATACACTCTGTAATACTAAACTCGAATGAACACCATGAGATTAAACTTCATCCACAACTATCAAACGCAGCAATGACAGGGGGAGCCATAAAATGGAAGCCCTTCGAAATGGTGGAATAAAGTCACTATGCAAAGAGTAGTGTGATATCAATTACAAGATAGGTCAACAATTGCAACCCAACATACCGTGACCTTTTGCTTCCCTTCCCAGTGCATCTCAAGGTGCTCCCTGATTTCTTCCTCCATTTTTCCAATGTAATTCTTCAAACAATCTGGCTTCAGGAATGAAGTAAGAGCATTTCTGACTCGCCTGTGATCTTCACCAATGAGTTCCATCAGATTCCGATCACCCAGTATCATTTTCACGGACTCCGGACGACTGTTGCTTAATATGCTGCCATCATTTGTGAACACAAACTTGTTGGCAGCCTGTCCGTAGATAAAAACAGTGGGTTTTCCGAAAAGACTCATCTTGGAGACTGGACCATATTTTTTAGCTCTTTCTGCCATCCATTTTTCGGCGGTGTTGGCCCTCATAGCCCACAGAAGGCCAAGGCTTTGGCCAATAATCGGTACCCCTAGTGATCCAGGGGGCAGCCTTTGTGATGATCTTCTCCTCCTCATAAGCAGAATAAAGATTGGGAGAAGCAATAAAGTCAAGGTTGGGAAGAAGTGGGAGATATTCATGATTAAAGGGAGAAATTGTTTGGATGAGATGGAAGATTAACCAAGAGGAACTGTATATATATATATATATATATATATATATATATAAGCTGAGAAAGTAGAAGACTAAAAAGTCTTGAATGTTTTTTGACTATTTGGTCACAGTTCTGCAGTTTGAGGGGAGGTAGCAATGGTCGGCCATATCAACAAAATATTCCTTGTCTCGACTTAACTTCTTGTTTCATTACATTATTTAGAGGTCTAACTGCTCAAACTGTAAGAAAAGTTATATTTAACCCCCAATTTTGTTAGCAATATGCATCAGCTTAGTTAATATGCAGAATAATCCAAGTACTTTTTGCTGTCAAATTATCTGATTACTGTTTTATGCTTGGGAACATTACTTTGGTAGAAGTTCACACTTAAGCGCCTGGAAAATGATTTCTTTTTCTTCATTTTCTCTTTGATTTACTGTGTACTCAATTCAGCTCTTGCATTATTATTTTCATGATAATACGAAAAATTCGGCTGTGATAAGAGTGCTATTTTATGGAGCATTGCTACTTTAGTGATACACAGTCAGTAGTGAGGCATGAATCCTGCCTGCATTAAGCAAACAATAATATGGCAGCTGGTGCATGTTTGTGAGGGCTAGGAGTGGTATAATCCTAGACAAAGCTATCTAAATAACAAGTTTATATGATTGTAGCTGGTGTAATTCCTACAGCTATTCGAAATTTATCACAGGAGAAGAGAATCTTCAGTGCAAAACTGTTTAAACAAACAAATTTGTCTAGGGGAACTATATGCAAATTCCATTTAACAACTAACATGGAACATATTATATGTTCAAGGGCAGAGGAACATTTATCAGTAGGTTTCTTGACTTAGAAACTCATCTTTTCCTGCTTCGTGTATTTCCTACAATATTTATCTAAGTTACACCAGTTTCTTTGACACAATTTCAATTGGAAGTCCTTGAGTAGGTACTGGCATTGGATCCCTTCTGAAGCAGTTATCGTTGCAGCACAGTTTCCATGCAAATTGAGTAACCAGATAATGAATTGTCACAAGAGTTTCAATCTTTGCAAACTCATATCCTGGACAAATACGAGGGCCCCCTCCAAATGGAATGTAACAGTAAGGTGGTATGGCTGCTGGATTTTCAAACCGGGCTGGATCAAATTTTGATGGTTCGGGAAAAATGCTGTCATCCATGTGAGTCATGCCGGTAACCCAGAATATCTGTATATAATTTGGAAGTCATCAATTCCAGGTTTACCAATAAAAATGCTTATTTAGGTAACTAAGATGTTTAAGTATTAGCATATGGTTTAATGTAAACCAAAAACAGAAGGGTCTGAGGAGTTTATCTTACTTGCCATCCTTTTGGTATTAGGTATCCTTCATACTCAATGTCCTCTAATGTCTTGCGAAATCCTCCAAATATTGGAGGAATTGTTCGAAGAGTCTCCATTGCCACTCTCCAGGTGTACTTCATCTTGGCTAGATCTTCCCATGTCAACATATCTCCACATGGAATGCTCTTTTGAATCTCATCTTGCTCTGTAAATCTCCCCCCAGAACAATAAATGGCCAAAAATCATTCTTCATGATTTGTACACTAACAATGTGATGCATCTTCAATTGTCTGTTGTTACAGATTCACCAAAAGGGAAAAGAAGAAAAAGAAAGAGGCGGTGAAGTTGTACCTTTCAGAACAGCAGCATGTATATTTGGATCATTTGCCAAAATTCGAATGATAAAAGTAATGAGGATTGAGGATGTATCATGGCCCGCAACCATAATAAGCATAACATTGTGTATAATCTCATCTTCAGACACCAATTCTTTTTTGTCTTCCCCACGAATGCTGAGCAAGCAGGTAATGAGGTCTTGATGAGACGAGGCTCCCTTTGCTAGTTCAATCCTTTTCTCACATATAAGGTCTTTCAACATTTTCTGGACCTTGGCACTGGCCTTGAGGCTGCGGTTGAAGCGTGTGAACGGCATTTTAACCGGGATTGACCACATTCCTTCAATCATCTGTTGGAAATACTGGACAAATGTGTCTCTTCGTGCTCCTCTTTCAAGACCAAAAAGAAGGGAGCAAATTATGTTGAACGTGAGCGTCTTCATGAGAGGTAAAACCTGAGTGCACTTTACAAATCAGTGAACCAAGTATAACCTCTCACAAAAATAGAGAAAAATATCCCAACAATATTTTACCATAGAATTTCACAAAGAACACACGCAGCACAAAAATTGGGCTTATCTCTATGTAACCTCAAAAGAACTTCTGAAGGAGTTAGAGATGAGAAAGGTGGTTATCCAATCAGTAAGCATAGCCTCGCAATTCTCATAAGGGAATAATTTACATGTATCCTATCTTGTATATAATAAGCAGTTTAGTTTGATACAAATTAACATACCGTAACTTTCCTTTTCCCTTGCCAATGCATTTCAAGGTGCCTCCTGATTTCTTCTTCAATCTTTCCAATGTAATTCTTTAAGCTATCTGGCTTGAGGAACGAAGCAAGAGCTTTTCTAACCCGCTGATGATCTTCCCCACTAAGTTCCAACAGACATCGATCTCCCAGTATCATCTTCACAGATTCTGTCTGATGGTTGCTCATTTTGCTGCCATCACTTGTGAACACAAACTTGTTGGCAGCCTGTCCATAAATAAAAACAGTTGGTTTACCAAAGAGACTCAGCTTGGAAATTGGGCCATATCTTTTAGCTCTATCTGCCATCCATTTTTCGGCAGTGTTGGCCCTCATTGCCCAGAGAAGGCCAAGGCTTTGGCCAATGATTGGTATCCCTAATGATCCTGGGGGCACCCTTTCCAACGATCGTGGTCTTCTCCTAATAAGGAGAAAAAAGATAGGTAAAAGGAATAGGGAAAGGAGGAGGGAGATGTTCATGACTTAAGAGGTTGAACAGATGGAGAGAGCTGAATCTGCAGACAGAGCTTCTGATAAATAATTTCTTATGCATCCCACTAGGTTTATACGAGAAATGTATTGTTTGTTACTGCAATGGAATCTTGTCTTGATGGGGTTTCCATTAGATCATCGATTCCTTTCTGACCAACAGGAATATATTATGTAGAATATAAAGTTCTGCTGCTTGTTTCTCATGCCTGTATTCTACTTTGCCTAATAAATATTATTGGGACAGAATATTTAACAGGCTGGTTTTCTTTCTCAACTGGATGAAATGCCGTCTGTCGCTTTCACTTCAATACCATGCTTAATATGGCCAATCATTAAGTTGAAGTTTGGACGGACTACTAAACTATCTTTGGGAATCTCAACTAAGGACCAATTCAGTTCCAAGAAATGAGCTTCGATAGGCAACAATGACATATTTTCTGATAATTTTGACAATAAATTAGAACAATTGTACCCGTATGACAATACTCAACACGACTTGACTGACTCTGAAATTCTTGAATGTTGCAGCCAGTGTATCCAATTCCACTGATTTAAAGGGGATATTGAATCTAACGGCCATAAGTGGATAATGACCCCCCACAGCTTATGTTTGGAGTACAATTTAATACGCGTGTAGAGAGGCCAGCACAAAGTATAGCACAAGCAATGAAGAGGGCACTATATATAGTTAATCATAGACTGTATTATGGTAAAATCACAATTTTTCTGGTAAAAAAGTACAAGGGTAAAATCCATTTGTGCCATTAGTACCCATCTGTGCTCCTTTATTCAGATAGAAAAAAATATTCAGAAACTGGCAGTAGGAATTGGTGAGTGGCACATTGCCCCATCTTTTGCAACACCAAACAGTTTTGATTGAGGCCAAGAAAATTGTTGACTACTGATTAACTGCGGTCCAAGTAAATAGAGAACGTATAAGCTTGGTTAGGACTTAGGACCAGTATTTAAATGTCAAGTGAAGTTCTAGGATTCTCTTGAATCTTGATACAGTCAATATATTTATGTATCACAACAAAATGCCTAACCAACGATGTTTACAAATCCAGGGCTTCTGGCATGTTTATGTTTTTATCAGTACACAGGCATGATCTTGTAGGGGAAGAAACTATCGACGCTATTACTCAGTCTTCGGTGCAATATGGTTCCCACCAGTTGCAACTTTGTAAAGATAAAACCCAGTCATGACGACACTGCAACCAAAATAAGATAGCAAACAATTCAGCAAATTTGGTAGAATCAGTTGTATCTCTTGAAATGCTTATAGTAAATCAAACAGACGTGTAAGTCAATCCAAAAATATACAACATTCTCAAAGAATAGAAACCATAGTAGTTGGATGTTCTCCACCTCTTCAATGAATTGACAACTTGTAACATATATATATTTATGAGTCAATTTCCCAAGCTTTCAAATTCGGTAACTCTACATGACAGACACAATGTCGCCAACAGATATGCATGCTAAATTCGGTAACTCTACATGACAGACATAATGTCGCCAACAGATATGCATGCTAAATCCTGTAATGTTCATCGCAGACTTTCTAGCCCCTCAGTAACAGTAAAATCATAATTTTTTTTATGTCATATCATTATCCTCATTATTCTTTCATGCTATCATCCTGAGCCTGGATTTCTGATGAACTGATAAATAATCAACCAACTGTAAATGAAGAGGGTAAGAAAGAGAGCTAAAGAAGCTACTTTAGCACATTTATATTATCTAAAACTTCAGTCATGTGCCCCATTCATCTTTAGATGAAATCTATCCTTTTCCTTCTCACTTTTCTAGCTTCTCTCCTTACATCACTCTCAACCAGATACAGCTCATCCATGATAAGAGAGGATCCAACCAGAATGTCATCCATTATTCAAACTTCTCATCAATCTATTGTCTAAACTACAAAGCAACAAACAAAACAAATCAAAAGGAACTGTCTTATTCTTTCAAATTTTATTCATCAGGTTTTTATGAGCAAACAATTGAGTGGCATAACAAATCAGGAATGAAAGTACTAAATAAATTAGGATATAAGGTGAATATACCTTTTTGTAGCAGTTCAGTAAAAGGTAAATAAAGAAACTCAGTTGAAGAAGAAAATCTTGGACAAGTTAAACACTATGATTAATTAGTTAGCAACGTCAAATAACTGGAATGCATGCTAATATACGGAATGTGGATCTCTCTCTCTCTCTCTCTCTCTCACACACACATAAACACACTCATTCACTCGCGCAAGAGACATAAAAACATACACAAGGGCACACATACATAACTGTTTGCATTGCCAACTTTTCTTCAACTTTATTTTTGATAATCT
Source organism: Paulownia fortunei (assembly GCA_019321725.1). Lineage (NCBI taxonomy): Eukaryota > Viridiplantae > Streptophyta > Magnoliopsida > Lamiales > Paulowniaceae > Paulownia > Paulownia fortunei. The sequence continues at coordinate 8,612,574 of CM033113.1, read as the reverse complement.
TTTCAGACATGCCAGAAGTAGGAAAGAGGGCATAATTCCTCCGATATACCGATGCTAAAAGAGTGATTGTATAAATACATGACATACAAGAAAGGTTCCCATAAAATAAATGTTATGCAAATTTAGGATTTCAGCAAAATACCAAAATCATAATGCATGTGTAATATTACAAATTATTATAGGATATTGTGTGACAAAAGCGATAAAATGCATCAATTTTTGGAACTCTACAGGGAAAGTCTGATTCTAGAAGACCAGATGCAATAGCACGTTAATTCTTTTTCAGTTACCTGATCCCAGCAACAATACCAGCTGGCATTATCTTTCCAGTTTTCATGTACCTCTGTCCCATGATCCACGTCAGAATGGCAGCAATAGCTGTTTGAGGGAATGTCAGATAAGTAAGAAGTAATTCAGAGAATACAAAATCAAAGCAATCCAAAAATTAAACAGAAAAATGAACGGCATTAACATTTCTTTCCTGGTCAACAATATTTTAAGTTGGTGATGAATGAGACTCAAGAATTATAGGAGGGTACAGTAATGAAAGGTTGATTATTTTGAAAAAGGATCTAAAAAATTTCTCACTAGAATGAATTGAAAAACTGTTATTAAAGCATAATACATAAACAAATTGAAGAAGGGATGGTAAACAGATGCACTGTGGATCCTTAGTGATCGTTACATTTATCTAATGATGTTCAAAATTTAGAAAAGGTTTTACATGAAACTAAAATATAATAATAAATAAAAGTAAAAGTCTTAGGCATTTTCTCTCTAACAATACTACAAACTAAGAAAAGACTATCTATAGTAGAAAATTCATAAATTGATATTAATTCTTTATTAACAGAATTTTTTCACAGATGAGTAGATATATCCTTTTTTTTCCACCAAATGCTTCTTGCTGAAAGCCAATATTGTAATCTGACAACCTTGCTTTCCTGGTAAGAAAATATATGAACTCTTTTATGTTCAGTCAATTGTGAAATTTGCGTGATTCACTCTAAGAAGTTGAGAAGGTCAATGATTGTCAAATTAGTGAATTTGTTGCTATAAATTCACATCTACTCAATAATTTGCAGACCTCCTATATTGATATCAATCCTCCAGGATTAAATGAAATGATCATGGACATAGGCTGATTCTTGCTGACTTTGTCTTCATAAAAGCTTCTTCCATTTAGAACTGAGCACTATTTTTTTATTACAACAAGAGAGTGCAGAGTAATATTCCCCTTTTTTTAACCAATAGTCGCACATGACAGGTAGAAAACTTTTTTTCTCTCAAGTCTTAAGATGTAATCAATTCAAGCAATTTGCTTGTAGTAACTTTCCTAATGCTCAATGAGCTAACTGTGTTTTGCCAAATACAGCAATCAGGGGAACATATTCCAAGACCAAAACATGACTCAAAGTTCTTTCCAATTTGGAGCAAGTCTTAATGATATGTGAATTCTTTTCCATTATAGTTAATGGTAAAAATTAGTGTGAGGTTCTCTGTGCAATTTCTCAAGTACTGAACAAAAGAAAAATACAAGCAATTTCATCAGTAAAAGTCACGACTCGGACCAACATAATGAACCTGGATGGCAGCTCTTGGGAAGAAGAAATATAACATCACAGTGACAAAACTATCCAAAAGTTTTTAAATCAGTGAAAAACCTTAAATTATTCGACAAAGAGAACCCAAGCAATTTCATCAGTAATAAGGCGAGACTCCGACCAACATAATGAACCTGGATGGCAGCTATTGGGACGAAGAAATATAACATCACAGTGACCAAACTATCCAAAAGTTTTCAAATCAATGAAAAACCTTAAATTATTCGACAAAGAGTACATAGTCTTCAATTCGTATGATCTCTATCTTTGTGCATTAAGCATAAAATATATTCCTCATTTCTCATTGTCAATGATCAGCTTTCAATAAGACACAAGCTGTTCTGTCCTTTTTCGTACAGATCGAAATCAAGACACCACCAATTGAATAGTTTCTCTAATCACAAAAATACATACATAATTCTCAAAACATCATCAAAGTGATTCAAGCATATATACTAACGTCCACAAGCCCGTAATAAAACGAGACATACCCGTTTCAAGAATCAAGGCGAAGTAAGAGTTTCTGCGTTTATGGAAAGCTTGGAGGCTGAGATAACCAGCGAGTACGAGCAGCAATCCAGTGCCGAGGCCGCCAGCCAGTGAAGCTGTGCTGCCTTTCTTGACGTATCCGATGACGCCACCGCAAACCAGAAGCAGCCCATATGGGATTGTGAAGCAAAAGTCATGCATTCTGAAATTCAGAGGACAAAAATTGAAGGGTTTCTTGTAAAAAAAAATTTGTGCTTCAAACTGAAAGCTTCTTCAATGCGAGTTTGGTCAGATGTTCGCGGTAGTGACCAACTCCGGTTGACCTTCATTTTTAATGTGGAGTTTAGCCAATATTAACCTTGATTTTACTGAAAGGACCAAAGTGTCCGCGTTCTGGATTGGAGAGAGAGACAGGTCACTGCAAGCTCCTTGTAGATTTCTGGAGGGTAATATTGCCAATATGGCAATATCGTGACCACCCCTATATATAATTTAATTATATATAGCCCAGCTTCTGCCCTTGATCATGAAGATCTAAGTAAGATTCAATTTGATTACTTTAGATAGTTTATTTTATTGACTATATATGAAATAATTGATAAAAAAATATAATATTTTATAAAATATAAATTCATCTAGTATGTATTTTGATTGATAATAAAGATAATATTTTAATATTAATTTTGATCAAATGTCTAAGTAAGATCAAATTTGAGTATCTTTATAGGTTATATACTTTTTTTTGTGTTAGGAGATTATTTACTTTGTTAGATAAAATATAAAATAATTGATAAAAATTATAATAATTTGTAAAATATGAATATTTTGATTGATTGTAAAAATAATATTTTAATATAAATTTTGATTAAATAAATATTTTATGTGATAAAAGAGTGCGAATTTTGTTATATAACTAAATGCCTTAATCAAGTTGACACCCACAATCTTTTTTTTTTTCCTTTCTTTTTTCTTTCCCATCTAAAGCAAAATTGAATTTAGTTAAAATATCACGATGATGTATAGTAAAAACATCCGATAAACATGAAGTTTTTTTTTTGAAAGGGGTAAAATGTATTTTTCTCCTAAATTATTGCTTATATATTAATTATCCTCCTAAACAATTAAAAATAATATTTAGTCAATAAAATTATTTCTTTCTTCTTTCTTTTTTCTTTTTTCTTTTTTCTTTTTCTTCTAACCACCCCCACCAAAACCATTGCCACCGACCCCCACCACCTCAGTCCAATCTCTACCACCCCAACCCATACCCACCATGACCAGCCCGACCATCCTTGGAAGATCCCACCCCCATCACCATTCTCCTCCTTATGTCCTCCTCTTCCATCATCTTTAACACCAAAACCCTCCATTGTCATATCTCATCTCTTTCAACCTTTTTTCATTATCTTTCTTTGCCACCTCCGTGCCCACTCACCACCTTCTCCTCCTCATCCTCCTCCTCTCACTTGAATTTTTCACTCTCCCCCGTCAATCCACCCCACACTGCATCACCGCCTTCTCCTCCTCATCCTCCTCATCTCACTTGAGTTTTTCGTTCTCCCCGACCAATCCACCCCACACTGCATCCGACATTCCCCGCCAGAAAGTTATTTCCATCCTTGAGCAAAGGGCAAAAAATTGGAAATATATATTGTAATTTGTTTATTTGGACATAAAGATGAATCTTGTCATTTCACATTGAAGTTTAAAGATAATTAAATAATTTGCACACTAGTAATTATGGTGGGGCCTTGTAAGATTATTCAATTCCATTTCTTGGATGGGATATAAATTCAATTCACAATCCAAATTTTTTTAAATAGAATCCAGCTCTTTGATATCAGGTGGGCCTCCATCAACAAATAAATATATTGAATTGAGTTGAATAAATAATAAATATAGACTAATTATAGAAAGTAAACGGAGACCTACAAGATCGACCTCAATATAAGTATTTTTATAGAAACATACATATTTATAAATATTATATTTATAATAGATAGCTATATTTATTTGTTTATAAATTTGCCTAAATATACATCTTGGGATTTTAATAAGTGGATCATGTTTTATTATTTGGTTAAATGATATTTCATCTTTTAAATTTGACTATTTTATTATATTATCTTCTAAAAATAAATTTTAATCACTTTGTTCATTTAAATTTAATTATTTTAGCACTTAACCTCAAAAAGTAAATTTAAACATTTTGTCTTCCCAATTTATATTTATTATAATACTTTGAACCTCAATATCAATTTTAGATCAAATTCTTATTAGAATATTTTTTTGTAGCCGCCGTCACATATGTTTTACCTATTTTTCCATGCAAAAGTGTAAAAAATGTATGGTAATATTTTTTTATTATTATCAATAGTGAAAGCACAACAAATAGTGATACTTTTGTTATAAATAATATCAATTACAGTATCATTATTATTTATAGTAAAAATAACATAATTTATTGAGTGTTTATTATTGACAATAATAAAAAAATATTATAATGCATTTTTATTGATTTTTGCGTGAAAAAATGGGAAAAAAAATGAACAGTGACAACTGACAAATAGTATTCAAATAAAAATTTAATTTAAAAATAATATTATGAGACAATGAGCTATAATTAATATAAATTAAGGAAACAAAGTGTTTAAAATTTAATTATTGAATAAAGTATTAAAATGATTAAATTTAAAAAGATAAAATATTTAAAATTAATTTTTGAAAGAAAATGCACCAAAATTGTTAAAATTGAGAGGTGAAGTGACATTTACCCTTTATTATTTTTGAATATTAATCACTTTATTTTGATTCCATCTTAAAGATGTTATACTTATAAACTGATTTGAGTAATATACATATATGTGAATGCCAATATGTCTTGAGTATGGATATCAGGTATTCATAATCAACTTAAGAAAACAAAAGAATGTAACATAAGTAACTTGATTTGCCTCTTTATTTGATTTTGAAAGGAACATTCAGATCACAAGTTTTACCAACATAATATTATAGTGTTTTAATTGTTGTCACAAGAATCACTCTGATCTTATAATTTTAGAGCAATGAATAAACTATAAAAATCTAGGTAACCTACTATTATTTGTTCAATTATGAATACCTCATAAACCTGCTTTAATTTGATCTAGGTCAATATTAAATTAGCTTTAATGAAATAAAATTAAAATGGATCAAATAAAATTTTAAAATTGTGTTAAATAATTGACCCAACGCTTTTTTTTATATTTTTCTAGGGTTTGTAATTTGTAGTAATTCTTGCTTCACTTCAAGTTCAGCAGAATGCTCCTGAATTCTGCTAAATCGACAAGGTGAAACAAAATCAGTCAAATGCCCGCTCACTTTCGGGCCCGAATTGGATTGCAACTGGGAAACTCGCAATTCTACCCCTTTCTCAACCCTTTAAGCAACAAAATCCCAAGATTGCCTCAAATCCAAACTCTGATTGTCCGAATGGTAACTGAGTCTGGGTCTACAAAGAGACCCACCTGCCCATCATGCTCCAAACCGACCCGCATTTGCCTCTGTAACCGACTCCAGACCCCGATTCTCCATAACTCTGTTACCGTCACCATTCTCCAACACAGTCTAGAGAAAAAGCATCCTCTTAATTCCACCCGAATTGCAAACATTGGGCTTAAAAATGTCGATGTAATTACAGTTTCCGATGTTAATTTTCAAGCCCGCTTCTTTATTCGGTTGCTCGACTCCAGTTGTCGAATGGGTCGGGTCAAATTGGATGAAAACAACCATCTGTTTGATGAAATGCCGAGTGAAGGAGAGAATGATGAGTTTGGCGGAATGGCGATTTTAGGAAATAGCGAATCAGGAGCCGATGATGTTGATTTAGATGGACAAGTTATGGAAAGGAGTGATTTTAATGGCGGTGAAAGGCGCCAAATCTGCAAGAATGTTACGATTTCATCTGGAGAATTGGGCTTCCCAGTGGATAAGGACTTCACCTCAGACTTAGAATCTGGCTGTGGCGAGGGGGCTGTGAGGAGGTGTACATCAGATGAAGCCATGTTGGCTGAGAAAGGTGTAGTTATTGCTCGAGAGTTTATGGAGATATACAGGAAAGAAGTAGCTTTAAGGGGTTCTGAAGTTACTGCTATCAATTTTACCATTGGAAAATATGGAGCCATTAGCTCCTTTAATAATTGTAGGATGGCACCAGACAAATGTCAAGAAATCAGTTTTGATCAGCTGTTGGCCTCGATATAGCTGTTGATTATATAAGAAAAGGATTTGTTGTGAAAAAACTTCAGACGAAGCTGTTGGAAGGGATCAAAGAATATGAAGAAAGTGAAGAATTTGAAATTGAGGTTCCTCCTGGATCAGTGCTTTTATTTCCAAGTGAAAGATCAGTTGATGTTGAGGCTGTAAATTTTGAGGTAAAGAATTTGATTGTGTTGGATGGAACATGGGCCAAGGCAAAGAGAATGTACAATGAGAACCCTTGGTTGAGGCTCTTGCCGCACATAAGGTTGGATTTAGACAAGTTGAGCTTGTACAGTGAGGTGAGGCATCAGCCGAGGGCTGGATATTTGTCCACGATTGAGAGCATAGTGTATGCAATGAAGGCTGTTGGGGAAGAATCTGAGGGATTGGATGGTCTCTTGGACGTGTTTGAATCCATGGTTGGAGATCAAAGGCGATGTAAGCATGAAAGGTTGAGGAAGGCCTCTGAGATCTGATTGATGGAATAGCATTTGGATTTAATCTCATTATTGACCTTGTTTTCGATAAGCAAACAACCATAAGAAGCAGGTGCCCGGGACAGGACGCATAAAGATCGCTGTTCATTCTGTCACATGTTTTCTCTTTTCTTCTTCTAATGTTTATGTTTTGGTTCTTGATTGATTTGAAGACAATGTTTACTTCACTCCACACTCCATGTCAAGAAAGATGAAACTTAAATCAAAGTCTGGAATTGATCGAGGTTGGTGGTGATTGTCCACAAATATTCCCAAACCTCAAAAGATTTTTGTTCCATGTTTTGCAAAGGTTCGCGGGTGTAATAGCTTGCATTTTGTGTGCAAAATTCTGAAGGTTAGAGGAGCAAGTCAGGGGTTGGACTTGTTCCTCGAATGTTGCAATTTAGCAAAATATTGTATTTCAATAAAATAATTATCAAAATATCATGAAATGAAAAAATATTAATTTTTTATAAAAATATTAAATTTTTATAACAAAACGTTGGTTAGTTTAAGACTGTTCATTTGATTTTTTATTTTATTTTTACATGCGGGATCCGTACTATAAAATTGAAGGCGTTATCTCGGACAACACATTGGCAAATTTGGCAATTATTAAAAGCGTTACCTGGGATAATATTTTTTGTCTTCGCTTTTGTTTTATTAAATTTTTATTTTATTTTTTTTAATTTAAATAATATAATTTTATACATATATATAATTATTAATTAAACTGTATCAATTATGTATATATATGTAATTTATTTATATTATGTGTATTTATCATTTTGTTTAATTATATTATTACACACGCAAATATAAAATATTTAAAATTAAAAAAAAATTAATCAAGGATTAAAAAAATTATTATATAAATGAATAAAATAATCAAATTAAACATATTATACAAATTAATCAGTAATTTCTGTCATTACTACAATCACGTGGTCGCCTATTCCTATGCCCTCTAACTCTCTCTTTCATAGTTTGTTTATCAATATCGAAATGTTGTGATATCTCATAAGTTTGTGAATTATCATTTATATATATATATAAATTAATGAGATATCACAATATTTCGATATTGTTGCATAAATTAGGGAAAAGAAAATTAAAGGATATAGGAATAAACGATCACGTAAATGTGGTATTGGCGGGCATTGTTGATTATTGTATATAATATGTTTAATTTAATTACTCTATTCATTTATATAATAATTTTTTTTAACCATTGATTATTTTTTATTTAAAATTTAAACCTTTTATATTTATGTGTGTAATAGTATAATTAGACAAAATATTAAATATATATAATATGAATAAATTATATATATATATACACAATTGATACATTTTAATTAATAATTATATATATGTGTGAAATTATATTATTTAAATTAAAAAAAAGTTAAACAGAAAACTAAAATAAATAAAAAGCGTTGCATGGTTAACGCTTTGGCAATTGCCACCAAAGCTTTAGCTGATATATCGCCATCAATTTTATGATACTGTTACAATTATAAAAAAAAAAATGAAAAACATTAGGCAACTCAACGTATTGTTATAAAATCCTAATATACATCCATTTCACGATATTTTATTAAAATATAATATTTTGCTAAAAAACTTCTTAAACTGAATCAATTGAAAACAACAAATTTTACAGTATATCAATATTGTCTCACCCCAAAGGCAAACATTGCTGCATTATGGTAAGTTAAATATATTTTTCCCCAGTGCTTACTGAATTATCTAGAATTTAACTTATCAAATTGTCATACATTTAGATTCAAAAGTAATGACTTATTTAATTTCTCACTCGCTTAACCAGCCAGGGTAATCACTTACCATTTTTAGTTGTCAACAATTTGCATTGGCTATTTTTGGATACTAGATTTCAAGGAGAAAAATGTTCAATACGTATGTGTATGTATGTATGTATATATATATATATATATGTATATATATTCTTCAACTTGAACTTTTAAGGAAGTGAAATGAACTGTTTGTACAAATATGATTATGTGAGCCAATTTTAAATATTTAGATATGTATTTCATTGATGATTCTCAATTACATTGAGAAAAAAAAACATGTGATTATCATATTTTTCTTATAACTATTCAAAACTACTCCTATTTATATCTACATAAAAAGAAAATAAAATTTAAAAATAAAAAAAGAAACACACACTGCTACTCCTATTTATGTTGGGGAGAGAATGGGGGGCACCTCCATCCGATGAACTCCTACTCCGCAAACCCCTAAACTATAGGAATGCTGAAGCTCTTTTCATGGCGTCGCTCAATTCACCAACCTTCACGCTTAAACCCCAGGTTATTTACTCATCTGCCCTCTTCACCTTTCCTCTTCATCTCTCGTTTTCTAAGCCACTCTCCACCTGCAGAAGAAGAAATATACGACCCCCCATTTTCTCCCACCCATGCTGAAACCTTCCAAAAGAAAAACAAGTCAAGAACCATTAGAAAGAAGGGCCAACCACCGAAAGTCACAAATAAAATTAATCCCGATAGTGTCAATGACTTTCTGGTGAAGTCCGATTTGCCCTTTGATTTTATGTACTCTTACTCGGAGATCAGCCCGGGTGTTGAGCCAATTGGTTTTCGAGAGCCCCGGAGGTTCTCACCGTTCGGGCCGGGCCGGATTGATCGGAAGTGGACCGGGACTAGTGCCCCGGCCCAGCAGAAGGTGGATTTGGAGAAGTTGGCGGAGGAGCGCGAAAGGGTTCTCGGAGAGCCACTCTCCGAGGAGGAGATTGCGCAGCTCGTGGACCAGTATCGCCACAGCGATTGCTCCCGCCAAATTAATTTGGGTAAATTTTCGTTTTTCGTTTTTCTTTTCCCTTGTGAGCCTTGTCTTTTGGATTTTTTCTCGGGTACAGTGTTTTATGTTCCATAAGGAGTACTTAGTATTTACCATGAAATGGGTTCCTGGTAATTCTTGTAAGCCAAAAGAAGGGGCACCTCCGATGGACACGGCAGTTTTAGCCATTGACTCAGGAGCACCTTTTTCTGATATTGCTTTGTAATAAAAAGATCACTCTTTTTGTCTCACTGAAATGGATTAAGTGGTTGGCTAGCACTTTCATCCTGATGGTGATCCAAAGCATGAGATGGAGATATTTTTTTGTTTACTATTGTTTATCTTTTGTGTTAGTTATTACCAAGTTGTCTGTTGCAATCTTCTGAATTAGGTTCACTTAGCTCTTTTATTGTTTAGGTTGGCTTATCCAAACTGATTATGGAATCACCTGACTGGCTGGCTAATTCTATAAGTCGGAGGTGTTTAGGGATATTAGCCTGATACAGTGATGAGGGGCTGGGTGGAGGAGAAACGAGCCTCCTAGAGGAGGAAAAAGAAATCAGGGTATGACATTATGGAACTATGATTAGTATGGAATGGTACTTATAAGTTTATCTTTTACAATAAAGTTACCATTACCTGACCGTGTTGAGTAGGAGGATATGCTGGTAGGATTTCTCCTACTTGAAACCCGAACCATATTGTAATTTATTTTTCTTGAGTTCTGATAATTGATCCAAGAGCCATTTTACCCTTTCCAGATATCCAAACCTAATAAAACAACAGATGGTCTGGAAACCTGCAAAAATTTGGGTACTTGCTCATCCTAACCCAAGTGCTTGTAGGGAGATGGGGAATATGATAAAAAGGATGAAGCTATTGAGAAGAGAAATCAGAACTTACTTTTGCCAAAGCAGTCTCCCTTTATCTTTTTACTCTACATTGTTTTTTATTTTTATCTTTTAGACATGTATATCTTCCATAGAGTTCTAATGTCGTGTCACAGCTATTATCTCTTGGCTTCATGCCTAATACAGTTAGAACCTGCATATATGTACATAAAGTATGAGATTTATAAATAATGTAGGGATAAAACAACAATAGAACTTTAAATTAATGGATTCTGAGGCCAATTTGGCTTTCGACTACTATATACTACTATCCTGGGTTCACCTTTCTTGAATTTTTGTATTCATTGATATTGTGAAATATTTTGTTAGAGTTTGAACTTGATTATGATTCTTCTGAAGCCTTTTCCCTTAAAATGAAATGAAAAAGTTTATCCTGATTATGCTAGGAAAAGGAGGTGTTACACATAACACACTTGAAGACATCCACAACCACTGGAAAAGGGCTGAGGCAGTGAGAATAAAGTGCTTGGGGGTGCCAACTCTTGACATGGACAACATTTGCTTCCATCTTGAGGTTTCAAAACTCCGACAAATCTGATGTTTCTACAAAATTTCAGTTTTCGTTAGCTAACAAGGATTGCAGTGTGTTTGTAGGACAAATCTGGAGGGAAGATTATTTACCGTCACATAAATATCCTCCTCCTATATCGTGGTCGTAACTATGATCCCAGAAAGCGACCACAAATTCCAATAATGTTATGGAAGCCTTATGCACCAATTTATCCCAAGCTAGTGAAGAATGTTGCTGATGGTCTGATATTTGAAGAAACTAAGGAGAAGCGAAACAGAGGGCTTAATTCTCCTCCTCTAATGAAACTTAGTAATTATATCTTCATGTTCTATCCTGAATTCTCTGATTTGAAAATATCAGTTGCCTAATGTTGCCTCTTTGTCGCTTTGCAGCTAGGAACGGTGTGTATGTAAATGTTGTGGAGAGAGTGAGAACAGCATTTGAGACTGAAGAAGTAGTAAGGTTAGACTGTACTCATGTGGGCACAAGCGACTGTAAGAAGATTGGCGTCAAATTAAGAGTATGAAAACTGTCTTATTGATATCTAAGTTCCATTTTTTATTAATTATTTTTGTCTAAGTTATATTCTCTGAGAGGAAGTTATGATCTTTTGCGTCCATTCTTATGCAGGATCTGGTACCTTGTGTCCCTCTCTTGTTCAAAGAGGAACAGATTATACTCTGGAAGGGAAAGAAAGAATGTGAATAAAACCTCTGCTTGTCAGTGGAACTCTCAAGCCAAAAAAGGGAATTAAAAAAAACAAATCTGTGAATCACTGGAATTGGAGATTTCGGAACAGGTTTGCATCAATTTTCCTGACGGGTTAGCGCCTTGGTGAGCCACTGGAGAATGGTCGGAGAACCTAATTGATAGATGATGGGGGGTCTAAATGCTTTTTGTGAGTTATTGATGTCTTTCCAGATGCCGTAAACTTGAGAGTGGTGAATGGTAAATAAGAAACGTTCTTCAGACTCTTGGACACAGATATTCAAGAGCTTAGTTCTGCATGTCTTCTTATATACTACATATACGATCTTGATGAAAGTGTATAATCTATTGACCAGAGATTTAGAAGAAATTTTCTACCTCAGAATTTAATTGAATTGTATCATCCTGCATTTTTCGAGTTAGTCGTTGCCCTTCGGTGGTTTTAACATATCTATCAGAAAGTTTAATAGTCTGACCCCGATTCCTGATGAAGAGAACTATTCTTCCATGCATTTAAGTTCGAAATGGAATATACTGGTCAAGACGTTGGTGGTACAATCATGCAGCCTGTTTGGTGTACAAAAGAATGGTCATTCTAACTCTTATATTCCCATACTGCTGCTTGGTAAGATCATCTGGCTCATGAGAGGTGGGGATGGAGAGTCACGGTAATTTTATTGCCACTAGAAACGGAAATGAGTGGAATAATGGTTTAAAACACAAATTTTGTCCTTACCGCGTACCGTCCCTCCCACATATACGTATGAGTATAAGCGTGCGCAAAGAGATGTAATAGTGCACTTGAAGTATTGATTTTGTTAGACAGTAGTTGAGAGCAAATTCTAATGAAGAGTCTTACTAAAACCAAGCCACAGCTGAAAAAATTGAGTGGCAAATTAAATTAAATTGTATTTCTCCCCAATTATTCTTCATTTTTAAAGATTATTTAATTCTTGTATCCAAACAATTGCATAGGAAAGAGAATTTCTGGTGGAATGCACATAAATAAGAATATAATTCCATATGCCATACTTTCTGAAAATGCATTCATCAAGGCTTATGAATGTTGTAAACATTTCAGTATTACATGCAACAAGGAGTGGACTGCATCACCATTGCGGAAACTGATATATTTAAAAGTTATCAGAAACTTCATACACCAAATCCAACGGCACTATGCCTAATGTGAGAATCCATAATAACAGATGATTCTACAACTCAACATTTCTAGCAGAAACAGCTACGTTAAGAGTACCTTGCCCTTGAATACTGAGTATGCATAGTTACATAGACAAGCTTGAAATCCACCTACTTTTTATGGGTCCATGAGTATTTTTCTTAGGTCACGATTCTTTTCAGCTAGACACCCTGAACTGAACAGGGAATTTATCCACACTTGGTCTGACCTCACTGGTTCATCATCATCATTCCTATGCCAACTCCAAAACGCGTGAGTTGAGTTCACTATCTTGAACTCACCATGACCGAAACTTGCTTCGCGGAAGACAGACCACTCCGGCTGGGGCTCCTTGTACCTGCCAATTGATTTCCAGTACTTCTTACAATCTTATAATCTAATCATCATTGCAGTTGGTTATTGCAGAGATCCAATGTAAAGAAATGGTGTAGAGAGCTTCTACGGCCTAAACTAAGAATGAGGAAAGCCATCTATCTCAGCTCATACAATCGGCTCAACTCATTCTCTAATCACTTCTTAACACTTTTCATCCATATGTATTGCAATGCCTCATTTATTTTAATAAGAGAAACTTACTTGTGTGCTAAACCTTCTCTATTTCCACCATCACCAATCGTGATGTGGACTGCTCCGCAAGGATCTGATCTACCATTAAAAACGCGCTTCTGTTGAAATAACCAAATAATAAGTCAAGTACTCAAAGATTGAATACTGATGGAAGCTGTCATTGTAATCATACCGAGCGCTCATAGGCATGCACGTGGCCAGCAAACACGACATCCACACCAGCAGCATGAAGCAAGGGTTCCATTGCTGCCATCATGTCATCACCTTCACCTTGATGAGCCTCATTACTGTTATACCATGGCACATGGAATAGTACAAGAATCCAGGGTGTCCTTTCACGATCCACCTTTGAAAGATCAGCCTAATCAAGGTTCAATAACAAAAGCAGTTATATCAGCAAAAGACATTATTGAATAAAGTCATGTTTCATCAGTAGCATTATGTTACCATCCAGTTTAATTATCGAGATGACAAAAAGAAAAAAAAAAAAAAACAACTAGGGATAGTGAGGGAGAAATAACATCCAAGAATATTTCTTGTCTATAACGCCTTAATGTAAGTTCTAAGCTCTTCTTTTAATACATTGTAAAGGTTTATCTGAATGACAAGGGTGTGTGCTATCGCTCAGGCACAAAGTATCCTGATAAAGATTGGTTTGTTATACTAGTAATACAAGAATCATGAAAAATATATGTTGTATTACTTTCTCAGCTGGTAATAAATATTTTTACTTTAGATTTATATGAAAGAAAAGAGAGTGCTCAACTAACCTTCAGCCACCTATATTGATCAGAATACTCATCATAATCTGTATATGAACCAAGCATGATAGCATGAACTCCGGCCGCATCAAATGAATAATACAGATTTGAATTGGAGTCACTCTCTTCATATGGCATCTTCCATCTTGAATTGTAGGATACAAAACTATCTTTGAAGAATGGTATGTTCTCCTTCTCATGGTTTCCCTGTGTCACCATCCATGGCCTTGCACTTGCAAGTGGCTGCACCAGCTCCCCAAATGTGTCCCACCTATGCTGTATGTAATCCGCATATGAAAGGTCTCCAGGGAGCAAGTGAATATCATATTTGCACTGGTCTATATGGTCCAAAGTTGACATGGTCCATCCAGTCTGACCTAAATCACCTGCCACGGCAAATGTAACTGGGAACTGAGAAGGCGGGGTTTTGAGCTGGAACTCAGGACCTTCTCCCCCACATCTATAGAAGTACAAGGTGTCATCTTGCAGCGGACCAATGACAGTATGATGTATGTTTCCAGAGCTGTACATGAAATAACTATAACTAGTATTCTCTCCCTGAGCTGTGGAGTTGTAGTTCTTGGGTGATGTTCCATATTCAACAATGGAAGGAGAATGCTTATCACTAGTGACCCATGTAATACGCATGTGTTTAGCTCCAGCCAAGGAGATGTGAACCTGAATGGCCATTTATGCAACAAATTTTAAAAGATCAGCTCTACGCACGAGCCAATGCATAAAAAATCCAGTCAGTCGGTCACTCAAGTCTTGACAGTAAAACAACTAAGGCTCTATTTTAATTTAACAACTCTCATGACATTGATTCTTAGAATTTTCTGTATTATTCAAGCGCCAGCTGCTATAAATTGATCTCATTTTTCTCAACTGAAATAGAATTAAGCCACGTGATCCAAATCTTGCAAAGGCCACCAAGAAAATACATCATGTAGACAAGCAGCGGCTCCAGCATACTTGTCATCAACAGAACTTGGTCAAGTATATAATGATTTATAAAAAGCTACGATGAAATCATGCTTTTAGCTCTAACAAAACATAATTTAATTAGAGTATAACTTCACGCAAAGCTAACATTTTTATTAAAATAACCTTATGATCATAAGTACCTCAACTCCAAAAACTAAAAGTCTTGCAAACCCAACACCGGAGACACCTTAACAAACACGATAGACCAACTCCCCATCATGAATCAAGCAAATCACAACAACCCATCATCAAAATCCCGAGAAAATAAGGAAACAAACAATCAAACATATTCAAATTTGTAGAAATTTAAATTTTAAACTCTCAAATTAACATCTGAGCTCAACTTCTTCTCAAACTTTCCCTTAAACAAGAATGAACTTCACCTGTTGAGGATAAGAAGAAGGCTTCGGGCTCCATGGAAAATGAAGCGTTTTGCGAGGCGGCGGTCTAATGTAATCAGACGTGGCACCGACTGCCACTACTACTACCGCCAGCACCAAAACCAGTTTTGAATCCATGATTGATTATCCTTCACCGTGTGGTACCTATTCACAGATGATGTTCATACTGTTTGCATATGACTAATTTTGTCGATCATATTAAGGTAACGGGGTAGGCTTTATCTGGGACAAACCTGAATTTTTGTCTTGGATTCTGAATTCTTGGATTGGGACATTTTCTATAAAGCGCCGGTGATTTTGGCCACATGATTGGTGTCGGGCATTAATGACATTTTAATTGCTTAAATTTGAAGAATGTTTTTATTTTCCCACGTGTCAGGTAGAAAAAAATATTTATTTCCATCACAGAAAAGAGAAATCACAAAACAAATGTGGGAAGAATAAAGTTTGGTACTTAATCAGTCCAAGTTTATGAAATTTCTTAAAAAGTTATGGAGAAATATTTGACCCAAAAACTCATAAATTGAAAAAAAATATACAAATATGTTATTGTGTGTATTACTACGAATTTGATGAATAGTTCGGGACTAAAGATAAGTTTTAATTATATGTTCATTTTAAGAATATATATTTCTTGTATCACTAGTGAAGAATGGTAAAATGTTGTCCCATATTTATTTATTTTTTTACAATTAAAGTGTACTTTTGAGGTAATTATTCAATCAAAAATGGTGTCTTGTAGATTTACATTTTTTTTAAAAAAAATTATAGCTTTCAATCAAAATTTAACAATAAAGTTACAACAAAAAAAAAAAGTTTCAAATATTAATAAGAAGTCCAAAAATACTACTAAAATCATTGAATATTTTTTTTACGATCGACCTGACAAAAATTCGCAATAGTGTAATTCAAATATTTAAACATAAGACAGCTCAAACGTCAATGATCTCGTTACAAGAATAATTATTGCCACACAAGCTAACAAATTCATCTCCAGTAATTGATATATAACCTCAAGAGCAATTATTGTCACATAGGCGTTTATTAAATTTAAGAGCTATATGTAATACTATTAATTTTTTTCAATCATAGACAGGCTATTTACTGAGTGTTTCTACTAACTAGACATTTAACAAAGTATTTCTCCCATTCCAGAAAACAGCAACAAACCTAAATTTATTTTGGATTTTTCAATAGTAAGTGAACAATTTCATTAACATAAAGACTAAGCATTTTCCAACACTTGTATTGACTTTTTAATCTTGAATGACTTGCACTTGTTGAAAGCTACAAGTTTAGAGATGGTTTTACACTTCTTTTTCAGTAATCTTCTAAAGCTAATAGTAATGAAGACTTTTTCTCCACATAAGTTTGTTTTTTTCCTTTGATGATTATGTTCTTAATAACACATCCAGCAAAATTCCAAAACTATGGTGCTACTAAACACACACACACACACACACACACACACACACACACACACTATTCTGTATATGTGCAAGTAAGTTTTCCACTTTACATTGAAAACAACAATACGTCCAACCTCATTCAAATTCTATATTTCTGTGGTTTTTTGAATCGAAATTGAAATTTTAGATATATTTTCACATTTTCATCGAAATTTTTATAAATTTAAAGTTCCAAAATATATATTGAGGCTGATATTTAATACATTTGACAATGCCTAAAGCAAAGCCATGGGAGGCAATGTGTAGAGCGCTTCAAGAAATGCTAAAAGTCCCCCCTGAAACTATGAGTAGGGCTGTCTTCAATTGAACAACTATCCTTGTTAATTTTAACCAACTATTATTACAGTAATAAGCTGTCGGAGTGAGGTTCATTAGCACCATAATATGAAGATTTAATCTAAAAGTGAGGTTAATGATATCATAAAAATTCAAAAAAAGATGCTGCTTTATCGTTAGGAAATATTTAAAATGATTGAATATTGTATGTGCTGTAATTAAACAAATTTTCATGAATATACGCAATTATTCTCAAATTAAACCCTTACTATAATTCATCACACAGACCTAAGAGCATAAGAGCGTAATGAAGGAGCTGAGAGCCAAGCCCAATCAAAGCATTGAGCCACTGACCCTTTTCAAGAAAGCCTTCATGAACTCTTATCAGAAGAGCCAAAAAGGAAACGAGTTACTAAAGGTGAATATAAGTTTATTCATAGTTATTGATGAAATAATAGGAAGTAATAAGCATTTTGGACTCAAATATTATTCAGAAAATCATATAAACCCAGTTTTGTATTTGTGATTCATATCTAATCTAATTTAATCAATAAGTGAAAAATAGGATTAGTGGGTTTGGTTGTGTGTACGTTGTTTTTCCAAAACCAAAATTTTCACTAGCACTTTTTGGGCAATATCAAAATTTTCAGTGCATATGAAGATTTTACGGAACTGATAATGGATTATATCAAGCTGTTTTTATTAGAGTTATTTCCATCGCCTATTGCATCACTCCACATTTTCCAACAACAAATCTCAGTCTCCACTTTCTGTTCATTTAATCTCTCTTTATTTGACAACACAATGACATCTTCATAAAACTCATGATTTATTAAGAAACATAGTAATCGAAAATGTGATGTATCTACAACACCATTGTCAATTTTTTTCCAGATATAGAACTTCATAAATTCAACAAAGCACCCTATTTTATCAACCTAACTCGGCACAACCTTTATGATACACCATAAGATGTATTAATTACCCAAAAATAAAAAAAACCTCTTTGGTAAGATATGAGATCTTAACAAAATTTACTGTACTTGTAATTATTCTGGGATTAGTGATTTTCTAACTTACAAAGCTTGACAAGTTACTCTGAATTTGTGAGCAACATTGCACAAGAATCCAATCTTACATTTTCATATTCATTCCATTTAGCAGGAAAGGCAGATCTTAAAAGTCAAGCCATGATATTCAGATTGCAGAGAGAATCCCACAAACACAACAAACACTGATGACATTTGATAGTATATAAGGTCATTCGCTACGGAGAAACCCCAAAGCACAAAAAATGGAAAACAGGTCGGCAGAGCCAAAAGTATTAGGACACCACAGATTTATTCAGTAAATGTCGACTGGACAGCAATGTCATAAAGCCAGTTACACTAATTGGATATATCAGCCATGCCCAAGTTGGTACAAGCTCCTACAATTCCCTCATGTTGCAACAGATCACTGCAAAAATTAGAAATGTAAGTCAAAACTCCTACTCAAACAACAACATTATCTGTGTATCCTATTACCATATAGAAATGGAAGAAGCTCCAAAAAACCATTTCTATACCAGTTTATGTTGTCTGAATTGTCCTTGCTAATTATTGAAAAAGCTGGCATATATTCATTAATTAAGGGTGCCACAACACTTTTTAGAAATTAAACATGCTATGCAAGTAGATTGTGGGTAAATGATGACTTCACTTTTGTGAACCAGTTCATCCCCATTTTCTCTCCACTCTAGCTCACTGATCCTCATTTTTCTCATTCGTCCTGCTGGTCTCTCTAAAAGTACGTTTTCATTTTTAAGAAGAAAAAACTGCAGAGTTTACAAGCATTGCTTGCACACTAAATTCATCAATTCTGAACTAGGAACCCAATATACATAAAGGAAAGAGATCACTATATTCCATGTTGAATATTTTAGGATATGGCAAAGATAACTTTATAACAATGCAATCCAACAGATGTCTCAGTTTATCTGTTCTTTGGACAGCCACAACTAAGGAAACATGGTATTTAGAACAGAGAATATTGTTTCACTGCCACGAGAAAAAGGGTCTTGTAGCAGTTCAAAACTCTTGCACTGGAACTATATGACTATTGTTCCAATACCACAAGAAAATACCTCTTGACTCTTTCACGGGAACCACAAGGTATTTCCTCTGTGAACATAAAAATTCATGAATTGCTTAAGGATCAAGCGATCCCTAAAAGAAAAATACGTATATTAACACATCTAGTAGCCTGGAACGGTACTATGAGTACAAAACTTAGGAGAAAGTGTTTAAATGATACCTGCTGTGGATGTTGATAATTTGCATATCCAGGATATCCTCCATAATACATGTTTGGGTCTTGGGGTGGGGCATATCCACCATATGCCTCGTACCCTTGTGTGTACCCATAATATGCCCCAGCCCCTGCCCCTGCCCCTGCCCCTGCCCCTGCCACAGCCCCACCCCACTGGTTCTGATCCGACTGAGAACCAGTTAAATGAAATCAGAAATCTAATTCATGCTCAGTTGCAGCTCGTATTAAAAATTTTGGTAGAAACTAAACCTGCTTGTTAGGACTGCGTCCCCATGAAAGTCGAACATTTTGCCCTCCTAACAGGGTACCATTTAAGTTTGCCAAGGCTTGCTCAGCAGATGACCTAGATCAAAATTTACAAGCTATGTATGAGTAGAAAATCATAACAAGAAACTTTCAAATTCAAACTGCATGAACTCTACTAAGCACACCTGTCAGCAAACTGAACAAATCCACAACGTTTTCCAGCTGGTATTTTTACATGGACTAGCTCACCATACTGGGAGAAGACTTGCTTCAAATGCTCATCCGTGACATTGGGGTCTAGACCTCCAACAAATATCTGCACTCGTAATGTGAAGAGTCATGGCGATAAAGTGAGAACAGATCATACAAACATTAAGTAAAACTACTCACGGTTGTATTGTTCGGATCACTCTCGCCTTGGTTTCCTTGAGGATTCTGGTACGAAGCTGCAAATTACAAATAATTGTGAAGATGGAAACGAACAATTATCAAATAAAACTTTCTATCAGCCTGCTAAGACAACCCATGCCAGGACGAACCCTCAAGAGAAATGTAGAGGCATCATTAGGTTGAAAGAGAAGATAAACATGTCAGATTGAACCATAAAGGTTCTGCACATTTTATACGAGTAACTCAGAACCTCCCTATGTATTTCACTCTCTCCAAGCAGGGGAGTGCAAACAACAGAAATACACACACAAAGATATTTATGTGTGTGTGTGTGTGGAGAGAGAGAGAGAGAGAACAAGCAGGGTATTTAATTCCCAAAAAAAAAAAAGGAAAGAACGAAGGAAAGAAAAATATATTCCAAGGTCTCCAACCCAGAAAGAAAGCATGGTTCAACACCTCCTGGTCCAAATGTTACAAGCACAACAAGAAAGAATAATTTGAGACTCGACCAAATGAACTTCTCCACTAGCCTCTGCCGCTATGCATTTAACAAAAATATCCTTGACCACACTTCTAATTTGTTTCCGTTTTCCATGCAATTGGGCAAAGGGGCTCACAATCAGAGCACAGAAGAAACAAGACAGCAGCATATGATGGTAAGTACTAAACATCAAATAATATGAACCAACTACTACATGCAAGGTTATTATTGCCAACTCCAACTGTTTCCGCAAATATAAAATCCCTAGCAACAATTGCGGCTAAAATTCTACCACAATCTGAGAGTAAGCGCATAAATAACATGACAACGTATATGTGCTGTTCAAAACAAAATACAGCATGTATAGAAAGGCATCTGGTGAAATTCTCGAAGACTCGCAAGACAATAATCAGGCATTTACCTGACTACAGATTCCAAGACACAACTCAGAACCATATACATACATGAATGGTAGTAAGGGTCATTTGGAAAGCGGAACACGATAATATTTAATTAGGTCAATACCAAAAAGTGGCATAAACAATCAACAATAATATAATGAAAGACAAAGTCCACACTATTATCTATTGGGTTGCTGCTTCTACTTATCTTTCTTTCTAAGTCATATCTCCCTTAAAATTTTGTCTCCTCCAAGACAAATTGTAGTAAAGATCAGTTCAAATTTTTGACGCAACTTTAGGACCCAATGAAAACGCTAAAAAATATCTTCTCCTTATTCTCTTGGCTGGAATTGAAGCTAAACATGAAGGAAACATTTCTAAAACTTTTTTCCTCTATCTGAGTTCTTTTACTACAATGTAAGCACATTCAAAACTTTTTAAAATAAATATTGTTTTTGTCCAAATCAAAATGCAAAGAATTAAATTCTCAATGATTTTCCTTTTCCTTCCACTTTCCTCCACTAAATCCTATATCCCAATTAAGCATACAGCAATCTCTCACTCATTTCCTCATACAGATATTATGCTGATAATTTTTCACTAAATGACTTTTATAAACTAGAAAAGATGAGCAACAAGAGCTTCTGCATTCAAATTCCAGGCCCCATCCTCCATATTAAGCTACTTCCACCAGCATAAAATTCACTACCAAATAAAAAACACAATTAACTTTCCCAGAGACATCGAGATTATAGCTCACATTAAACAATAAGTTCCATAAGTTGAAAGATTAGAATAATTTTTCACATGCTGCACATATGTTAAAGGGTAAATTTGATGACGCACATATGAAGAATCTAGAGCACCACCAAATATAACTGATTCTACATGCAATTTTCCACTTTGAAATCTTTAATTTTATAGGAAACAGTGACTCTACATTACAGATCGAGGCAAAGTTATGATGAACTAGGAAAATTCCAATTATCATAATAATAAGTCTAAAGTGTGCACATGTGTCACTCAATTCAGCAACTTACTCACATGCTTTAATTAAGTCGGAGATCAGAACAGCTAACAAGTTTACATGACAAAATATCCAAAATGTAAACAGTTTGCGGAAATTGAAAATAACCAACGCAATACCAGCTGAAAAGGAATTCCTTAGCAAACATTCAGCAGTTATCTTGCACTATGGGAAGGAAAGAAAGTTACATGACTTTTGATAACTTGCTGAAAATGTAGCCAAAGCTAAGAACTCTATTCATGGACTTGACACATATTGCTATCTCCTTGTCATATCCTACTAAGGGGAGAGATAGTAATCCAAAAACAATGTTAAGTCTGAGACAGCATCACAAAAGGCGAATTGGAGATACAAGGAAAACTTGCAGCAGCAAGCTCACAAATTACAAAGGAATTGACACAACATAAAACATGGACGACATGGACCAAGATGAACTGAAAAGCAGAGGTAATAGAATTAAATCTTTGCATTAAAAATGTTAAAATTGACTGGTAACTTCAAAAAATGAGGTAACGAAACTAAAGAGAATCTGTAGCACAAGAAATGCCACAATATGAAGCAAAGAAGGTTATCACAAAAACAAATTTAACTGACCTAAAAGGAGGCCACGCATTATAGGGGAATCATTTCAGCTGAAATCAGTTCCAGGCCCCCGTAAATGAGAGCCTCTCTTTTCCCTGCTTCGAGACAACATGAGTTTATAAGTTTTTTCATGTCTTAGTATAGCTATATTTGTCCAAGTTCAGAAAGTACTTGAAGGAAATGACTTAGTAAAGTCCGCGTATCTTCGACTGTATAATTGTAAGATGGTCAAATCTTAAAACACCATAATAGAACTTCAAAAGCACATGAAGAAGAACCTAATTGCTTCTCTATACTGGTGAATTTGGGTAGCTACACACAGACACATCAACACATCTTGTAAAATTAAACAATAGCAAATTGGCAAGCAAGGTGACAGAAATTGCTGACCCTGTTACCACAAGAGATAATTGATGTAAAAAAAGGGATACACGGAAATTACTGCAATTCTTACCATTCTGAGTTGGAGCAGTCATAGGTTTTTTGTTAGCTGCAGGCCCAACTCTCATGGGCCTAGATGAACAGAGAACACCATTCATTTCAGTCATTGCCCGTTGTTGCTCTCTCTCATCCCCAAATTTCACAAATCCATAACCCTTGGAACGTCCAGTGGTCCTATCTATAACAACTTTTGCACCCTTGACTGATGAATACATGGTCTTAAATGTTTCTTGCAGGAGGTAATCTGTAACATCAGCAGCCAAATCTCCAACAAATATTGTGTGCTCAGGACCGTCATCAGTACGCTTATCCCAGCACCAAGAGTAGCCCAGTTCAGTCTGAAGCTCTGCTCAGCATTTGGCATCGCTGCACCATTGTAGGTTTGCAGTATATTCTCAGCAGTCGCACGAGTCCTGAATTCCAGGAAGCCATACCCCTCTGACTGACCTGTTTGCTTGTTACGAATTACCTTGGCAGATAAAAGCTGGAAATAGAAGGAAACTAACCAATGATTATACAACTTTTGATGAAATAGAAGAGACTGATTTAACTATTTAACTGAAAGAGCAAGTCTGACTGTTACAGTTAACAGGTTTCATCATCTGACACACTCATGCAGAATATACAAGAAAACACAGATTCTCAATTATAATGAACTCTATAAGCATGCATAAACACCATAGAGAAACAACCCCCCCACCCACCCCCACCCCACCCCACCCACATGGGGATATAGATCTCCTTCAATGGTATGTTTAACTGGGGCAAACCCTCAAAAAAAAAAAAGGCCAAGTTTTGAGAAATTTCTCAAGCTCAAGCTCGAGATATTCGAGCTCGGCTTGAGTGTGAATTATTACTTCCATTTTAGCTCAAGCTCGATATATTCTCAACAAACCAAGATCGAATTATTACTCCCATATTAGCTCAAGCTCGAACTAAATTTTGAAGCTCAAGAACAGCTCACTCTATGAAAGTAATAATTCGAGCTCAGATTGTTGGCTCGTTCGAACATGAACGTAATTCAAGCTCGAGGCAAGCATTTCACTACTGAAGGGAATGCTTAATTGGGCCACCATTTTGTATGTTCAAATGGATTTTGCTCACAAATGAAATAGAACCTATACAAAACCTAAAACACTCACAAGAGTAATAGGTTCTATCATTACAAAGGAAATTGAAATCAAAGATGCTACATTCATTACACAAGTTGAGAGACCTCTGCAATAGAACCAGAGATCTAAAAATATGGGAAGAAAAACAAGAACCAGAGATCTAAAAATATAGGAAGAAATACAAAAAGAGAAAATCAACACACGTGCGTTTACCAGAGAGAGGAAGAGAAATGCTCCCCAACTTTGTGGAGTAAGAAAGAGAAAAGAATATCAAATGTAGAAAATTTACAATATTCCACATTTTCGAGTCAGCATAGTTACCAGCAAAGTAATGATATAGTGATTTAATTAAAGAATTTAATGCAGTTCGTATGGTGTGTGCGCAATGATGGGATAGGGGCCACAGGCCGTGGTGACAGCAGTTGCGCTAATGGTGGTGGAGGAGACCGGAGTAAGAGGGGAGATGAGGCGATGACGGTGGGGGATTGTTACGATCCTAATTGAGACTTGGATCCTACAACGGCATTATGGGGTAACAATGTGGGGTGGGTATGGCCTTGGGCTACGGTTCTCTCAAGGTCATAGCAATAAAAACAACATCATACAACTACTAATTCGAAACCCGCATGTACATACACTTCTCATATGCAAGTACCTCGCCGGTGTTGTAGAAGCAGGACGTTAGATAATTTTCGTCCATCCAGTACTGAAGGTCCCCAATCCACAGCGACCGAATCTCATCAGTGTTGGTAGGCGCGCCACCGTACTGCTGTTGTTGCTGTTGAGGCCAGAGTTGAGATGGCTGCGGAAGAACCGGAGGATGCTGCGGCGCCGGCGGCATCATCATCCACTGCTGCGTTTGGAACTGCTGCTGTTGTGGTGGCTGTTGCTGATCCATCACCATGGGTGGTGGGGCCAGTCCTCCTGGTTGTTGCATCATTCTGACCTGGAAACGAGAAACGCTAACCCTAACGGGGAATTTTGAAAGAATAGAGAGGAGGAATTGAGAAAACCTAATTCGCTAGGTTTTGAAAAGAAGAGGAAAAACGAAAGGGATGGCGTTATAAAGGGGTTTGACTGAGAGATTACTGAAGTCGCTTTGCTGCAATGAAGCGATTTTTGCTGCATGTATAATCGCCAAAGCTATTCTTTACTTTATTAGGTTAGAATATTTTATTCAAGTTTTCTTCTACTTTTTGTTTTTTAAACGTATGGATATATGAGGGGAAAAGCCAAAAGTGTAAAATATTATCATATAAGACTGAAAATTCAGAGCATTTGGATATAAAACTACATTTACTACAATGATGAGACATTGAACTCAAATTCTATAAAGTATAACTATTGAACTGGTTTTAATTTGGTGTCATTAACAATATTTTTTACAAAATACAAATTATTGTACTTAAGATAATCATCAATACCTGGAAAACTTGACACGAATATGAATTTACATATGCCCATTTATTATGTGGGTATACAGTTTTAAAGGTATAGGCATAGTTTTATGTTCATTGAATGTCTGGTCAAACTACTTCAGCATTTTCTAAGAATATTGCTAGAAAATTTGTCAGCAGGAAGATTTGCATTTACCAGACTAATACAGATCCCAATTACACAAGAACAGACAAAAGATTCAAATAAGAGGAGGTCCCAAGTGCATGTCATACTTATAGCTCATATATGTAATGTACTCCCAAGTGTCGAAGATCAAAAGTTTTTCAAGGTAAAAATACTGTTTACTGTTAATAATGAACCATTTTTCTAGAAGAAACTATGAACTGCAAAATTTGTTGCCCTCACCACTAAATTACAGTGACGAGAAAATATACAACTAGCTACATTTCTCTGAAAACCAAACAAGCAATATTTTTCCAGTGCAAAACTTCACATGGGGAGCAGCAGAGATCACAATGGCTGATAAATTATAACGATCTAGGAATGCATTGAACTCAAAAGTTTGAGAGCCAGTTCCTCTTGCTCTGCCAGAGTAACCTCGGAACCCACACCAATACTATCCTTGCCTTTCCTCCTCTCACCACCATCGCTGTCACTGTCAAAATAGAGCTTGGCCTTTTTACCAACTCTTCCAGTAGTTACCTCCCTGTCTGACTGAGAGAGATCATCTTCACTCATTCTATCACCATCATCCTCCTCGTCTCTACCTCTCTTCCACTTCATTTTTTGTTTGATACGCTTTTCCTTCCGACGTTGGTGGTCCAAGGCTTTATCTTCCTTGTCCACCACTTTCATTTCTTCCCTCAACTCGGCATATCGTTGGTTCACTGCAAGATAAGAAGCACAAAAGCTTTAAGGCAACAAAGCACCTAAATCAATTACTAATTCAGATTCAACAGGTCGGATTTCCATAGCCATTAAAAAACTGTTACGATATAATGAGGCTATTAGCTAAAGAACTTCCTTCTTTGAAGATTTTTGTACAAACGTTTGAATTTGTCTAACAATTTAATTAGCATAAAGTCACATACTTCTATACAATTGAAAAAATAGGTTGGATATCAAGAACTCAAATGCTCAGAGCTCATCTGTAATTGACAAGTTACTATTAACTAGACAGGGAACCATAGAGAACTGCAAAGTCTCCACACTACCAAATTGGAGGGCATATTGACAAGCCAAAACAAGAAAACCTACCTCTGTCCTTGTCCAGCTTAAAGGAATCACCTTCCGTCTTGGTGTCTGCTAGTTTTGCAAGAGGGGGTAAGGTGTTGCCTTCATCATCAAATACAACCCTTGTACCCACAGGTCTATGCACATTGATCTTCAACTTTTTTTTCTTTAAAACCCTGGTGGCAGGCCTACACCAAACAAGAAGAGAGAAAAGGTGAAACCAAATTACTAAAACGAGATCAACACATCAATCTAGGCAATGAGCAAGAACTGCAACATTAGGTTGTAAATAAAACAAAAAAATAGTAAGGGCTTGAACTGTAACTTTGTTCCCACATAACAAAATGCACAAAGTACCATGACACATGCCTAAATTGTTAGCAAACAAAGTGAATCAGCATCAGATAAGCTATTTTTTACAAGCGCTGGACCTTTTTCTTCTTCAAACTTTACTTTGTCTTTTACCACTCATAACAATATTGCTGGCAGCCACACCTTTCAAATTTGAGATTTGCTGGAAAGAACCAAATTCACAAACATAAATGTCAAACAAGAAATAAATGATAACATACATGGCATCTCCAATATTAGTTGCATTTTCTTCCCCAACATGCTGAACATCCTTTTCCAGAAGAAAACCCTCCTCCAATTGCAATTCTTCTTTCACAGACCCGACAGTGCCCAAACTTCCTTGTAGAAGTTCAGATGGATTCTCATCAACAGTGCTATCTGGAACAAGGGTCAATTCTTTGGACATTTTTTTGCCCTTGACTTGTTTCAGAAATCGGACCTTTGGGGTCATGGGAAGACCTAATGATGCAGAAAATTCATCAACGGGAAGTTTAGTGACTTCAAAAACCTCCTTGTCACGCTGTTTATGGATGGACCTCAAATAAGTGATAAAGGCCCTCTGAGCTAGATGCTGCAGATTCGGGTACTTGACTAACAAAGCTGCCAGCAACCCAGAAACAGGTTGCAATCGTTTTGTGTTTGCCTGTGTGGAATCAATACAAAACCTACATTTACATACTACTAAGCAAAACAATAGAAAGACACAATACGGACATATAAATCCAAAGTTTAAAAATCTGCAATAATTTAGCAGGACATTTTTTAAAACCAATAAATTGATTCAGCAATAAGAAAAGTATAATGGAAAACTAGCATAACCAATTTGAAAAATGCGATCAGACCTTAATACATCTAATGGGAATCTTTTTTTCTTGTAATTTGTCAAGCATCTTTGTCTCCGAGGGTGTAAGGAATAAAATGGATCTCCCACCAGAAAGGTATCGAGCAGTACGCCCCACTCTGTGTATGTAAGAAGCAGCGTCTTCTGGGCAATCTACCTAGAAGTGCACAAGCAATCAAATCAACATTCAAAGCTTTCATAACATGCTTTTATAAATCAACCTTTCCTACATTTTATAAATAGCAGACCAAAGTTGGGGACTCAATTCTAGGGCTCTAACTAGAAACCAACCTGGACAACCCAATCAACGGCCTTGTTGAAATCAAGCCCTCTTGATGCAACATCAGTGGAGAACAGAACAGAGCGCTTCTCACAGAACTGAGCATATATGCCCATACGTCTGTCCTGCTTCATCCTTCCATGGAGACATTTCAATGGGATCCCAGGACGTAGTTTCTTGAATGCTTCATAGACAAATTTCACCTATGGTGGGGCACCAAGATCCAGATAAGCAAATTTATCAAGAATAGATGTTCAGTGACAAAAGAAAGGAGAAATGATTGGAAAAAGAATAGAAGAAGGTCCAGAAGAAAACTTAACAAAAAAAAGCACGCGTGAAAATAAGTTCCCAAGGCTAGGCTTGCATTTTTACACACAAAAGAATGCAAAAGGAAAACCAGCCAACAACTTCTCATTTATCCACATCCTAAATCATAAATTTCTGGCACCCAAAATACATGCACAAACCTTAAGAGATATGGTTTTAAAGAACCATGCCACAACGACACTATAAACAATACAACATACCCTTATCTCAATCACGTAGGACATAACGAGGAACCATTAACGTAAAAAATGGAAAAACTCATGAAATCTCCTCCAGCAATGAAAATAATTAACCTTTGATGAGCTGCCTCAGGTTGTATCACAGAAATTTAACATAAAAATAGTCTAAGATAAAGTTACGCGTCTAAATGTTGGAAATTTAGATGACACATCTCCAGAGGAAACGTTGACAGAATATACCTGCTTGCAACTTGAAAGAAACACGAGTATCCTTGAATTAAGATGTGCCTTTAAAAAACTCCATAACATGTCTAGTTTTTGGTCAAGAGGAACAACCATTGCTGTCTGCTGTAAACGACTTGGAGTGGCAGTTGCAGACTCTTCATGCACACTAATGTACTCTGGATCTTTCAGACTGAGCCTTGCAAGATCTTGAACAGATTTTGTCTGGGTTGCTGAAAATAGTAAAGTTTGTCTATGTTTTGGTAATTGAGATATTATTGCATTCAATTCTTTCTTAAATCCCACATCAAGAATACGATCTGCCTCGTCAAGAACTAACACCTGTTCCCTGGCCAGAAATTTACACCGAACTCAGCTATTACTCTGGCATTGTGTATAAGAGCATTGTTACAGATAAGGGGAAAGTAAATGAAAATAGAAAATGAAAGCTAAAACTCCATGCTTCCAAAGCAGATAGTGCAAGCATGGTACCAGACTTCCACTTAAACAAGATTCCATAATTCTCATTGGCCTTGTCATTTTCCGTAGACTCCTTGCTAAAATAGAACGATATAGTTCACTCCATAAAAAAGTTAAAAGTATGAACAGATATATGTCATTCACTACATAAAAGCATGCCAATGAGTGTGAATGCTGAGAAGCTTTATCTACGAATCTCAAACTCAAGAAAAATGAAGAAGCAACATAAATTTGACTTTCCCCTGACCAAGCCCGCATTATGGGGGGAAAAACAGTAAGAAGGAAAAAGAAAATGGAAAAGACAAGCAGGAAACAGCAAAACATAATCTAGGACAACAATTAAAGGGATAAGCAAGTCACTATATCACAGATAAATAATCAAGAAGAACTACTGTCTTTGCCTTACTTCAACATTTACATGGCATTAATCATGGTCAAGCCCGACGCTGAAGGCAAAATATGTCAGAACATACTCAAAGAAATCATTCTCTTATACACTCAATTGCTTAAAACACAATGAAAATATGAAGGATGACAGACAGGGATACTGAAGCAAATCTATCAAAGGAAGACCTGAAGTTGCGAACATTCAAAATTTGGGGTTTCATCCATGTGCTGAAGAAGCCGGCCTGGAGTGCAGACCAAAATATTCAACTCGTTTACATGCTCTTTCTCTGTGTCGACATCTTTGCGACCGCCAATTAAAAGGCCAGCGCTAAAACCATGGTACTTCCCAACAGATTTTAATACTTCAAAAAGCTGACCAGCTAATTCCCTTGTGGGAGACATGATGATGCATCCAACGCCATCCTCCGGGCCCCATCTAGCTCGATATAGCTTTTCTATGACCTGAAGAAGAAAAAAGCCAACTGATCAGCAAATCCATACTCTCTATAGAGCCAGAATTAAATATATGAATAGATGGCACTAATCAGCATATTCTTATTTAACAATATCGAATAAAAGCACAAGTAGAAATGAGGCAAAATTGCATATCCACGAAACAGTACTGCAAAGCATTGCATTTTGCATAATTGATTGCTTGGAACTCAATTAAGTACTCTCATCCACCAGGTATAGGCCTTTATATCACTTAACACCACTATTATCCAGAGTAACATCTCATACTGGGGCCTCAGAAAATACTACATATAGCGAAACAATTTTTTTTTCATATGCTCCTAACTGCATTTTTTCTTGAACATGATAGATTGTCAATAAAAAATTTCATAGCAATTGCTACCAGAGGGACCACAAAAAATAGATCTATTCGGCACCTCATACATTCAAGGGCTAATGAGAACTCTACTGAATCTTTCCCTCTTTTCAGCAGTTTCCCAACAACCCCAGAAAACCCAAGTTACTATTGCTAAGAAAAACTGCAGCTTCTCAGGAACACAATGACAGAGTAATAAAAGTCTGAAATATATGAATTTTTAGTCAAGTACTGGGATATGATTCCTTTCAAGCTTACATTCATTTTCCATGGCTTCTAATTCTGTACCCCTATTTCAGTAGAGTTAACATTTATACTTCTTCAGTAGAGTCAACATTTATACTTCACTGCCCAACACAATATAAAGTTTGCAGTAGTGAAAACCCATCCTTCACTTATCCTATTATAAATCCAATAACCAATAATTCCAAAACACGTACAACAGAAAATCCTATCGTTCCAAAATCAATCAAACAAAAGCCAACAAGATCAACATTATTTCCGTTAACTCACGGGGATAACAAAAGCCAAGGTCTTGCCGGACCCAGTTTTCGCTGCACCTAGGATATCACGGCCGCAGAGCGAATGCGGGAGCGAAGCCCTCTGAATATCAGTCATCTTTGAAAAACTGGCTCCGGCCAACCCATCTTTGGTTTTCTTCGACAGTGGCAATTGGCCGAATTTCACGGCACCGGCGTACGGAGAAAACGAGCCGTCGGGTAGTATGCCGATTGGGGTTTTTTCCGGAGGCGGAGTCAGGGAGAGCGGGTTCGAACCGGAGTCAGGTTCGGCCGAAGCTATCCATGATTCGAGGAGCTCGATTTCTTTCACCTCCGAAAGCCGATTCTGGAGCTTGAATTTCCTCGTTTTAGGTCTTCTCATATTTCAGTAGATCTTTCGGCGTTCTCGCACCAAGGTTAGAGAATCAAAGAGTAGGGTTTTAGATCCAGAGGGTTTTAGGAATTGCTAAAACACAGACAAGAAGGCTCTGCTAGGGCACAAAACTATGTTCGCTATCATTATATACCTGTCTAATAATGTGTGTATATATATACATAAATATATATAAACAAAAGAGTAAAATTTATAAATTGTTATAATTGTGAATTTATTTGGTTAATTTTTTATTTTTTTTAAGAAGCGATCAATTAATTCGTCCATGCAAAATATTTGCAATCAAGTTAAATTTTTTTCGTCGTAGTAGTATTTTAATTGATAGTTCTAATTGACATTAAATGAATTTTTATTTTTATTATTTTTTATAATTTATTATTATTTATTTATAATAACTCGAATATATAATTAATTAATTATTAATGTAAAATATTTATCAATAAATTATATATTTTCATCATAGTAGTCTTTCAATTGAGATTGAAGGGTTTTTACTTTTTTTTTTTCAAAATTTTTTGTCATTTATTCATTATGAAGGGTAATCATTCAATTTGAGTATCAAATTCTTTAAATAAAAAGCCAAAAACAAAATTAAATGGCAAAGTTAAATGAATAACAAAAGGTGCTTTAGTGGATAATTACTCTGTATTATCGAATTATCATGGGTAATGAAATTTGATGTATTAATCCAATAATAGTAACACATGAAAGGTGTATTCTCAAAGCAAACTGGCTTGAGTAGGATGTCTATTAGTCATTTGTAATAGCAATAAAAATATTCGTTCTATCTAAAAAAAAAAAAAGGGAGAAAAGTAAATGTTTATTGGGATTCTTCAAGATAAATTATATATAAGAAAAAAAATAGAAAAAAAATAAAAAGCTGTAGGATGAGGTAAAAAAGTAAATGATCTATGTAGTGACACCGAGAAAAAAACAGTGCAAAAGGAAAATTGCTTCATAGATTGGCTCACATCAACTTTGATTGATGGTTTTTGTATTTTATAACGAATATTTGCATATTGTAGGTGTAAGTCTTTTTTTTTTAGTCATAATTCCTCATTTTTTGAATGTTTATTATTGGTAAATGTATTTTTATTTTTTCAACCCGAATGAATATTCAAAGCTGATTGCTAATAAATTTTATTGGAATCCATCCTATTCTAATAATTGTATAGAAGACGTTATAATTGCTTTCATTATCAATAAATGATTTTATTTTTTTAATTTAGTTATGTCTTGGTTTGATATATTTTTATATTTTTTAATGCAATTACGACACAAAAATCAATTTGCCATAAATAGTTGATGGAGACAATTGCAAATGATGAACTACTAGCCTCTGATGCCCATTTTCCTCTACTTTTACAAGGTTGATTACATTTTAAGTGCAAATTACCAAAATAATTGGCAACCTTAAGTGGAATTGCCTATTGCTTTATGGTGATGTCACATAGTTTATTGAGTCCAAAAAAAAGGTTTCCTGCAATATCTCTTTTTTATTTTTGTTTAGATTTTTTGTAACATTACAAAATGTTGATCCAAGAAGATTGGTCAAGAATATGGAGTTGTCAAATTGTTTATAAAAGTCAATGTTGGATTAAATTATCCTCATAATTTTAGGATGGGGGAGAAAATCTAATTTAAGGAGGAGAAAAAGAACAATGGCAACTTGGCAAGAGAAGATTCTGGATCCCACAAGGGCAAAACTGGAAAATAAACAGAACACACCACATTAGCAAAGAAAACAAACAGAGGAAAGGATTAAAGAAAGGAAAAAGGAAAAAAGAAGGAAAAAACGTAAAATCCTGCGAATATAAAGCTGGAAATATACCCGCAAAAAGTACATAAACATTGTTCTCTCGTACTATAGTATTTCCAAATCCAAGCTAAAGCAACAACTCAATACCCTCTGAACTTTCAGATCTCCCCACTCCCCCGCAAATTTCTGAAACTCACTCTCGTTCAACATCAATCATTATAATCGAATACTATTTCTCTGATAGTCGCATTTAATACATTAGTAAACAACACCAATATAAAATGGCCTGCTCAAAGGGGGAGCTAAGGGAGGAAGGAAAAAACAGAAACGCCGCTGCGGCGACGGCGGCCCCATCAGTTGCAGTCAGTGATGCCTTGCTATTCACCACGATGTGCATCATTGGGATGCCTGTGGACGTTCACGCTAAAGATGGCTCCGTTTATTCTGGAATCTTCCACACCGCCTCTGTCGACAAGGACTATGGTATTCTTGGTTTCTATTGACTGCTTTTCTGTAGCTCCCTTGAATTTCTCGATGAACCCGGAAAGGTTTTTCGCTTATTTCATCAAATCTTTTATGGGTTTTGGTTTTTTATGAGAAATTGTAGATGGTCCTTTTTTTTCTGGTACTTAATTGATGTGTACTTTCTTGTGTATCTGATCGTTGATTTTTCTTTGATTTTTCCGGCTCAATTCTTGTTTCATTTATATTTGAGTTATTATCTTCTTATTGAAAAAAGAAATTTGATTTTTGAATTTTGAATTCTGTTCGTTTTGACTAGTTGGTAATTCAGTCTTGATAACATGATTTAAGACAATTGCTTAGTTTATAGTCGCAATAGAGAGCATGAGTATAGTACTGTTCAAATTTATGTAATCTCTGCAACTGTCTTCTGGATGGACAATATTTTTTGTAATTGATAGATTTGTATTCCGAGTAGCTATTGTGCTGAAGAAAGCGAGGATGATTAAGAAGGGGAAGAACCTAGACTCAAATGTATTGAATGGAATTTTGATAGAGACGCTTATAGTTCGATCAGAAGATCTTGTCCAAGTTGTTGCTAAGGCAGGTTGCCTGTGCTTTTCTCAATTCTCAAGTTCTGTTTTACCTTACGGTTTGAAATTTGGTAAAAGCTTCTTGTACTAATAAATGTTTGCCTATTTCCAGGGAGTTCTACTTCCTTCTAATGGAATTACAGGATATGTAGGGGGAGATGGCATAGAGGCTGCTGCAGGCTATAATGAATGCATGGACAGGGATGCAGAAGTGGTAAAACCTAATGAACCCAAAGGGAAGAAAAAGCACAAAAGTCAATCAAGGTAAAATTACTACAATATTTTGCACCAAATGATGAGTTGATAGAACTTGACAAGATGGAAAACATTCAATTTCGTACGTGCCACTTGCTTAGCAGTTGATAGGTAGATACAGCCAGAGGTTGGTAGTGGGAGAAAGGGGTGGGGTTACACATGATTTTCATAAAGCTATACTTGGCAGCCTGGAACTGGACCTGCAGTTCCTTTTAATTGAAATCTGAATGGAGCCATTTCAAGTTGCAAATTTAGGACACCACTACCATGTTTCTAATACTTCATCATGGTGTTGATAGGAATTATGAATCTTTAATGGGTGAATAAAATAAATGTTTTTCTTTTTCTTGATTTTTTTGTTTTTTGGGTGGGGGTTGTGGGGAAGTTGTTGATTACGTATATATTTCAGAAAGTGTGCCTATTGCTTGAGACATTAGATTTTTGAGACCACATAATGATTTCTGCAGTTATGGTAAATTTGCTAATTTTTTATCTACGTGCAGGTTTTCGGCCAAAAGAGAGAATGGTTTTCCTTATAGTTCTACAGCTAAGACAGCAAAAATCTTGGGGAGTTCTTCAGAAGATCATATTAAGATATTGGATACAATGAAGTTTACAAAGGTGAAGTTTTAAGTAAAGAATAGCTTACAGACCTGCTGATAAGAAATAATTAAGCTAAAAAACTTTGTGATTATTGAATGGCTTGAAAGGCATGCTCATGCTGTTTGTTTCTTTCTGCTTACTTTTGCTATGAATTGCTTGTATTTCTTCCCTGCCTGCGTCTGGATTTTGAGGTCATTAATTCATTTCTTTTTCATTATATTTGTTGGTGCAGATAGAAGAAGCACATAATGTTTCTGTTGATGGAAGGTAGATATTTCTGCCTAATTGTGTTCTGTTGGTTATCAACAATTTCTTTAGCGCGTTATTTGACTCTGATACTGTTAAATGGATATTTTGCCATTTCATTGGCATGACTTCCCTCTAATTATAGCACTGAGTGTGGTGTTAGCCTTTTGACACCCCTATTTCCAAGTTGAATAAGATTATGCAGATGTAAACATCTATCTATTGGCTACCACTTAGATGTTCTTTTTGGTTGATCTTTATTCTTGTGGTTCCTGGTATTCTTTTTCTTCTTTTTACTTCAATGTAATGGTAGTCTCAACTAGTTTTATTTTCCCTTTATCAGTTTGTATTGTTTTGCCAAAAAAAAACTTCTCTGTGTCATTCACAATTATCTTGTAATGATTGGTGGCAGACAGGTTGGGGATGGCTCACAAGAAATACAGAGTGACTGCCACGATAACCCTGATTTTCAAGACAAGAGATCTGTATGTTGATATATCTTGCCACAGCAAATATTACAGGTTTTGTCCTTCTAAATTGTTTCTTAATAAAATTTAATTATATGTTTTGCAGACCGATGAAGTTCAAGGCTCAAGTCCAAGCAGTGAGTTTCCATCTTGCTCCCCCTTGAATAACTTTGATAAATAACACCTCTATGGACAACTTCCATAACCAAGATGGCTTTTATAGTGACTGCAGACATATAGAGCATGTTTGTCTATGTTTCCACTGGTCATCCTTTTCATTTTCTACTATTTGAAAATCCGAAACTGTGTTTGTTTAACCCATTTTTCATTGGAAATACCACTTATTCTCATTTTCACACTTTTCTTGGGGGGCAAACTTACAAGTGAAAACAGGACTTTCAAAACCTAAGCACCGCCCTTTTCCATCCCTACACTTTACTTTTATTGCCTAGGCCTGTACAAGGCTGGTCATTTCCCATCATTCCAGTCTCCGCCTATTCTCTCCCATCAAACAGTAGAGCCCGTCTTCTCCCACCCGTTCCACTTTAATATGAAGGAAGAACATTCAGTACCCCCCTCAAACACCTTTTATCTAGAAACAATTACCACTCAGTGACATCAGTCCTACAAGGGTCTCTCCTTAAATAAAACTGGTGCTAGACAACGAAGACTAAGAAAGAGCAGTCTGTTGTTTTGTCTATCTTCTTCTTCTTCTCTTCTTTTTTTTTTTTTTCTTTCTTTCTTTTTTTCTTTCTTTCTTTTTAAGTATGAGTTAGGCAAATGTTTGAGTGGGGTAAGAGGAAAATTAGTGGTCTTTAAGGGGAATGTGAATAGCATTTAAAACAGTAAATTAGGGATTTAAGTAACTTATCAAGTTTTGAGGGTTGTGAATGGTTGCAGATTGTTTAGGTTAAGGCAAACACGGGCAAAGCTTGTTTACAGATTTAAGTCTCAAACATCAGAATACTGTGATAGCAAGGACTACAAATTTTTTGGATTCCCTTCCCTATTTGGCATCACTATGAACAGTTAATGCTTCAATCTCTATGTGATGCTTTAAATTAATTCATATCACAATTTATATATCGACTCCCACAGTGATTTAAGTTAACCATTGAGACACCCAAGTCTTTGGTGGTTGATGGACAAATATAACAATTTTTTAGCTAGATGTAATTGCTCTGCACGCCATTATTAATTTTTAGATGCAGCAGCCACCTTTCCTGAACATATAGCATCTGCAGGACAAGAAACTTCTTTCTGCTCATACAATTAGTACTATCCCTGCTCATACCCTATACATTCCTTTTATTGTACCATAAGTTGCTCGATTTTTCTGTTTCTCAAAGCATACACAGGTCATAATTCAATTTTATTTTCTATGTAGTCACTAGTTGTGAAGTTCAATCAACTGCTGCTCCGAATATTCTAGAGGATACCATGCAACAAGAACCAAAAGGAGTATCTTCTGGTTGTTCTAATGCACTTGAGGACCAGGGTCAAGGGAGGCCTACTTCAGATGAGACTGCATGTACTGTGGCTTCCCCGCCAAGTGTTTCTGTTGCTTCGATTCCCGTTATCAATGTTAAATCAGAATCATGCCTCAGTGCATCATCAAATCCCTTTGTATTGGTACCTCCAAAAGGTTCCAGTGTTAAGAGAACTGCTAAGGTACTATGGATGTAGTTAAATGTTTTCAACTTTGAAGTTTGCTTAAGAATTCCCTTCTTATGAAATTATTTACCAGAAACTGGTATGAACTGCTTATTTTGTTGTGCGCTTCGTCATATTGTTGTTAAGGGGATGGGGGACAAAAGCTTTTAGCCATTTGATGTAGAATAATGTCCTAAATTCTGCATGCACTCCAGCTAGTCATTTAGTTAACAAGCTCTATGACACAAATTCTCTTTCTAGGAATCTAAGCTCAATCCTGGAGCTAAAATATTTTCTCCGTCAATGCTGCACCATAGAACGGTGACTCCTCCTGCAGTGCCAAATGGAGCAAGTGTTTCTTACATGCCAGGCACCTACACAGTGGCACCAATGGCTACTGCACAAGAAGAAGTTGATGCAAGTTCTTTTGTTCGTTCTTCTTTGCCTGTTAAGTTTGTTCCATACAATAATGTGGCCTTTGGACATGGTGGCAACGATGCACCGTATGTTCAACCTGTAAGTATTGTCTTTTTGTTTTTTTTCTCATATAGCTTCCCAACTCCGAGATCCCTATAGAACGTGAAGTACCAGATAGCTGCTATCTTCAAGTGCAGAGCTCTTGAAGTTGCTTATTTGCTGTTTTGACTCTTCTTGCATAATTCTTCCTATCATCGATGCATTTGGTTTAATTTATCAATAACTTCTCTAGGTTGGGATAATTGTCGCCAAAAAGATAGACAAAAAATGCTAAGAGTTTATATATATTTAAGGATGTCCGTTTATTGTGTCCTCTGAAGCTACATTTTTCTCTTATTTTTCTAGCTACCATCTTTAACAAGATTTACTTTGTGTGCAGATTATTGGACAAATGGTGAACAGGACACAACCAGTTAGATATGCCGGCCAATATCATAACTTTCAAACAGGGCCTGCCTACATTCATCCAAATCCACAAAATGTATCCCTAGTGGTTAATTAAGATCCATTTTCTGCAATATCATTGTATTAGTATATAAATGTTTTTGCAAGGGTCGTCTAATGTTTTACAATTAATTGATATTCTCAGGTTATGTTTGGACGAGTAGGGCCTCTTGTTTGTATGCATCCCATTTCTAGTGTAAGATGCCGCACTATATCTACTAAACAAAGTTATTGATGTGCCTGTGCACATTAGGGAATAACTGCAAGATGCTTCTTTGTTTGGTATTATTTCCGGTATTTTGGGAAAATTACTATGGGGAAATGTTTTTGGGGTAGTGGAATTGGGGAACATATGGATAATGAGAATGCATTTGGATGTAATGTTGGAAAATGCAAGGTGTCTTTGTCAATATTGTTTTGGGAGACATTTTCAATTGTAGATGTCTAGTTAATGTTGTAGTTAGTGGGGGTGTAGTAGGATATGCGATTGTTTGATGCCTTGTCAATCAATGTTGTTTTGATGTAGTTAGTAGAGTATAGTAGGATATGTGATTATTTAATTTGAAGGTAATAATTGATAATTATTCTAGCAGAATAAAACTTTTTCCCCGAGATGTTAATCCCAAACACGATTTCCATTTCGGGAGAAGGAAAAAATTTTCCTGATAACACCAAACAAGGCCTTTATTTTTTTGGGTAATTGCCTTACCAAAAAACTTGATTGATGCAGTTCAAATTTCTCAGACTTTGCTGTCTCTGGATTTTCTTTCTTTGTTCTTTTTAATTTCTCTCTTTTTCTCCTTTATTTTTTTTTTTTTGTTAGGGGGGGTTATTTTGTACTTGTTCTGGGTAGTGCTTAATATCTACTGACATGCATTTTACTAATTATTTTGTTGCTTTATGTTTGTTTCAGGATGTTGTACAGAGTGCAGCAGGGTTCTCTCCCTCAACTACACGACCTCTGTTAACTCCGCACCAGGTGCATCTTCCCAAGCACCAAGGTATGTGGTTATATGCTAGATTGGTTATTGTAAAAAATTTAAATGCATTAGTATTTAAGATGGATCAGAGTTTCAAGTGCATTCTTCCATTAGTTATCTAAATGTGGAATTACAGAAATCATTTAATCAGATTAAGTTACTTGATATGCATCAGCAGAGGCTGGTGGTGCTGAAGTGTTTAATATCTAATGTACTAAATCTTTCAGCCCTTTTTTGAAACTAATAGGCTTTTGCCTTCAGTGCATTTCTCAGCTCAGGATATCAATTCTATTCCGTATTTAGTTCAAATTACACGTGCTGGCAAATCCATAGTTGACAGAGCATGTGAATGAGCCTAGGCAATGGCCATGGTCCATTGCCCAGCTGACTTGTCACAAAATAATGAAAGTAAAGAGTGAACTATAAAAAAAATGCTCTACAGAATAGAGATTAAGCTTATTTCTGCTAGCATATGATCTCTCTATTTTGCTTCTTTACCTCCATGCATGTAGTATATTTCTATAAGTTTTGCTGGGATGTGCCTAATATTGTGTAAAAATAAGTTGATTAGCATGTCTTTTAGCTCATGTTTTATAAAAAAATTATGTAATAAAATCAGCCTGAACAATGGCTGCCTTTCTTTAACTAGGTGTTAAGGTGGTTTACTAGTGTATGGAGGAGCATGGCTGTTGACTGTGGGTCAAACCAAAAACAACACACACGTCACTTAAGATTGTCATACTGCAGTAATTCGATTTATTGTTTTAACATTTTGGGGCCTCCTTAACCAGAAAGACATTTTCACAGGAAATGCTTCGGCTCAGGCATTGCAGCTGTGCATGACTCCCCCAATCGTCGCAAATGGACCACAGCCATATGTAATGCCAAGTTCCATTCCCATTTCACAGCCTCTCTTCCCTGTAGTACGGCCTATTGCAGTTCCAGGGTCAAATGGTTTCTTGAGCACTAAGTTTGCTTGAATTTCATACCTACTATATCAGTGGCACCCTTTCAGATCCATCATTCTTCTCATGGAAAATTTTGACATATAGTTTGTTCGACTTGTTCACGTCCATACAAATTCATTTGTTTATTTTTCTCTTTTTTCTTTTGGTTTATCCATGTTCTTTAGAAATGAGAGGCATTTGAACATTGTAATCTGAGGATTTTGTTAAAATCGTTGTTGGTAGTTCTATTATTTTTCTAGAGGTGTGGAAAGGTTCTCTAAATGTTAGGTGGGTTTTTCGCTCCATTGTAATGAGGTGAAGTCCTGAACGATTCTCCCATTGGCATGGCCAGGTGAAGGTGCCCCCTTTTATTATTAGATTAGATATCATGAAGCTTTGTTATATTTTGATTTAATGAAATGGTTCTTAGAGGCCAAATATTGAATATCGTAAACAGATTTATTTTGTTATCTTGTGAACCGCAAGAGGCTGAAATTAATTCCGCCTCACATTTTCTCTGGCAATGCAAGGAAGATGAGCCTTTGAGATTATCTTTGTACCCCTTATTTTTGCTATCGTGTTTTGCTAACTCAGAAAAGGAATCAGAACGCAATGATATAGTTTTATTATCCTGCCTCCAAGTGATGATTCTTGGTGTTTGTGTAGGCCTTTTTTATTTCTTGCTGGTGCTACTGCTGCAACACTACCCTAGTCCTACAGCAGGATTGCGCACTATTTAATGCTTGAACTTTGGGTGGTCTAGCTGGTACGGTGGATCGGGCAGTAATACAATTATACTTTGTGAACAAGTGCTAAAGGAACAGTCATGACAGTTTTTTTGATGTTTCTTTTTGTCGAACATATAAAATTTGCATGAATAGGCCCTCAAAAAGATATGACGGGATGGTACTCTTTGCCACAAGAAACTCAAAGAACCCACCGTAAGTAGCTTTGGCCTTCTTATGCTTCCGCCTCACAAGCGCATATCAAGTACACATTGTCCTGGCCATCAGTAACACAAATATTCAACAGGAGAGTGAAAAATAAATGACATGTATGTATTGAGAAAAAAAAATATGAAAAAAGTAGACTGAAAAATACAAATTGGTCATGAGAGAAATTTTCTTGGTCAGATTTGCAATTGTAACATAAAGAAGGTAAAATCCTCCTAAATCTAGAGAAACAGAAAATTGCTAGTTGTTCATTCGAAAAATCTCTCCTGCCTGAAAGAATGATCTACTCCTGTTGCAGATCTCTGAGGCCCAGCCCAGGTATTAAGTAAATTCCTTCAGAAATCTCGGGTGCTGCTCTGATAGTTGAAATTCAAGTATGCTATACAACTTTGAGAGGAGATCATTGGATCAGCCGCACACTTTAAGAATTGCTATCATGGGACACTTGCTTCGTTTTTGGGATCAATTTCTGTTGCCATCGTTTCATGGAACTCAACTTCGGTCGCAGAAGTTGGTTGTTCAGCAATTTGCACCGGGGTCTCTCTTATATTTTCCTGTAAAGCCTAAGACACAGGCATCTAACTTAAGATGGGCATAAGACAAATCACTATTTAAATTGTATTAAAACTGTAATAATGTGGCCTACCGCTTTGTATTACCTGTAAAAGCTCAGTCATCCTTCCAGTTCCATAGTTGAACAAAGGTTTCGTAACAGAAGCAGCTTGCAAGGACTCAGTTGAAAAGGGCTCACTAATATTTCCAATTTCTTGTTTTGAAACAATACCTGAATCTTCTGCTGAAACTTTCAATGCTTCCTTACCATCCTCAATTTTAATATCTGACGTTTGTGAAGAGCCTGGGGTATCAACGTCTGTCGATGTCAGTGGCTTGGGTTTTTCTTGTCCAACCTCTGAGGTGCCTTCATTAAATGAACCGTCATCATCCTGCTCGCTTCCTGGGGCAACTTGGTGGCTGGAATGGGGTTGTGCAGCCACAAAGATCTGACCAACTGGTATTGACATGGATAATGGTTCAACCATATGCACATCTTTGTCTCCATGGTTGGGTTGTAGTACAAAAGGAACCGCAGTGCCTCTCACGCCCACTGGAGGAACAGAAGGAGCTGTTTTTGGGGGTGCATATTTGCGTTTTGAAGGCACCATAGCAAGTTCCTGACCACGAGACCAACCCTGGTTTTCAACATTCAAACCGACATCATTTCTTCTGATCATTTGAACATGTGGAGCAACGTCATTTTCTGCTGTAATGGGAACATAATGTCCAGGCTTGAAAACAACACCTCTCAAATTTGTATTCGAGTTGCCAATTCTAACAGTAAGCAAATAACCAGAATCAAATGTGGCCTCAACAACACCAGTTACTGCCTGGCCCACCATACAATCAATTCCAACAGTTCTATCAGCTCTCTGAGGAGGGTATTCTTTCACTCCTTCAAAACCAAGTGGTACATGAGCAGCTTCGGCGTGCTTTAGGCTTGGATCTTTACGTGGACGCCCACGCCTCCGCTTTGCTGGCTGGACTGACGGGCCACCAGAGCTCTCCCCTTGATTAACTAGATTCATGGTATGAAATTACACCAAAGTATTTTCACTTCCTAGACAAATATTATTTAGTCCTTAGCCCCTGCCAGGCAAAAGACAATTCTTTAACTAATATGTAATAGCCCAAAATTATGAAGACCACTTGACACTAATTTGAAAAATCAGGAATCTTGCATCCATTTATGAGTGATTCTGATAACGATAAGCTGCTAAACATAAAATGAATAATGGCACAAATATAAAGATTTGAAATGGTACTCCCTGTGGACCATAAATATGATGATCTCTTCAATTGATACTTGTGCCACATGCTTGAGAGACTGAACAAGGATTTCAATCCCATTTTTGTCTTCTGGAATAGATGATGATGCTAGTAACTTGTACTTTGGGTATATATATATATATATATATATGTCTCTTGTCATTACTTTCCACCATTTAGTGAAAGAGAAAACCATGACTTCAAAGAAAAATAAACATTGCGAAGAATATTAGGAGATTTTTATAGTTACTGCATCT
The DNA here is from genome assembly GCA_019321725.1 of Paulownia fortunei. Taxonomy (NCBI): domain Eukaryota; kingdom Viridiplantae; phylum Streptophyta; class Magnoliopsida; order Lamiales; family Paulowniaceae; genus Paulownia; species Paulownia fortunei. The sequence continues at coordinate 8,568,826 of CM033113.1, read as the reverse complement.
GGTGGACAGTACCACAGAACAATGAGATAATATTGAGAATGATGTATCAGCTACAGATACTTATTCATCAAGATCAACAAAATTAATAGCAATCAATAGTTTACCTTATATATTCACTGCAATTCCATGTACTAACCCCAGAACAACTTTGCTAAAGCTTGTTCTCCATAATTTTCTATATGTTGGGGAAATTGAAAAGAACCCTGTTCACAATGATGTACTTTTACTTCATATAAATCGGATGTCTAACTTTCTGGGGACAACACCAACTGGTTTTGGGAGCAAAGGTTCAAAGCAATTAATTTACATTCGAACAAAATTTTCACGCAATCTAATTGATATATCCCATCAAATACCAGAATTTTATGAGCTTTTGAACTAACAACTCAAGCAAATCATTTTTTATACAATTATTGGTTGCTATCAGCAAATAACAATAGTAAAAGCATGAGGCAGAGAAACACATGAAGTTTTTCCTTCTGAAGCTAGTGCAGACATCCTGTATCATATGAGTGCACAAACATGTCACAAGCTAGTGCAGACAGACATCCTAAAGCACATTTCCAGATGTGCACAAACATCAGAACGTTGACATAAAAACATCTATTCCATCTAAAGAACGAATTATCACTCACATATGAAATATTAAGTTCAAAAATGTCATGCATTTTAACAGCACCATTAAATATTGGCGTGATGCATCATTTTCAATTTTCTTAAGGTTAACTAATAGCATAGGCCTTATTTTATAGTATATGTATGGAACAAACAATTTTCATTATTCTCAAGGAACAAACAAATATATCATACACCAAAAGCTCCAAATTTAGAAAATCATAAGAACTCTCAAAAATCAGCAAATTTTTAGCCTTTACAACAAAATTAGCAATCTTTACATAAGTGGATATTTAGAAAAAAGCAATTCAGATTGGGCAGACCACTAACAGAAACAAATTAAAAATGTTACTTCAAGAAAAAAAAAAAAAAAGATCAGCAGACACTGAAAATATACCTTTGAGGATTACCGATGAGTTTTTGTAAGATAAATGTTGACCATAAATTTTAGGACTGAGTATAGAGAAATCGTGACAATTTAACTGAAGACTGAGGGGTATGTAAACCTAGCATAACTAAACGGATGTTTCCTTCACAAGAACGTCAGTAATGCCATTCAGAGAGACGGTACAAATATGAGGTTGGGTATGAAGACCTTTTGATTAAACATTTTGTTTTTATGAAATTGAGTGGATGGGAAATTTTCAACGCTAAAAACAAATATAACAATTATGAGAGGGTTGTATGAAATTTATAACAACGGCATCTCATATAACCTACTCTGCGTGATAGTCATTAAAGCCATTTTTACTTTTACCGTCTTTTTTGAAAATTTACAGAAATTAACAGAGTTGTATTCATTTTAGTTCCTAATTACTTCATTCCTTGTGTAACAACTAATATGGCGCTAATAGAACAAAGACATATACAATGTGGCAATTGGTAACTAAGATACTTTATATTCCTATTGATTCAGGTAAATTAACATGAGAAACACATAAGAAGTAAAATAAAAATAACAACTTCCTTCATAAGATGTGGTTAGTCCCCTATATTCAATATCAAATTGCTCACTTTAACGGATGAAACGAATAAAATTCTTCCCTTTGGAAGTGTAATCTTAGAGACTTCAACCAATACATCCGTTGAAGTTTTTTGTTTCTTTCTCTACTCTCAAAAAGTTAACCGTTACACATTTTTTCATGACACATTCATTAAAATCTGATTTAGATTACACACAATCTCCATCAGATTGTAAAAATTTGGCAAAGTGCCTTAGATTATTCCTCTGACCTACATGGCGGTAAACAAGATGATAGCACCATGGTAAAATTTGTTAAGAGTACACTGCATCTGATATTGCATTTTCATGTAATCCCATATGCATTAGACTAGGAAGACATACGAAAGAATAAAAGAAAAGCAAAAGTTCAGGTCAAGGATCAGCCGAGTAGTGAACAGCCTAAGGACTTTGGTACATTTTGAAACTCACATTGCATGGGAAGGGACCCACCACTAACAGTACAACTATTTAGCAGATGCAGAATTCGGCCCATGCAGCATTACCCTTTACATATCAACTTGCTGCAAGTAGCCCTGGTGCACGCAAAGTAGCAACAGGCAAAATATTGAGACTTTTCACCGGATTTACCATAAGTTTCACCATCATTAGTCACATTATATTGCAATAAATGCAGCTGACACTTCCTACGGATACGATGATGAAGCATTAAATTGGACTAATTAATCTTTTCCTGTATTCTTTTGCCAGATAAGAATACAAGCAAACTTGCACCTAATTACATGTCCTTCCTTTGTAATTTTTATACCAACCAAAATCTTTCTTCTCTTTTTCCTTTTCCGACAAGTACACCGAACCTTATACTCATCACATAAAAAGCAAATTCAAAAAGCTCCCAAAACCGCGCAACAAACAAAATCAATTAAACAAAACCCCCAAAATTTCAAACAACAATTAACCAAAACCAACAAAAAATTGCACCAAACAATAGCAGGCCCAGCTACACGAATTTAATGCCGCAACAACAAAGCTTCACAAATCCACGTGTTACAGAAGAAGAAATTGCATTACAAACGAAATTCAAAGAACTAATAATTATTAATAAAAAAATGCATAGAATGGTGAAAAGATAGTACCTTTGAGAAGCCTTGGAGAGGATTTTCTTGCGTAAAACTATTACTTATTATACAGATGAGAAATATTATTTTTAAAACCCTAGAATAGTTCAGTGGAGTATAAAATACTATAGAGTGAATTAATTAATTAATTAATTTAAAAAAGTTTTTTGGGGGGTTAACTATTTAGGTGATAAAATGACCAGACTGTGAGGAAAGAATTGTATATGGGCAATCATTACGTGACACGTGTGGAAAAAATTCAAAACCCGAGATTGTTGATTTAAATAATATTATCAAATTATTATACCATATTATTCACAGAAAGAATTTTTCATAATAATTATTTTATGTATTTTAACATCAAATTATTAGCATGAGCATATCTGTTAAGAAGAAAAAAATTATTTGTCCTGGACTCCTAAGTTATATTTGAATCAATGATTTTAATGATAGGAAAATTAAAAAATAAAACATAAAATTATATGTTTTATTGGAATTTCTTTTCTTTTTTTTTTTTGCTCGTAATTGAATCAATTGGGTCAAATTTCAGCAGTCCTGACTTGGGTTGCTTCTTAGAGGTTTAATGGGCCAGACCAGAGATGGGCTCTTTGCCATTTTGGGCTGTATCAGCACTTTAATCCGAGTCCAATTGATTTCAGTCCTGTTTATAATATGTGATATGGATCAATTACGATCAAGTACAGGAATGCAATCTTTTTTCCCAAGCCTTTTCAATCTCACAAGTTTTATAGGCTTTGTTTGCATTTAATTTAGTTTCAGTTCTAATAATTTTACTATTTTTAAAAAATAAAATAATTTTTTTAAATATTGAATCCTCCAAAATTATTTTTATTCATTCCCAAAATATTATAAAAAATGATATACTGAATTTTGGTTCGATTCAATTATTACCTAACTCTCTCTCTCTCTCTCTCTATATATATATATTATTTCAGATCTTCTTATTAATAAAAAACATATATATTACAATTCAAGAATTATATTAATCTAAAATAATAATGTGACATTAGACAAAATATGACATTTATAGTATCTTCCTCAAAATTAAAATCAAACATATATTACAATCCTTCATATATTTTCAAATAATACATTTTTTTTTTTACAAAATTGAACGATGATCGAACCAACAAATAGCTTGATCCATTGCATTGCAAGATGTATGAAAAATAAAAATAGATAAAATAGGATCAGATTCCAATAAACACATAGGAAAACAGTCCTTATTTTAATCCATTTTCAATATCTTTTTTTCCCATTTTTAATATTTGCTCTTGAATTTTATATCTTTAGACATTATTTTTTTAAAAATTCAAATCAAAATAAATATGAAAATACCATGTCCAAATTCAACGAGGCGGTGGTTTACCATATGAGACCTGACTTGAAAAATGACTGCTCTAGAGTGTGACCAATTAATTCATGAAAGTCCCAAAATTATTATTTATTTCATTTAACCGACCAAACTATGAAAAGTATAACAAATAATGGCACCAACCTTTTTCGTCGCAGCAGATGTTGAAATTATTTTAAATATAAAATAATCCCGACAAATTCCTCTTTCATTTTCTACTATGTGCCACGTGGTCTTTCCACAACAAACCACTACAAATAAAAGTCACCCTATGAAACTGTCATTGATAAAACGGATGTCAATGGGACAATCTGAATTTGACTTGGTTCTGGGCATGCTTTTGTTTCGCACGTTTTGAATTTTTATTTTTAAACTTATTTTTTTTTAATTTTTTTAATTTTATTATAATATATATATATTACATATATAATTTTTAAAATAATTTAATGTATTATTTTTAAAAAAATATATTTTAATATTTTTAAAATAATAAAATAAATTTAACATGTCTAAATCACTGATTTTGAATTCAAAAAATTCTTGACGGGACAGATATCAAATTTTGTTAAATTCACCACAAACCCCCTTTATTATCATCCCTAAGCACAAGCTACGTCATTTTCAGTATGACAAGTACATGAATGGAAAAAAACATATGGAAGTCCATTTTATTGGAGAAAAAATTGGCATTTGAATGGCTGAATAGCTTTCTGTCAATTTCAGGCTAATACCACTACGATTATCTTTCTTGGGGTTTTGGGAATCAAAACCTTCCAACTACATCATAACTTCATCTTCAAATGCAAAAGAACTACAGAAGTTTGCTCAACTATGAAGTGATAGTTCCGCAAGAACCACCACTTTCTGATAATGCTGGATTAGGCCTTTGAGACTCTGGTAGATTCTTGGCATAAACATCATGAACCAGTTTTACATAGTCTTCGATTTTGTCAGCTGTCCAATCATCAGTTCTAATTGGAGGAAGATACCTTACAGTTAGAGGTGCTGGCCTAACATGCAAGCTGCCCTTTCTCCAAGCTCGATGAGTGCCTGTCAAGACGATCGGGATTATCGGCCTACGTGTTTGCAATGCCAAGTGCACAAAACCCTGTTGCATAGATGAATGAAAACTCTGATGATCACTAATGGTTAATAACTATAGAGATGGAAAAATCAGTGATTGATCCTTGCCTTCTTGAAAGGTAATAAGCGCCCCTTTTTGGACCGTGTGCCTTCTGGAAAAATGATCAAAGATAGATTGTTCTTGACAACTGCATTGGCAGCCTGCACAGAAATGTAATAAATGGTTTGACATAGAGTAGTCTGCCTAAACAGCAAGATCAGACAGGAGAAATCCAAGTACCTCTTTCATGGACTCAATGGCCGACGTTGGATTGGACCTGTCTATACGAAGATGGTTTGCCAAAACATACAATTGTCCGAAAAGTGGATAAAATATTATCTGTGCGAAAACACCACTTCCTATTATCTCGACAAATTTCTTAGCCACTATAAGATAAACAAGGTAAACTTGAAAGATCTACAGATTATAAAATCTGACGGGGGCGGCTGAGATGATAATGGTACCTCTTTCTTTGCAATGCCGACAGTTCCAGTAGGAGTCAACCACATTATAAGGAAGATGTCGATTGGAGATGCATGATTACTTATATAAATGGCCCTCTCATTAGAGTATTCAGCACCTTCTATCTTTATAGGATTCCCCAAAATCCACATCTGCAGTCAACCATCTGAAAATTTTGATCATCTAACACATGAAACTCATTTAGTACATTAAACAGTTCATAATCCAGATGTGTCTGGTCCAAGTGGTAGCACAATAGGAACTGTTATATTAGAGCTGAGATTTCATTATTGAAAGATGAGTTGTATTTTTTTTTTTCTTCCAAGTTGCATTTTTTAGGAGTCTTTTTCATTATGTTGTGACTTGGGATGTTACGGCCAATCTGAAAATAATAGTCTGCCAAAGAAAATTTCCCATTCAGTGCCAAGCTGATGACCCCATTTTGAGAGGAGACAACCAGACAGACAGAGAAAAAAAAGCATCCTTTCTTGATCTTCTAGCCACTCATTTGCACCAAATTTAATCACCACACGAACAAATCGTGGAACATTTTAAGACAGGACCATTTAAATAAGACTATATATCATGCCTAATTGTTTCATGGAAAATTCCTATGCGTGTCGTTAGCTGTATAGTTAAGGTTTCAGGTTTATCAAAATTTTGACAAATATTAGTATTTCGTATTGAAATGCAACCACAAGAATAAGGTAAAAATATATTTCGAACAGGATTTGTTGGACACAAATTAAATAAATCACTCAATTTTTAAATTTTACAAAATAAAAAATAAAAAATACAACATTGCAGGACATGTTAGATTAACTATCTGCGAATGTAACACGGTTACATCCAACTACATCAAATAAAAGAAACTAAAACATGTTATTTTGCTAAAAAAATATACCTACAAAAGTACCAATTTAATAAAACCTACAATAACTTGAAACGAAAACCCATAGTTTTAGCTTCAAATACTACTTACTACTCAAAGTCAAGGACAACATTTTCATAGTCTTTTCTTAAAGGTCCAGAAAGAGATGAAGGTAGAATGATTAGGATTGTCCTTGGAATATATTAGTATTAGTTTTCTCTGATTTTTCACTTTATTTTCTTTATCTTGGATTGATTACAACGACCCTTTTTTAAAAATAAATTACTTATTATATCTCTCCTTGTTTTAAAAATTATCAAATTCACCAAAAAAATCAAAACCACTCTCAGTTAAACAATTTAAAATAAAAATCAGTCAAGCTTAAATTTTTAATAAAAATAAATTATTTAAATAATAAATTCATACAAAATATATTTATATAGATCTCGACCCATTGCCATGAAGGGGCTTGGCTTCATGGCCTTTTTACAAGCACGTCCCCATCCCCCAAGGGGCAAAGGGAGGTAAACACCATGGCTTAAATCTTATTGTGTCAGTGCACCTAATAGAAGGTGGCGGTTGCCGCCGCTTCACCGCATGAAGAAGGCCAACTTCCTTCCCGGAAAGCGAAAAGTAAAGGGGAGAAAAAGGAGAAAAAGATGGGAAATGTAGCGCCGGCGCCGGCACAGGTGTACAAAGTGTTGCCGGCGGAGAGAACGAAAGTGAGAAAGAAAAGGAAAGGAAAAATAATAAAAAAGTGAAATGTAATTATATTTTCAATAAATTTTTGATTAGTTATTTTATATTATTAAGAGTAAATATTTTGTTTAAATATCCTTTTAAATATATTAAAAAGAGGGTACAATTAAAAATAAAAATTATTTTTGGGAGCAGTGTTAAAAATATTCTTTAACAAATATATGTATTTTAATTTATTTCAGCTACCTTTGTTTAGTAATCATAAATAAGAAATCATGTATTTACTTCTCATAATTATCATTTTACCTTACAATTAGCTTATAAAATTTTCACTTATCAAACTTTATTTGTAGATTTTAGTATTTAATATTTGATAAACTATTCTCACACTAGTAACATTTAACACATTAGTTAAAAATTAATTATATTTTCTGCTTAATCATAAATTTAAATAAATTGTCCCTTATCGTTTTACCAGCATTTAATCAAGATAATGTTATTTTTTAAAAAATTACAAAAGCAGCAAATAAAAAGTCATGAACTCCCACAATTACCACGATTAGGATATACTACTGTATATCAGAATATTCATCACTACAAAGCAACTAAATTTGAAACTCACCAACATTTTTCCAGTGACATGCCCATAGATATTGCCCTGCCTAATCCTCTGGTACGGCCATGGCAGCAGCACCACCATGATCATCGCCCATATCAATGTCGTGAACATCATCGACACAAAGCATACCACAATTCTCACCCACGAAATCAACACCGTAAACCACCCATCATCGTCCGGGTACCACTCGTCCGTTCCTGCCGTTTTCTGCTGCCCCGCCGCCTCCTTCACCACAGCTTTTGGTGGCGGCGGTCGCGCCGTGCTCGGCCCGGAGCTGGCATCGAAGTAGCTCCCGAACCTTCTGTTCCTCAAGAATGCACCCACCCCAGGATTTTCCATGAAGAAATGGATTCTCAATCAATGAAAGTCAATCTGTAAACAAAATTTTCAAGAATCAGAAAACAGAGGGTAGAGACATATACATAAATTTGGACTGAAAATCGATAGCTCTCTGTTTGGTGGGGGTTGAATAGTGAGTGAAGGCAATGAAAAGGAAAACAGTTTCAAATGAAGAACTAATTCTACAGAAACATTTCAAATTCTTGCAATATAAGATAAAGCCTGTTAAATAAAATCCAACGGAAACATGAAAGATTTTGCGTGGGCTGATGAAAAAGAGAGAGAAACAGGGATTAGAAAGGGTGTCCGAAACGTTGTTTAACGTTTCAAGTTAACTAGCAATGAGGTCAGCCAACAACTGCAAAGCCAGAGCACACGAGCTTTCGAGAATGCTTAATTCTATTCGTGAAAACTCTGAAACTTGACACAGATACAGAACCTCGGGAAATGCAGAGTACACGTTTCCAAGAGATTCCAATAACATGTAGCAGAAGGAAAAAGAGGGAGTTGATGAAAAGAAATAGAAAGAGGTTCCTAGAGAGAGAGAGAGTTTTCTGGATGAGAATCTGGAGACGAAGCAGTATTGAGTTTGAAAGTTGGAAGAAGAATATAGGCTAGAAATCTAGACAGAGAGAGAAGAAGACAAAAGGAGAAGCTAGAAGGGATCTATATCTATGTCCGAGACGGGATAACGTATGGTATTTGGCAGAATTCTATCCAATATTTTCCAACATGTGACGTTTGGTTCTGAGAAGAATTGGTATTTTCTTTACTATAATACCCTTAATTGTGACAAAAATTTATCATTTTGCAGGAGCAATAAAAAGATTTAGACCACAACAATGGTTCACACAATATGCATCATAAGACTAGTTCGCATACATGGAGAGTTATTTTCCTTCCACCACAAAAAAAAAAAAAAAAGGTTGTCACGAATGGTTTCTTCATAATTGGAACTCTAAAGAATGATTCATGAGCAAGACTCAAAATTTCACAGTAATACAAGGTGAAATACGAGTTTCTCTTGGTGTGTAATACATCTTAGATGATAAATATCTATTTTTTTATAAAACGAGAACGAGACTTGTTAATTATCTATTGTCCAAGGTGTAGATTGAAAAAGAAGAATTTAGTCACAGCGTTCATGTTGTGCCCTCTGAACTAATCTTTTACTTTTCATTATTTTTAAGCCTTTTCATCATGAATGCGGTTATAGCCCAAGTTCTATGATTCTCTATCTTGGGCGTAAAGGAAGTTGATCTGCGGAACAAATCATTTTAAGTTTCGCTTGTGAATTTTGGATTTTGAAAAAAAAAAAACAAAAATAGAAGATTTAGAATAACAAATTTCAAATAACTCTATGATTGGATAGAGTTCAAATTTTATCATAATGATTGAAGATATAACTAAAAATAATTGTTCAAATAACTGGAATTCACATTAACTCAAAATATCCAAACAAGTTTAATTTAACATTTGTTTAATGTCTAAGGTCAAATTATAATGTCATATTGATACAACTTCACTTTAAAGCTACGTGTACAGTGTACTAGTAAGATATATTATTTGTTTGTCAATATCTATGGCAACAGCACCTTAATTTTTGCCAATAAACGTACATTAATTCCAAAATTTAACTTCACAATAGGAAATGCCATGTACCAGAAAATACGGAGGTGGGGGTAAGAAAGCCAAACAGGAAATTCACATTAAAGTACTCCTATAAGCATCACAAATGGCAAGTTACCAGACAAGACTGAAAGTCTTTGGAAGTCCATCTGTAAGGCACGATATCTCAGGTGTCAAGTTTGCCGTCCATCCAACTAAGGTCCTCAGACGGCGTAATAGCTTACCAAGCTCTGGTTTAGTACTTGAAAATATTTGCAGAGTATGTTTCTGAACCTAATTCTATATTTCAGAATAATAAACATTGTAATATACGAATTGTACATCCGAGATCAGAGCAATGGCTTTTCTCCTGTTCATTGAATTGAGACAAGAACCAAGAGAACTTACTGGAAAGACATCACCAGATATAAAACAAGGAATATCTATATCATCTCATCTTGCAAATGCATGTGATGCATACATATTTCTCTAAATGACAAGGGGATCATTTCTTCTTTGGAACAGACTTCTTGGCAGCAGTTTTCTTCTTAGCAGCTGTTTTCTTCTTTGAATTTTTTAACCCTATTCCACTCTCCTGTCAGCACAATGAACATAATATGACAAACATAAGATTGAAGTTCTGGTTGGATCATATTCTCAATATGATTACCCAGAGTTACCAAAAGCAGGACAAATTCATCAAAAACAAGGATGCACCAGGTTAAGCAAGATCTTTTATAGCACCAACTACAGTAGTTTCACTCCTAAATCAATTGGAAAATTGTGCAAAGCAAAATTATAACAAATGTCAAGAATATAAAACTACTGACTTTCTGGAAGTGGAACACGAATCGATCTGTCAATGCCTCAAACTGAACAGCCAGGGGAACAAACAGGAGAAGGGCTATGCATCTATTATCCATAAGCGAATGCGAAAAGCTTATAAATATCATCAGGAAATACCTTTCTATAATGCCTGTAAGCAATTTGACCAGTCAACTCCTGCCCTTTTTTGTTCACATAAACCTGAAAATATTTAACAATTTGGTAATAATACCAAAAAAAGAAACATAAATCCCAAAAAAAGGAAGAGCCTGGTGAAGGGGCCATAATAATACTCCACAGCTGGTAACTAGCAAAGAAGAGAATAAATGGTGCTAGCTAAAGGATTTTTCTGAGAGTAACAAACCATGTCAGCAGTTTTATCTATATCATTTTTGGGGCAGAAATCTCATTAACATTGCATCATATGCGTGTAAATGTGGTTAGCATTGTCTTTGTTGCAACCAGAAATAGAAAGTACTGAAAGGATTCACAGCTAATACTGAAACTAGTCTTGATAAAAAACTCAATCATCTGAAACAAATATATTTATAACAGCTGTCCCTAGAGTTTAAAGAACTCACAGCACGGGGATATTTCGCAAGTTACAAGTATTAAACAAGAAAGGACAGAGAAATGTTAGTTACAGAAATGGGACCATCTTATTATGTGCAAACTAAAGTTTCACTTACTCGTTGCCCGTCTGAGCCAGTGTACCAGTGACCAGCAGATTTACTGACTGCTTGCACCCTTCTGCTGCCAGCATTTTTTTGAAGTCCAGCACAACTTCTAGGATTCACCCAGTTCCTGGAATCTTGTGATACGCTGTCAACCTGCGATTTTTTAACATTTTTCTTGCTTCTTGTGGAGCTTTTCTCAACATTTTGCCTCCGGTCTGTTTGCTTAGAATTGTCTTCATGACCAAACTGACCCCTGGAGACAAATGCACAGATTCAAATGCAAAATTTATACATATAAAAGAAAAAATAACAAAAACTAAAAAAGTTAATAATCTTACATGTAATCAATTACTGATACATTTTGTTGCTGGTATTCTTGGTTGTTCCCTGCTTCCAAGGGGAAGAAATAGGGTAAACGGTCACGAACTAGTTTCTGAATTCTTGAATCCTTGTGGAAAAAGTAGCAATGAGCAGGAGGAAGAGAAGCCTCATCCCATTTCCTCCCATTGTTAGTGTCCTGACAGCCAAGTTTACTCTTATTTTTCACATTTGTGAAATATTCTTCACAGACCTCATCAAAAGCAGGTGTAGGAATGCGGGAACTCTTCTCTGAACAGAATTCTTTCCATAAGTCCTCATTTTGGTACTTGCCAACTGATGCTTTTTTCGTCCCCAGGTTGCTCAAAGCTGCATGTTTACTAGAATCGGATTGTTTGTCCCTTGGAGACAAAATTACACGAGGCCCTTCTTTGCCTGTGTCTTCAATCACGGAAGGATCATCAGAATCAGAATCAATCAACTGGAATCTTCTCAGAGGACTCACAGTTAATTTTGGAAATATCACGTTGCTGCCTTTTTTTTCCACATTGACAGAAGCCGAAGCACTTGAAACTTCTTTGCCCTTTCTTGATTTCCATTGGTTTCCAGATTCTAAAGTCACAACCCTCTGTCCATGTAGTGAAGGCTTTGAGCTGCTACATACAGAATTGGCAGGAAGATTGCCTGCTATTAAACAAAGAACCAATATCAGTATCAACAAATACATAGAATGGCTGGTCAAACAACTACCTATAAAGTTAGAAGCAGATGCGACTAACCACACACACTCAAGTGCAAGCATCAGGTTTTTAGATGAAGAGGTCATTTTGCAAAAAGCTTTTTAATGTGGCACCATCCATGATGCACTGACACAACTCGGCATTTTCTTAAAAAAAAATTGAACACGACACAGCTCTGACACAACTGTCCAATATATCAAAATATCTTTCTATTATACAAGTATTCATGTAAATATATACATGTAACATGCATATATATACATATAAATATGTAATTGGTAATAGATTTATAAAGACATCAATGTGAGTACAAAGAAAAAGAAATTCATGTCCGTGATTATGTCCGAATTTTACTAATGTGATATGTAAACTATGTACTCCAGCAAACAAAAAGCAAAAAAAAAAAAAGTTTAGATTTTCATAAATAAATGTGAAGACAAAAAGTAGTTTTATATGATGCAACCCAATTTTTTCAAGTAGCTTTAGAAAATTTCAATTTTTAGGTAATTTTTTTTGTCAATCGTATACTTTCCAAAATATATGAAAAGAGCCCCATGCGTCTGAATCATGTCGCACACACTGTTGATGGTATTTCCAACACAACATTGGATTTTTTTTATTTTTTATAATTATGGACATGTCAGGTAGTGTGTCAAACACATGTTAAAAGAGTGTCATGTCCGGCAAGTGTCCAACATGACAAATATGATTTTTTGACATGTTGGTGGATTATAGAGCCCCTGTATAGTGTCAAAACATTAAAAATGAACTGCTAGCACAGAATCAAGTTCAGAAGTGTTGAGAGTATTAGACTTCCAAGAGTGTCGCAACTGTGTTCTGCTTGTTGTGAGGATCTTCAATAGGGGTACGTGAGATCTTCACATTCAAGCCATACTTCCCAAGGTAAATTATGTTCTCATCTTGGTGAATCTCACTGTTTGTTATGTCTAATTTTAGAAGCACAACATTTCCTCAAAGATACATCTTCTACAGTTCTCCTAGCAACAATAGCAATTGTAGTATTCCCAGTTACAAAAGCAATGGAAGTTTTCATATTAGGATGGAAATGAGTAATCACAGAAGCTGTATCACTGCAATATGAATGTTTTGCTGCTTCGACACAACCAAATGAAATCCAACTTTTTCTGTTTTAAATGTCTAGAACCTCAATCTGCTCATGTTGCAGGTGACTAATGTAGCATACACCTAGGGTGCAGAAAATATAAAATTCATCATGCGAATGTAATATTTTACTTGATATGTTCTACATTAAGCTAGAGTCATAAGGAAAATATATGCACATAAACAACCTGCTCCGTCAAAATTCGATGATATTGAACATCAGATTCTTTAATTCAACGAGTTTTTTTTTTTATTTGTCCTATATTTGAAAAGAAAAAGAAAGACATTCCATATACAAAGTACTCATGCAAGCATCATCATAACTTATATCTAAGTCTATCTAAAGTAAATCCAAAGCTCCACATTTAAGTATTCATCTGATTTGGATTGAAAACACATTCCAACTAACAGACAATTCCCAATTTTATTAAAAGAAAAACCCTATTTTATTGAACTGACCAACAAAGAAACTATATGAAAGATGGAATCTTTTAATACCTCTGGGCCAATCTTCCTCGGAAGAGAAATCCTCAATCTCGTCATCCACATTGCACAGCCCATCCTCAGACTCCACCTTTCGGGCCTCGGATGTGAGCCGGGCCGTGGGTCCACGGCGGAGCCTTTTGAAGGCCCGAGGTGGGTCGGATACCCTAACAGAGGATTCGAAATCGTCGTCGTTTTCTTCGATTGTCCGGAGATTGGCAGCAGTTGAAGGCCGTTTAGCTGGTTGAAATAATGGATCGGGTCGAGGGGTAGGCTGTGGCTCCGAATGGAGGTCCAAATCGAGCCCCAGAGAGAAGGATGGAGGCTCAAAATCATAATCCGCCATGACAAGAAAAATAGTGGTGTGGGGTTCTTTATTATAAAGGTGAAAATTGTGGGATTGATGGGAAATTGGACGTGTGATTTTCAAAGTTGGGCGTCTGGCGCCAAGAAATGTGAGAAATTAAAAAGAGTGGCGCGTTTTAGCTACGAAGATGAAGTTCAATCCAAAAGAGCTCTAGAAATTCTTCATGACATTCTTTTTTTCATTTCATTTCTTTTTTTTTTCCTTTTTTTGAGGGGGGCCGAAATTATAATTTACTATATTAGTTCCTTCATGTTTTTATTTTTCCCCGAAACTTAATCTTCCTTTTACAATATTTAAAAACTGACATAATTTAAAACAAATTATATCAATTTAGAGCTATGGTATCTAGGGAATTTGGATCAAAATAAAAATAGCAATGGATTGGGTTTAGCTTGGTTTGCTTAAGGATTTATATCCAAATTCACACCAAACTTAATACTATTAAACTTTGTAATTAAAAAATATTATATAAATATATATATATATATATTAAAAAAATTAAAAAATAAACGAATTGAACCTTTGTCGAATCTGATTTGATAATAAAAAACTTAAAATTCAATTCAAACCCATTTATACTGATAAAATTCATTTCAAATTAAATGGGTTTGGATTTTGATCAATCCCATTCTCATCCCAAAATGATAGCATGACTATTTTTAGGATGTTTGAGCACTCAAAATTTGATATAGTCTCACTCAAACTGAAGTAACCGTAAGGTTTTTGAAATTTAATCTAAAACACCGATCTTGAAATTTCAGGGACAAGAATGTTCTGAAAACTCATAAATTATTAGGTTTATTGAAATGATGTTCAATTATATTTTCAAAATAAGGCAGAATTTTAGAAATTTTAATGAGGTCGGAGTAATAAAAGAAAGTTTTATGTTTGCTTACTGTATGGCCATATGCTTGGGAAGTATTTATAGTTGCTTATTTGGCCACGTGGAGATCATGTAATGGTCTACTTTTATATGCATATGACGGTTGACAAGAAGGTCAAGGGCCCAACTTAAATTTGAATCATGTATGATCGCGTAAAAATATACAAACTCTTATCTTATTTGGTAAATACTTTTAAGTTCTATAAGCAGTTTAGTCCCTTTTTACTTTAAACATTATGGGTTCGTTTGTTTGTTTGTTTTTTTTAAAAGTGAGAATTGCTATTTCCAACATTTTTATTGTAGTTTTATTAGTATGTGTGTGAAAAATTAAATAAATTTAGATTATTATTCTCATGATATAAAATTTATAAGAGTGAGAATGAGTTTAATTATGTATATTTTTCAGATTTCTACAACAAAAGAACATGATAAATATAAAATTATGTTTAGTTCATTTTTTTCAATGAAATTATTTTCATAGTGTATAATATATATATATATATATATATTAAGTGATTTTAGTACTAGTAAGATTTATAATTAATATTTTATGGAAATTAGATATTTTAATAATATATTATGGATGGTAGATTCTATATTAACGTTACATTTGCTAATAAGCAATATTTTGAATACCGATTCGAATCGATCGGTTCAACCTATTTAATTAAAAATCAGACATCGGTTCGGTTCGATTAGATATATATAATTGAATTTCTAGTTTGACCGATTTTTATTTTATTAATTTTTTTATTTTTTAAAAATTTAAATTTTATATTTTGTTATTTTTATATGATTATTTGAATTTTATGTTTTGTTAATATTTTTTATATATTTTTTTTACACTTAAAATATATTATATAACAATTAATCTATTATATTATTATTTTACATAATATAATAAAAAAATATAATCAATTGTCATTAGATCGATTTATTAATTTAATTATAAAAATATTAAAAATACTGATAATAAGAATTAGTAGCTATCATTGAATCAAGAGGTTGGAAAAATTATGAAATGATTGAATGAAAGATGGATATATATTTTTCAAAGTACATTTAAAAATACGAGGAATAGGACTTGAGGCATTTTTTGGGTGGAAAGAGTTAGATAATTTTGGCCGATTTTCAGTAAAAACAACCCAAAACAAATATAATTTGGGATTTTTGCTTATTAAATAAATGAAAAAAAAGTCAACCAAACAATCTCTCTCTCTCTCTCTCTCTCTCTCTCTCTCTCTCTCTCTCTCTCTCTCGTCAGAATCACATACAGATGTGATTGTCAACTTCTTTGGAATAATCCAAGAAGATAACATAATGTTGATTATAGCAACCAACTTAAACTGGAGTTGTCTAAACCGATTCTTCGCAAGTCCTATGAAATTGGGTCACATCATGGCACTCACTTGGTGTTGGACGTTGAAAATGTCGACAGAGCTTCAGGATTTCTTTATCTTTTACCCACCATCGACAAAATAATTTGCATTTGAATAACACTACACTACGTCTAACTTTATTGTCTTATTATTGCTTTTAATCAATCATTTTATTATTTTTAGTGAATAAGTTTTATTTAAAAAAAAATTACCCACAATATTAAACAACATAACAACTATAAATAAACAACTTAAAGCTTAAAAATATCATCTAATTAGTATAATCCGTTAATAACAAGCTAGATAGTTTAACGTCTTACTATTTGCTAACACGACACTAAAGTTGGAAAATAATTAGGTAAATGGAAGTGAGTCTTATTGTTTGGTAATTTAAAAATTCACAATGTCAAGAGGATCACTTAGAGCTATTCAGCTAAGTTAAATTTGTAACAAAAATTTATAGGACACTAAAAATGTTTGATAAAATGATCTATTAATTTACTAATAAGTTCTTTTATGACAATTCCGCTTATCACTTTATTGTAAAATTTCAAATTGGCTCGTTCTACCATGAATATCTTTAACTGAACTCGAATCATTTATTTTTTTTATATTTTATATTATAAATGCATGATATTTATTTAATATAAATTATATATATTTAGTATGTATATATAAATAAAATATAAAATTAAATATAAAATAAAAAATAAAATATTCAATATAATATGTCAAATCATAACCCTGCCCTAACAAATCATTCTAAACCACTGAAATCAAATCAAATCCAACTTTACAAAAATAAAAAATAAAAAATAAAAATAAACTTTGCTCCAACTTCCTACCTACCTAAAAGTCTCTAATATTTTCAACAAAACCCTTCTATCCCCCCATTTATAATTTCCACTACAAGTGACAAAACAATCCTATTAAGTAATTCAAAGGATAAATTCGGATGTACAGAGGCAGAAGGATTCTCTAAATCTGCGCAGACGTGAATTGACTCAATTAGCCTCATCATCTATCATTCAGGTATACTCTGCAGAGCAGGCCTCCATGACCGTTGATGGTCCTCAAACCGATCGCCGACGTTCATCAATTGAGCCAACACTTGTTGCACCGATAGCCCTTCAACGTCCGCATTTTTCAACAGTTTCTCCAACTGTTTCTTTGAGATTTTGATCTTTACCTCCGTTCCTGCTGCTAAAGAAGAAGATAAAACGCCTTTGCTTTCTCCAAGAAGACTGCTCTCCTGCAGGTATTCCGTCGACGACAGATTTCCACAGGTTCGGGTTTTATCACCCGACCCGAATGAGCCCCAGTCATCACCACCCCATTCGCAGAGGATTCTTTCCTTATGCAATTTCCCATACTACAGCTACTCTGTTTTTTTTTCAGTTAATCTGTGTGTGTGTGTGTGTGTGTGTGTCTATATTTGTGGGTTGTATGTATAGATTTTTGAGAGTGGAAGGTTTTGGGTGAATGAGAGGTGGGTGATATATAAAAGAGGCTGGGTGGGGCGGGAGGTTGTTCTATGTGGGGCCCGTCCACCTATTTCGGGTTGGCTCAAGGCTAATTAGGTGACGCCACCGCCCACTGAGTCGTTGAATTGAAGGGACCCGTGGCTCAGCTCAGCTTGGCTACTGTCCTGGCTTGTTTGATTTGCTTAAAATTGTTTGATGAAAGTGCAATTTAATGTTTTAAAAACCGCCAGCATTGAACGGATGTGAGATTGCTTGACCCGGATGGATTCATTGGAGAACCATGCCAATCAGCCAAGTCACGCAAAGATTGTTTCAAAGTTTTTGAGGTGTCACCTTTTGAAGTTATCTAATTATTTTCTAATTGTTTGAATAAAAATACAAATTATCATCACAAGACTGTTTGAAAACACAACAAATCTTTTATTATAACATCTCTAATTATGTATAAAATTAACACTCTTTTATATGTTAGTATCTTTTATTAAGTTTGTACATAATGATAATTAATATAATACAATAAATAATATAAATAATAGTCCAATTAAAAATTCTATCCAATTAGAAAAGAGTACAAATTAAAAATAATTTATTTTCGTAGTGGGATTGAAGAATATATAAGAATGAAAATGTGTGGATATTTTGTTAGAAATAAATAATATGACGTATTTTGGGAATATTTTTTACCGTAAATATTTTGTTAATGTTATCTGTTATAGTTAGTAGGGTATAAAATTATTTACTTTAGTTAGTAAGGTATGGTATGATATAGGATTATTTCAAAACTATAATGGATAATTGATATTTTTGAAAAATAAATATTATTTTTAAAAAATACAAGTGGTAAACATATTTTAATTTTTGAAGAAGGAAAATGCTTGAATGGAAATGAAATCGAACAAAGCTAAGGATTCTCATGCAATATTTTAGCAAGTAAATCAGCCGCAGCACAATCTTTCGTAAAATACGAATAATTCTAGCCGGAATGGAAAATTCATGATACTACTAAGTTTAGGAAACAGAAAATAGGATGGAAAAAATGACTATATTCTTAATTAAGATCAAACTAAATAACTAGCCTAAATTTTTGTTCAGTTTGGGATGACTGTCGTTAAGAAGAACATAAACCCATTCATGATGTACTAAACAAAAGAGAAATTTGGTAAATTGGTTTTTGATATATTTTGTCAATTTCAATCTCAACAAGTTCTTGTTTTTATGCAAGAGTTAGCCAGAGTGATTCAGCCATTCATGCCTTGAAGATAACTTCAACAGTAACACTGTAAGTCTTCAAAACTACTATTCATTTTTTTTAAATCTTTTCTTTAATTTTAGGGTTGAATAAAACATTGTTGGAAATTCTGATCGCTTCTACATATATGTTCCACAATGAAGAAAAAAAAAAAGCATCAATTTTTCGAATGCTTATGCCTGAAATCTTATCATGGCAAGAAAAAATAATGCGTGTGACAAAAGTTTAAATAACAATATAAAAATTGTCATTAATTATATATATGATATATGTATATAAACAATAAAAAATTTTATTTTCTTATATTAATATTTTTTACAAATTTAAAAATGAAAATGATATATAAAGTGCCATTATTAAAAATTAGTAATACAAAAATTATATATAAACTATCAGTTAAAAATACATAGTTTAGTCATAAGAAAAATTACCATAGTGACAATTCGATAATGTTTGTGTTGTCATTGATATGACAATATTCATATATCGAAATTGTTAGTAATTATAATTGAAATATAATTACTTTTACTATTTAATTTGTGATAAAAATAAATAAATTATATCATTAGTTTTCTTGTGTAGTTCATATATTGAATTCCAAGGCATAAATTTGAATAAAATGGAATTCGACCATAATCTCTTAATGATAAGTACTTAAATTTTGTTACTTCAATTTATTTGCTCCTGGCAGGTTGTTTTGACTTCTGATAGATCGAAGTTACCACGTGAAGTGCCTAAGAAGAATATTGTACACAACATTCTGGGACAAGACAATCCAAGCTATCAAATTATGAAAACTGGAGAAGCCGAGGCTCAAATTAGGTGGCTACGGAGCCGCTCCGTGTGAAAAGGAGCTAAGCATGGAATCTTAAAGTTAGGTGTGACCGCGGCTCGCACTTTTATCTGTACTGTGGCTTCTCTTATCCACGATCTCATGATGAATGTCATGATTAAGCGCTTTAATCCCTCCATTATTACAATGCTTATCCACTTAATTAACATTAATGACAACCACCTGACTACCTCAATATTCAGCACAGTTTCCTGGCTGGAGTCAAAGGATAAAACGTCTCAAAATTTGCGGTTTATATTTTATTGTTTTGAAGAAATTGTCAAATGTTGGAAATGCAAGTCTTTATTATAAATATTAATTATACTAATTAGGAGTCTAAGCTATCACAATTTTTTTAAATCCCACCAACCTTTTTTGTCTTTTGGGAGATGGGAATACTTGGGGTTAAAAAGACAACAGCTAAAACAAAAAAAAAAAATTGAAATCCCAGCAGCTCTATTGTTGTTTAGAGATAGTAGTTAGTATTTGATAGACAAAAGGTTAAAATTAAAAATAAATAAATTATTTTCATGAAAAAAATTAATTTTGTACCTTTGGTAAGTAATAATTATACGAGTCTACAATTTTTTGAATAATATGAAAAGGGAATGAAGTAATTACGTAAATTAGTACATATTCTTTCTTTTTTTTGGTACTCCCTTCAAATATAAATGTGATAATTGTTCGTATATTTTGTCCTTGAATCTTAGATCCGTTTACAAACGTTTTTCATTTTGTGAAAAAATATTTTATGAATTTTCTACTATAAACACAAATGTAGTTCTCTCAACAATTTATTTTATATTAAATTACTTCAAGTTAATTAAGTTGGTAACTTTTGTAAAAACAACAAATGTATGGATGATGGATAAGTACCCCTATATGAAATTAATTCAGATTTTCGAGTGTCAATTTCATGCATGTGATCAACTCCTAAGGGGTTATCGCATGTGCTCAACTTCTCTTCTGAGCAATTAATTTTTAATTGGCTTCTTACCTACAACACACACAAACAATTAGGATTATTGTGATTTGTTCGAAAATACCTTTACAACATCCACAAACAATTAGGGGTAACCTTAATTTGTTCGGAAATACCTCTACAACATACACAAATAATTAGGGGTTCTCGTGATTTGTTGGAAATACCCCTCCGATACTCAAGTCGACGATAGAGCGAGAGATAATGAATATTAATAATTAAATTACGTACGTTCTAATGATGGAGAATTGAGTATTTATATAAAAGTGTCTAAAGAGTGTTATACTGTGTAGTATGTACAGTGCATACAAATTGTTTGAATTTCATAAGTTTGTGGATTTGGGTCTTGTGGCATTTATGGACTTAATTTAAGCAATATAGTATATATTTCTTGTCGACTTGTTAATTTCATGGTTCAACCTTACAGACTATAACTTAATTTTAGTCACATTATATTATTTTTTATAAAAAATAAAATATTTATTTATCATTCAATCACCCAATATAAATTATACCGAATATATCTTGCATATTATCCAACAAACAAATCAACAGCAGCGTTTTCTTTTTCCATTTCATCACGCCCTGTGTACACCTCGGCCGCCAATAAAGTATCAATGTTAATTTTAAATCAATATCATAATCTTTTTTTTTTTCATTTTTCTAATTATAACTAGTACAC
Organism: Paulownia fortunei; assembly: GCA_019321725.1. NCBI lineage: Eukaryota > Viridiplantae > Streptophyta > Magnoliopsida > Lamiales > Paulowniaceae > Paulownia > Paulownia fortunei. Next base: position 8,547,013 of record CM033113.1, on the reverse strand, counting down.
AATAAAGTTGGGAGGATAATGTTGAATGGAAATCGTACGCATACAAATCCACCCATTCTTGACTTCCATCCAATTTGGTAAACGTAATTTGAAGAACAATTCAATCCCAGAACTAATCATTTGTTCCCTTATTAATCTAATAAACTTATTAAGCTGAAAATTAATTATAATCCTGCATGGATTATGGCAAATGCTGTTATATGCACAGATGCACACATTTGTTTGATCTCCCTTTTTGCTTTGAGTAAGTCTTTGTATATCTTTGACAACTTCTACACCTCAAGTATAATTATTTGAATAAATTTTTTTATATCTCTTCTCTATATTTTTAATCTATTTTCACTTTACTTTATTTTGTATTATATTCATTTCTTGCTTACTTGGTTACTTGTGGCCCCGGTAGCCACTACAAACTGGGGTGGGTGGGGGCGTCGGGGTAGGGTCAGGCACTTAATATTGATTGGTTGATAAATCAGTTATAAATTTTAAAGTGTGGTAGGTCTTTTTAAATTTTATTTGGTCTTATTTTTATTTTCATAAAATGAAAATGTATTTGGTAATAGCATTTTCACAAAATAAGATTTTTATTATTTTAAAATACTTATCAATCATTATTTTAATTAAACAATTCTTATAAGTATTATATTTCCACTAACTATAAAAAAAATAATATTGGCAAAACATTTATAATTGAAAAATATCTCCTACTAAATAAAACAAAATAATATTGGTAAGACATTTACAATTGAAAATGTATTCCAAAATACATTACATCATTTTTTTTTAACAAATTCCACTTCCATTACATTATTTCAAAATATATTTTCCCAAAACACATGGAATAACACCAAACAAAGCGTTTTAACGTCTCTTTAATTTTTAAATTGATCAGATGCCAAAACATTTATCTTTTAAATTTATAAGCAATCAATAACAGAAATATATATTAATCTGAAGTCAATTTTATTTAATTGATTTTCAAATAGCCCCCATAATTTCCAACTTCAAAATGTTGTTCAAGACAGTGGCCAATGAAAAGTATGTATGTTTTGGGCATAGGGTCAGTTGGGCTTTGTACTTGAAGTCCTTCCCATCGACAGTGGGCTGAGCCCAGGCCTGTGGTGGACTGTCTGTACTCTATTACTCAAAGTTGATATTATTAAACTGAGAATTGTGAAATAAGCCTAGTAATATGGATATTGAGGTACAATAACCAAGAATCAATTGCAATACGAAGTTAAAATTCAGAACTCATACTGGTAAATAAGGACCAAACAAACAAATTTACGCGCAAAAGTTGAGCTCAAGCCATTTGGTATTTTTATCCAATTAATCATTATTCTCGACTCATCCTTATGGGTTAGGAAATACAAATGCTCGAGTTTGAGATGGATTTTGTCAAAACTTGAGATATGATCCACCCAAACTCAAGATCAAACGAGTTGAACCCATTAAGCTCATTTCATAATTTAATAATAATTTAAAAAATATGATCACAACTTCCCGAATATAAAAAAATAATATAATTAACAAAAAATTGAATATTTATGAATTATATATGCATATTTTATTTTTAAAAAAATATATTGAAATGTATGCATTTATATATACGAATGTATAATACTTCAAGTCTGGTCGAATCCAAAATACTAAAACCCGAGAACCCATTTCTGATTCGAAAACCAGCCTCAAGTGTAGTTGGTATAAGCCATTAGAATCAACAAATCATAAATTCTATTAAAATTCAATATTTTAAATTCATAAATCTTAGTCCATTTGGAATTGCAATGGATCAATAGTATAGCCAAAAATATCCTATATTTGCTTTGTCCTTTTCTTGGACATGGATGAGTGTACACATATATAGGAAGTAGCATCATAAGTGTAGATTTTGGGGCGCTACTCTATTGACCTACTAAAAAGGGTCGTCATAAATGAACTTCATGCCATTCTCGTTTCTTGCGTATGGATTGGTACAAGACTATGTATCCTCTCGGATGCTCTTTGTCCCTCACTCTTCCTCCAACCATACCCACGTGCAAATGATCATAAATTTTTAGATTGATAATTACTATGTTTATAATATGATTCTCAGTTATTTCCCTAATCTCACTCTTTTATTTTTCTTTTCTTTTATGTGAATTTCTCGCTGTATGTGAAAATTTCATCGATTTTCGCTTGAACGCACTGTATTTCTTTTGGAGATAAAATTGATGTGTAGATAATTTGTCCACATTATGTGTATGATAACTATTTATGTACATATATAGTGGAGATGATTTCTTTCATGCAATGAGTCTTTTAAAATTATAAAATTTAAACATGATTTCCAAAATTGAATCAAAGTAAATAATATTTTATAACAAAACATCTGCTTATTAGTCTAAGAATCAACTTCAAATTAACTTTGCATTAGTATTAGTATAAAATCGAACGGCCAAGTAAGCCTCCAATCAATCATTTACTTTGGTTGTCTAAGTGTCTAACTTTCAAAATTATTATGTTTATAATATAATTTAATTATATTTCTAATCTCACTCTTTTTTTTTTTTTTTTATGTGAATTTCTCGCTGTATGTTAGAATTTCATTGATTTTCACTCAAACGCACTATATTTCTTTTTGAGATAAAGTTGATATGAGAATAATTTTTCCTACATCGCGTGTATAAATATTGTTTGTGCACATATATAATAGAGATGGTTTCTTTCATAGATTTTTTTTTTAAATCATAAAATTTAGACATGATCTCCAAAATCGAGTCAAAATTAATAATATTTTAAGGCAAATTGCTTGTCTCATTTCGTATAAGAATCAATTTTAAATTAACTTTGCATTAGTGTCAGCATGAGTATAAAATCGAATGGCGTAGTAAGTAATGGACCTAAAAAATTTGCCTCCAATTAATCATTTACTTAGTCTAAGTGTCTAACTTTTAAAATTTCTTAGCTTTTGAAAAGATTTTTATACTTCAACAATATAACTTCCTAAAAACTTTGATTTTATTTGGTATTATTTTCAGTATTTTAGAACAGTGGAATTGAGGAATGTGTGGAGAATAACTATGCGTTTTGATGTTTTGTTGGTAAAAATAATATGATATATTTTGAAATATATTTTTATTATAAATATTTAGTCAGGATTGTTTGTTATGTTTAATGAGATAGTTTTTCAACTATAAATATTTCTATAAATATTATATTATTATAATTAATGTGGATATAACATAATATATTGATAAGTAATCTAGAAAGTAAAAACGTATTTCCTTGAAACATTAATCCTAATATATTTTTTTCATGGGAAAAGAAAAATGTATTTTCAAAGAGTCAAATTTGTTTTTTTGTTGGCTTTTGAAAGTTTTTGGAGACAAATTAATAAATTAGACAGGATTACGTCCACTAAAAATACTGATATGATCCAAACCAATTACACCACTTTGACTAAACATAGAAGTGAACTACTACTCCAATTGCACTGTAGTTTCAATTAATTAGTGAATGCATATGGTTCAATGTTCCTGTCTTTGTCCGAGAGATAATATACAAAGCATGTAAATAATTAACAAAGTATTTGTTTAAGACACTTGACAGTGAATCACCCGAATTGTAATATTTATTTTAGTCCTATTTTCAACTTTCAATTTATTTACTTAGTCAGAATTAATTATTGAATAATATGAACTTTTGTTGTACGACAAAGTAAAAAATCAATTCAAAAGAATTTTTAAGTGATTTAATTACAAATGCCCTCTACATTTACGATGTGATGTCAATTTTTATAAACGAACAGTTCACTTATTCAGATTTATAAGTACAATATTGTGACTTTATTCATAAAATAAAAACTCTCTCTTTATAGTTGACGTCGTTCTTGTACAAATTAATTATTGAATTGTCCAACAAGATCTACTCGATTTAAAATTGTGCACTCTCAAAGTTTAGAAGTTATGTTATTTTTCTCAATTACTAAATTATCCAACAAGATTCCGTTGACTTAAAATTGTGCGAGCACTCTCAAAACTTAAAAGAATTATTCTTTTTCAAATGGAATATATATTTTTATCTTATTTGAGCCTTTTATAAAGCATCAATCAAATCTAAATATTCAAATCATAGATATGTTGCAGTATGCATATATTTTACAAGATTTTATGGTCTTAGATTTGAATCCTGCTAGACTAAATGTGTTGAATATTTATCTTCTTTCATAATATTTGTTTGTTGAGAATTCATTATTGTTGAGTCGTTGTTATTAGTTTATAAATTATTGATCGATGGTTATTAAACTCATTATTAAATTGTATTCAAACATAATGATGTATTTAATTATTTCATTAAAAAAATTATAAACAATTAATTGATAACATGTTTCAATGTACAAATGGAGTATACATAAATAATCTATTGATGAGAAAAACATGTGTAAGATTAAAAATTCTATTGTCTCTACATACACTATCTCTTAATAAGAATTGCAAATCCTTTCTAAATCGTATCTTTTGTTTTACTTTAAAAATATGACAATTTGAAATTGTTAATTAGCAAAATCATACATAATAATTTGATTTGAAATCCATGAAAAAAAAAAAGAGAAAATAATTTTTTTTGCACTTATCTTATTGTATCAATTTTTGTTCCAAGTGACAATTTGTCTTGGAAGAGAGGGGCGTAGTAAAAGCCATTATTTACTAATAGCACCACCCAAAAAAGGTAAATTACAATTCACTTCCATTAATTTGAGTGTCGGTGAGGCATGCATGCCCACCAATTAATATCAACTAAATGAATACACAAATAAAGTTTTGTCCTTTTTCAATCTATCATATTTAAATAATTTTAAGTAATATTTTAGGAACCGAAATTTTGAGAGACGTCTCATAAAGTGAAATATAGTTAGTTGGTAGTGCCCTTTTTTAAGTGAATAAGTCATAAATTATTAAGGTTAAATGGTGTATAGTGTAAGCATGGGTGGACAAAATTGGAAATTGGATTTCAATTTTGAAGGCGAATTATAAAACTGGATTAAGTGATTTCTCAATTTTATTAGATTTTTCTATTCGGGATTGACTTAATAATTTGGGAAATTTTATTTTGAAATTTCTTGACTTTTCAATGAGTTGTTTATGAATATTACATCGATGCATATAAATTTATATAAAATATATACTTAATATGCATCACAGAATATAATATTTTTTAAACTGTCATAGCAAATATTTAAATGCTTTGCTTAAACTCCTAAAAAATAAACCAAAGTCGTTGGATAAGTCTACAAAATACCCTCTTCCCATACAACATTACAATACAATGAAATATTTATAAATGAATATTGTTAGAATAAAAAAAAATTATTATTTCAAAAAGATTATTTTTATACCAATAAATAAATAATTTATTAATTTATGAAAATTCTTAAGTTTTAATTATTTTTTTACATGTACCTATTTCTTATACCAAAATTCATGTATGAATTATAAAAAAAATAATAGTATGTGGTCAAAGATTAACATGTATATTGAGAATTGCAAAAGTAGTCATTACATTTTTTTAAAAAAAATAATAATAATTATCTAAAGACATAGAGGCCCAAAATTAATGCATACATATATTTAACATAAAGATTAATAAGTAATATTATAAAATAAATATTTTTTTTCTAAATTTAATATTGTAGAAGATGAAGTGTTTTAAGATATTTTAACAACACAGTAGAACATCAACTATATAAATAATCATTAATTTGTTTAAAAAAATATTTTAAAAAATAAAAGACTTTAAATACATATTTTGTAAAAGAATTGCATTGAGAAAGCAGAAGTTTTCAATTTTTTATTTATTGAATTATATATGTGTATTTTTTTAATTATTAATTATATTTTGGTTGGGCTCCAAAAATTTGAAAAAAATTATTATCTTATATATTTAATAAAATCATTAATTTAATACATTAACTCAAGCTAGGACAGAAAGTGTTAGTATTTAAATTATTAACTTATCTATTATTCATTTATCGACGTTTTACTAAGTATGGCGGTGACAGTAAATCCGAAGCCGAGTTTAACTTTTAACCAGTCCCAGTTGGCTCCTTCAATGAAACGTCATCGTCCAGATACCATGAACCCATACGGCGTCGTTGTTCCTCTTCATTAAACAAAATCCAAGGTCTGATCTTTTGATGTAATAGGAAACGTTGACCGTACAAATCTACACTGATACACGTATACTTACTATTTCCCCACCCCAGCTCCAGCTCTCTCCCACTGTCTGAAAAGAGATCGCAGGTCCCCCACTCCCCCCACCCCCACCAAGCTCCAATTCCAAACCCCTCAGAAACACACACTTACACACACGCACCCCACTTCACACATATAACGAAATCAAGCAAAATCTGCATGTGATGGACGAGCCTAAGCCATCAAAACCATGAAGATAACCGTAGAAAGAACTAGTGCCCAAGAAATCCAGCATCCAAGAGCAACTCTAAGCCCTCTACAACCATCAGATCTCTCTCATAAGCCCACTTTTCCACGAAAGCCTCCTCGCCGGAAAACCAAGACTTCCGGCGGCGGAGTCCGGGTAAAGAAGGAATCTGCCAAACAGAGCAACCGCCCCGAGACCCCTTTACTCAGATGGAAGTTTGATGAATCCAATGAGCAGAACAATTCAGTGGAGCAGGAGAAGTCGTCCAGTGAAGTTGGCCGGAAATGTGGGCGGAGAGTTAGGCCAGGGGTTTCCGCCAGGAAGCTCGGTGCCGGACTCTGGCGGCTGCATTTGCCAGAGTTTCCGACTAATGGCTGCAAAAGGTTAGGGCTTCAGGTAGAGTTTTTTTCCTCGGAAGTTGTATCTTCAGGCTTTTCTTAAATCTAATTCCATTTCCCAGATATGTATCCAAGTATATGTTTGCATATTACATTCTATAGTTCTTACTTGTTTCTGGGGTTGCGGATTGGCATTGTACTCTGAAGAATAATTGCATTATCTTTTCGTGAATCAAATGTAGTATAATTAGTTTTCCTTTATTATTTCCATTATTATAATAATATTTTTTTTGAGGGGTGGGGGCCGTATGAATTGTAATAATAATTGTATGCTTGTGTTGTGTTTCAATGTAGAAGAGAAAGAACAGAGAGGCAAGAAATGGGCTTTAATTACTGAAGTTTCTGTAGTTAAATCATTTTCTTTATTTAAATTCAGTGGTCCACTGGAGAAGAAGTCCTATGGGTTTTAATTTTTTGAATTTGCCTTAAATTTAATTATTTTTTCTTTCTTTTTCATCATTTATTTGAAGTGTGTGATAATGCGACTTTTGGGACCATCTTCGTTTTCATTTTGTGTTGTTGTATGGCATCTGTATAAAGAGCAGTTTTCATGATTTTGGGGCTGTTTTATTTTAGGTGCGGTTTAAGAGGCCACTAAAGGCTGGTTTGCCCATATAAAGGAATTATCATTCATATTACGTTTTGCTCTTTGATTTTTACCTGCAGTCTGGAGTTGGCCATCTTGGGTCCCCAATTCATGGTTTTCATGTTGACAGAACGCATAGCTCTCCAGCAAATAATCTGGTACACAGTCCACATTACGCGTCTGATCGAAAGAATGGGCTTCAGCACAAGGTATAAATTTTCTTGAAGGTGTTCCTTTCCCCATTGAGCTTTTGCATGAGTTTGGTTGCTGGTTGAATGGGATTATGGAATGAGCTGTCGTTAAGCTAATAGAAACCTGATCTTGTAAATTGTAATTTGGTCTGCACAATGATAAACCAAATTCAAACCTTACACAGCAAGACTGGTTTATTTATTTATTTATTACAGCAATAAGACTGTTTCATACATGAAGTTACATTTCAATATTTGTGGTCTATTATCTGGTTGCTGTAAGTTGTCTATGTCTATATCTTGCTTCCTTTCTTACCTCCTGTAATTTAAACTAACTAACAAAGATAGATTTTTCTCTTATTTTTTGGTTCGACTTCTTCCAACAGCCATTCAATTCATTTCGTTCTTGTATACAAAATACTCTTACATTTTGCAGTTTGAGCCATCATTTCAATTTTCAAACTCTGCAATGGAGGGGGCAACAAAGTGGGATCCTGTTGGTGGATCAACATCTGATGAATTGAAGCAAATATTTGGCCAAACAAAGCTCCTCAACCAACGAGCAAGTGACGCTCGAGTAATATCTATCCTTGAGACGCAGCTTGAGCAGGCTAGAGCGAGAATCAATGAACTTGAAACTGAGCGCAGATGTTCGAAAAAGAAACTAGAGCAATTCTTGCAAAAACTCAGTGAGGAAAGGGCTGCATGGAGGAGCAGAGAACATGAAAAAATCCGTGCAGTTATAGATGATATGAAAGCTGAGTTGAGCAGAGAGAAGAAAAATCGTCAAAGGCTGGAGATAGTCAATTCTAAGCTGGTCAATGAGTTGGCTGATGCCAAGTTATCAGTCAAATGCTATCTGCAGGAATATGAAAAAGAAAGGAAGGCCAGAAAACTGATAGAGGAGGTCTGTGATGAACTAGCTCAAGAAATTGGAGAAGACAAGGCTGAAGTGGAAACACTAAAAAGAGAATCAATGAAACTCTGTGAGGAAGTGGAAGAAGAGAGGAAAATGTTGCAGATGGCTGAGGTTTGGCGTGAAGAACGAGTGCAAATGAAGTTGGTTGATGCAAAGGTGATGCTTGAAGACAAGTACTCGCAGATGAACAGGATAATAGCAGATCTTGAGGTTTTTCTGAATTCTAGAAGCACAACATCAGATTTGGAGGAGATGAAGAAGGCAGAGTTCCTTCAGGAGGTGGCTGCCTCTGTTAACATACAAGATATCAGGGAATTGACGTATGAGCCCCCAAATCCAGATGATATGTTTTCTGTCTTTGAAGATATTAATTTTGGTGAATCCAATGAGAGGGAGGTTGAAACATGTATTGGATACAGTCTTGCCAGCCATGACTCCAAAATTCATACAGTGACTCCTGAAGTAAAACTGCTTAACAAAGACAGTGCTGACGGACATTCTAACGTATATAGGGATCAGAGTGGTGAACTAGAAGAGGATGCTAGCGAGTGGGAAACTGTGAGCCGTCCTGAGGATCAGGGCTCAAGTTATTCACCTGATGGAAGTGATCCTTCAGTCAACAAAAGTTTTCGGATCAGCAATGTTTCAAGAGAATGGGAAAGAAATGGAGGGGAGGAGACACCAATCACGGAAATTAGTGAAGACGGTTCGGTGCAACCGCTGCAGTTGAAAAAGGCGTCGTCCGTATCTAGGCTCTGGAGATCATGCCCAAGCAATGGTGATAATTACAAGATCATATCTGTTGAGGAAGTAAATCGGAGGCTTTCAAATGGAAGACTTTCTAATGGGGCTATCATGTCCCCAGATTGTGGTTCAGGAAAAGGTGGCCTTAGTCCCCAAGAATTGGCTGGACAATGGAGCTCGCCTGACTCAGGGAATCCACATATAACTCGAGGGATGAAAGGATGCATTGAATGGCCACGTAGTGCGCAGAAGAGTAGTTTGAAGGCCCGACTTTTGGAAGCGAGGGTGGAAAGTCAAAAGATCCAGTTGCGCCAGGTTTTGAAGCAGAAGATTTAGAGCCAGCAAGTTATAAACGCTAGAGCAGCGCCTCAGCAGAGTCGCTAACAAACATGGTTTCTTCTCAAACTTAAGCTGCTCCTCTTTGTCCACTGAATCTACTCAGATATCATGATAAATCATAATTTCACACAGAGGACAGTATGTGGTATTTTGATCTTTGATTTTCTTTTGCTTTTAGCCAAGCTTGGTAAGAGCATCATCTGATTGTTTGGACAAGTCTCAAGTATCAGTGCTGAAAAAACTATAGTTTACGGATCCAGCATTGGTGACCAGCTCAGCAAATGATGTTATTGTAAGTCACAATATAAAGCATTAGTTTTATCCAGGAAAAGCGGATTCATGATACAGGTGAAAAGATTAAGATGCTGTCGTATTTGTAATCTGGTTTAGACAGACGTTTCAATCACCTTTTCTATGCAATTGCTCATTCGTAGAGAAATGCTAAATGCTATATATCATCAGCACAAATGCTATATTATCAGCATGTTGATTTGGAAAGTATTTATTAAATCCATCCAAGTGAATTAAGAAAAATGTTATATTTTACTGGCTAATCCTTCTCAGAAGTAAGAGATGAAAAAATGTGATGGCTGGCCGTAATACATAGCATGTATGTATGTTTCTTCAATGATGCGTGCGGGGTATTCATCTTTTCCTAGATCTACATAAACTGGTAAACATCTTAGTCCTCTTACAGATTCTTCTTCAGACATTTCTGAAAGAAGAGGATGCTCTTAAATTCTCAGATTCTCAATCAACAGAGTCAAAACTCCTCCATCTATGCGACTTAACCGCATCCATGATGTTGGTATGCACCATGACCAACATCGTCATAAGCATGCAATCAAACTCAGACTGCATACATGATGTTGGTACGCACCATGACCAACATCATGTATGCACACAACACTAATCCATATGCGATAAGGACATTTATGAGACAGGCAACAATTCAGATGGGTTCAGTCCTGGCGACAGGACCAGGTTGACACTGTCGGGCCTGCATGGGAGAATTAGAGTGACAGGATTGATCTTGTCCTGTTGCGCCCTGGATGCATGGAGCATATTCACACGTCCTATAGCACCACTTGAGAGGAGGGGCTGATCAAGAATGTGACTGCAGAGGAGCCGGTGAGGTGTGAGGACACTGGCCTTGCTATCCAACAAGTGATCAAGATAATTATGTCATTAGGATTGTTTAATGACATAATATATGATTCTCCGAAGGTGACAAGGACCAAGACTTCACAAGAAACCCTCTGCACCAAATATTTCAAGTCTTAGAAAGGCTGGAAAAAGGGAAGAAGACTTCGTTGGATAACTTTCAAGGAAATGAATAGTTTGCTTCTGATTTGGCTCAAGTATAGATCAAATTCAACCGACTAAATCAATTAGTGTGAGGACAGAATATCTGTTGAGAAGGTAAGAGTTACAACGACAAACTGACAGCGGCCATGGATAACCCCACCTTTTTGGCAAGTGGCACGGAGTACTCTTGCTTTAGCTCAAAGGGATTACGAACACTTGAAGCACCTTTTTTTTTTTTTTTTTTTCCTTTTGTGTGTTAATAACATACAGGTCGTGGGAAAACCTGCTAAGAGCTTCTTACAAGCTCCAAATGCTAATCACAGAAACGGGATAAGCTGCTATTACACCAAAATTTGGTACAAAAGAAAAAAAGGAGGAAAAAAGAAAATAAAAGAGTTGCAGGTTAAACTTGGAAAATGTTGATTTAGATTTCCTCATATTCAGAACTAGGAAAAATGCAACTTAATGCCTGAAGTTTATTCAGTTAAACCTAGTCAAAGCTGGACTCAAGCGTCATGAGGATCTATTGTAGCATAGCTATACATTCAATTTCAATTCTTGCATCCATTGGCAGTGCCGCAACCTGGTATGTTGAACGAGCTGGAGCAGGTGCTGGAAAATCTGCAACACAACTTAAGCCACAGTAAATTTGAAATACATATAGAAGTGGATGTGAAATGGTTTTTAGCATTGTTTTGGACCAACGGATAAGAGCCAGCAGCATGAACGAATTTTCTCAAGAGAACAAATGGAAATTCACGAAGACATGATTGGGATTCAAAGCTTTGCATAGTAAGGAATAGAAAGCTACTTAATAAAAATGCAAAAGATTAGGCTGGGATACAGTGAATTGCATAAAAGAAAATGGATGTACAGATTAACCAAAGAGATTCCATAGGCAATGGCTATATAATTAGGCATATTCTACACTTGACTATTCCATAGACTTGCAAATGGATACAGATAAAATGATAATTGTCAATAACTTATAGCAGCTTATGATATTTATTAACAGCAACATTGACCATCATCTAAGCATGAACTCAATTACACGTTTAATGTTTGCGGAAATTCAATGGCCGTGAAAAGAATTTCTTATACAGATTCCCAGAAAGGGCACTTCTACAATCTAATAGCAAGAGTCTTCTGAGAAGTCATAAAAGCACCTTTTCACCATATATATGCTGTTCCGAAATTAATTCACACACTCTTCCAAGTAAAAGTAACAGGCATCATATTAGTTCTCCATATTAACTTCTCCATATATTTTAACATCCTAGTGCTTCCAAATCCTGAAATGAGCAATGCAAGTTGCCAAACATATGGTAGTTCATGTGTAATTTAATTTGAGTGGAGCCTCAAGCTTACAGTATATCTAAGAGCCATGAATTATGCAAATAGTGATACAATTCCTTAACCATATGAATCTAAATAAAAACTGTCTTTTTTGAAACTTTGGGTAAGATTTTTCAGATAGGAACTTGAACACGACTACATGAGAATGGGGTAACTCTTGCTATTGGGATTAATAAATAGAGAGCAAGCTACACATATTATCCTCATAAAGGCCGTGTACAGTTTATGCAAACAAAATAGGCAAGGAGGCATCAACCTCAATTCTTTAGAATTGATCATAATGAATAATAAATGTGCACAGAGAAACAATGGCCAAAAAGAAATATGTAAGATGATATCCAGAGTCTTAGTATCAAATTGATTACACTTGTGAGAACTCACATTTAGCATAGATCTCATTGACTTTCTTGAAGTCTTTCAGATCAGCCAACCTGCAAAGGAACAGAACAGGATCTCAATTGTGAAAATGAAGAAACAGTGCAAGTAGTAAAACAAATATCACTGGATAATTTTGTGCGCTTGTTGATTGCGTGCGTGTGTGTCAGAATGAGAGAGAGATCTCAGGATTACCCACATAATTGTTGTCTTGACAACTGAGGAATAGCTGGCACCACTTGCTTTAAGTATCTCACCCATATTCTTAAGTACCTAATAAATCAAGAATGGGCACAACTATGTAAGTTTTCCATCCTACAGACATAAAATTAGAGGGTGTTTGGATAAGTTTATCTTGTTTTAATAACACCTTAAAAGATGTTTACAACTAATAAGATGTTGCAAGATATCGTAGATTGTTTGGTCAACATTAAGAGAATGTCTCATAAGCTCCAAAAAATAAGATATGAGCTATTTTTTTCTACGAGACTTACATCAGAGTGTAATATCAGGAAGATAGAATTTGCAACAGAGAGAGTTCTTGCTAGAGACCAACTAGCTTTTTCAGCAGAAGCTTTCAGTGCATTGATAAAATAAGTCATTGAGACAAGCTGATGAAGCTGATATTGGTCAAATAGGATTTATACAGGAATCTTTCAACTCTTCTTAATAATAGCTATAGGTCAAGAATTGGCTGCTGAAGGAAATTAATAACCAATATTCACGACTTAACAATGATAACTCACTCAAAGATCATTTTTTTTATAATAGCTATAGGTCAAGAATTGCATACTGAAGGAAATTGATAACCATTATTCATAACTTAACAATGATAACCCACTCAAAGATCAATTCATAAAGCATTAACATACAACAAGCAATTTTGATACATCTTCTGGCCCCTTTATCTATTCAGCCCAATCTTTCCTTCGCATAAGGAAATTACTAGTGCAAGCAGCGATATGATACACGCGAGAGTCGGGATAACAACATATTCTTTCAGTTCCTTCACATGGCACTCAAGTCCAACAAAAAATGAATGCTTGAATTAAGGATCAAACAAGACAGAGTTGAGCAAAAACATAACCATGAAAGTCTTCCTTTGCACTAAAATGATAAAATGACAATTTTATCAAGCTTTCAAAGTTTAAGTTGGAACTAAGGTCCATCATAAACGTTTTATGTTGTGAGATCCCTTTCCCTAGTTAAATTAATATGAACAAATTCTTTGTGAAAACATATCAACAACAAAGTTCACATATAATGGCATACCTGCTCAGTTTGATCCTCTACACTATCTGATACAAACTTCCCAGTCTGCGATTAGACAAGAAAAACAGTTTGAAAAATAGTTTACTACTACCATCTCATATGTTCACACATGCATGCAGCAGACATGAAAATGTTGAAATTTCATTTTAATTTATATGATCTACTGATGTCACAAATGACAAACCTCAGGAACAAGTCCAAGAACATCAGACATGAAAATCATATTATTTGCTGTTATGGCTTGAGAATATGGCCCTAAAGCTGCCGGAGCCTTTTCTGTCTTAATGGCTTCCTTTATACCTAGGTTCAATCACACATTGCAACAACTATGAGCATTATGCATCATCGTATCAATGCTCAAAGAAGCCCTCATATGTGATTAAAGCTAAATCAATTTTGAGTACAGAAATATACGACAAAAAAATAAAGGGCTCGTTTGTTTTTCATTTCAGTGAGAATTTTCCTACTTTTTATTATTTTAAATGCATAAATCATGTTTGTTTTATCCAATCTCATTAAAAATAACATATTTTATATTCTCATTTTCCCACTCAAAACACTTACCATTTCTATTTTTCTCAATTTTAAACTTATTTTTACACAATGGGACCCACAACTACAGACAACTCTTTCATTAATATATTTTTATTACTATCTACATTAATAATATAAAACTCACAACTACCCACCAACTTTTTTTAACATGTTTTTACTTTTTATTACCAATTACATCATTACTATAAAACCCACCAACTAAAAAAATTTATTCTATTAAAATATTTAATTCACATAAAATATTAATTGTTGGCCATACTACTACCAAATTATTTACTATTATATACACATAATTTAAAAATTATTCCATTGAAAACAATAAATCAAACATAATTTCATCTTCATGTTATAAATTTCCTATCTAAAATTAATTATCCAAACATATTTTCAATTTTACACAAAATTCAATATAAGTCCAGTGAAAATACTAAAAATGAAAATTTTCAGTGAAAAGAAAACCAAGTATCCTCAAAATTTTCCCCATTGCATAATATTAGTATAATATCGGGTTGTATCCCATCAAACGAACAATGCACAGTTAGTCTGCTACCTAACATCAGCAAAGTGAAAATTCTTCTTCTGGAAACAAAATAAATTGAACACTTAAAACTACTGCTTTTCCTGAACTTATCGCGAGTACAACCCAAGAGTTTCCACGCCGCCAACCCCGGTCCAACACTATAAAAAGACACATTTAATGGCTGTCTTTCTTAGAAGTTTTACCAAAGAAGAGAAAGGGCACCATGGATGGTGCACAAAATACAATTCTTTAATCAGCATTTTAGCCGGAATAACCGACCATTTCCCCGGCTAACCAACCACAGTACCAAGCAGATTGAATTAGGAACCCAATTGCTTTGGAAAATGTGTCTGTTTGCTTGTATTAGTGTGGGTGGTCGGAAGAGGGCTCACCGGCAGTGGCATCACTAGAGATGCCTAAAGTAGCGAAGGGCGGTGATCGAGCTGAGCGGCGGAGTTCACCGCCGGAAAAGGATACGCAGCCTACGCCCACGGCTAATGGCGCCCGGGCGCGCATTGCGCCCACGTCGATTGTAGGCATATTGAAGGTCCTCGCGGCAGCGCACCAAGCCATTAGTCTTTCTCAGTCTTTCCTGCTTTTCGCTGATTGTTTTCAGAGTGCTCTGGCTAGTAGTTGCTCATCACACTGACCACTGTCTCAGCGAATGTATATTTGGGCCTGGGCCCGCCCAGTCGCCAGTCCAATTCTTGGGCTTTCGAAAGCAAAACACAACTAAATGGTAAAATTTCTGCCCTTATAAAATGGGCTTGAGATTGAGAATTATAATTTACAAAGTCTATAGATCCCGGTCAGCAGATTTTTTAAGAAAAAAAATAAAGAAAAAGGAAAAAGGAAGACATCAGTATTTCCCATTTAATGTACCTACCGGCTACCACAGCCATCACAAAATCATAAAAATCTGGATGGGAAGTATTAATAGAAAATAATGGAGTATAGTTTTCTTAGACATTAAGTAAATCATTTGGTCATCCTATGAAAACAAAAGATGTCCTTTTATAGCAATCCTGCCTCCATCACCACCATCATCGTCACTATCCAAAAGTTATGATAAAATATTATTGTGGTTGGCTCAGTTCTCATAAATATTTTATTTTATAAAAAATAAAATAATTATTATCATTAGTATATTCAATATATTGTATATTGAATGTAGCATTTATATATAAATTGTCTATTGAACTTAGCATTTCAAAAACAATACATTTGCTTTTCCTTAACAACAACCATCAATTACACAGAATCCACACAGGCACAAAATATATATCAACATAAGAAACATACATCATCAATTTGAAAAGCACAGTTTTTCCTAATAAATGTGGGCAAAAAGTATTGGGAGGTGAACAAATTTTGAAGCCAACTACTTTTCCAAGATAACCACAAGAAATATACGAGATACTGCATCAATTTCAAGCATCGCTAACAACAAATTCTGATTTTGATCCCATGAGCATTGGAGTAAAGCTGAAACTTTGCACAAAAAGTAGTAAAAGAAAGTTCTTATAAACATAGAGAGTTGCTGGCTTTCACATAGAAGAGAGCTCTTTCTTCACGGACATATAGTTGATACAAGTTCATCTATACTATGCAGATGGCAAATTGATGATTGGAACCATTACTAGGATATTTTAAAATACCAATGGCCCGATTCATGAAGCAGAAATGCTCGCACCATTTTTGCCCATTTTTCTGCTCTCATAATTTTTTCTTGGGACTGGGATTTTTCCACTTGTTTCCTCTTCTAATTGCCATCAAACATCCTTTCTGCATATCGGGCAGGTCCCTTGCCGGGTAAGCCATTCATCTATGCAATCCAGGTGGAAGAAATGTCTACAACTTGGCAGCAACCTTGTAGATTCTCTATCCTTCAAATCCTAGCATGAGATAAGAGTGAAAATTTGTTAATAAAAATGGAAGCATAATGTCATACTCAAGTTAGAAAACATAAACTTCTACGTTGTTCTTGGAGAATGTTGATTAGATATAAGCAATGTGATTAACAGCTATGGTTGAGCAATGAAATCCGCACGAGGGGTTCAAACATGGAGGGTACAAAGCTCAGACAGCACCATTACTAACAGTGCTCTTTATTAATCTCATTCCACATGGACAACTGAAAGTCTTAGTTTGAATTCTTGCAAAGTTTTAGATGAGTCAGAAATATAAATTGTTATATCTTTATTGTTTTACCCTCTGCTTTAAGTAAGAGTAATTTTATAACATAAATGTTATTCTACGAAATGAAACATTAATTGTAAATATCCCAAAGAAAAAGATTAAAGGAATGGGACCATTTAGTTGGGTAGAGGAATAATTTTATTAAAAAAATTCAGTTCTTGTTCTAATCAATGCTACTGAGAGCAGCTACCTGTAAGCAAATGGCGCAACTATTATCGGAACAAGGTACAGCAGTCTCTGAGCTGTTAAACTCAAAACTTGGTAACTCCTGGATTGTATCTTGAGATAATCCCCTGATGGTATAGACCTCAAAAATGTCCGAAATCTCCCTCAAACCAGTTTCCATAGTGCTAATCTGATACAAACAAAGTTTATATTATAAATTAGGTCAGACAAAGTTAGTTCAACCGCTCAGCTAACAAACTAAAATATTGAAAACTTAAGCCAGCCAACTAATAAAATCAGGGGAAATTAATTAATCAATTACCTGCCACTGATAAGCTTTTAACACCGCAGGACTCACCCATTCCATAAATATCTTCCCATTCACCAGACTACATATTAGTGCTACCTGAAAAACAATCATCCTGTTAAAACCAATGATTTTGGTTCATCTGAACCAATATTTTCTAACTAATTACGTGCATTTACCTATTTCTTATTAGACAATCACTTTGATAATATTTTTATTGTGAATCCTAATTCGCTAAGCTATAGAAGCATCCCCACCATCATGTGTTCCAAGAGATAATGTCTAACTAAGAAATCAAAGGGGCACAGTGATGCAAGTGTAGGAATCCGTTCATGGACGTGTTCATACATGAGTTCAATACATGTTTCCAATGACCAAGTTTTTCATCAACACATGTTTATAACTCATAAAGCATATGTGATGTCATGGCCAGCGATTGCTTGTAGAGCCTCCAGAGGCTTTATTTTGGGCAGATATTTTATGGAGATAAAATGCTATTCTACTGCATATTTGTCGACACAAACTGCAGAGTGCAGGTGGTTTTTTAATAATGAGAGCGACATGTATCACCTTGGAAAATGGCTCTCCATTTAATATGAGTTCCATCAACTGGACGCCAGTGATGGCCCCTGTCACTGCCCCAACACCGACCCCGCGCAGAAGACCAGTTTCTGTGGTCTGCCCTTTGAGCGCTCCGCTAATTACTCCTATGGTAGCTCCACCTACATAAAAACCCAGTAAGTACAATCAAAAAAGATGGGCAAAACGTAAAAAAGCTTATGAATTGAAGTAAGAAATTAACACATAAGATGAAGCTTTCTTGAAAGAGAAAGGTTCCAAGATTTGAAATTTCGATTATAAAGTGATCACATGACAGGGAAATTTCATCAAGCGGGTGGTGTGCATAACCAATCGGGAATTTCAAGTCACAGACCAATGATTTAAGAAAGAAAGAAGGATACGAAGCACTGGGTGTTTGTGTGTGCACAAAAGGCAAAACCCACACAAAAGAAGAAGAAGAAAATTGAACCGTGAATTCGGCAAAAAGCAACATACCTAAAGCAAAAATGCAAGTAAGTAGAGCGACAGCAAATTGCTTGAGCAGCTTGAAGACGAACCCAGATTGAGAACCACTAAGCCCTCTGCAAACCCAGGACGAAATGGTGGAAGCCCACCTCTTCATTACTTGACAACAGATCAACATTTGTCCGAAGAATTAAGGAATTGTTGTATGTGTATGACTGTAGCTGCTGATTATGAAAAGACCCTCTGATTGGAATATTTCTTCAGAAAAAGGTTCATGAAAATATGTAGAAATTGGGAAGTACTGTGAGCATTTATAGGAGGGGAGAAGAAGAGGAGCATTAAAGTTGGTTGGGAGTTCAAGAGCTACCACACACGTTTTTCCCTGCATGCACACTCATCTTTATCCAAGTCGGATTCCTCATAATTTAATTTTGTTATTTTAGATACCATTTTATACCACTGTATTATTTTATATTAAATTTATAATTTATAATTTATAATTAAATTTATTATTTATTCCACTGTATTATTTTAAATTAAATTTATAATTAAAAAATATTTTATATATTTAACATATTTTTATAAAATAAAATACAAAATTAATATATATTTATAAAATAAAATACAAAATAAATATTAAATTTATATACTTTGCATATATTTATAAAATAATATATATTTATAAAATAAAATACAAAATAAAAATCAACTTGAAACAGATGATAGGATCAGGTACTTTGGTAATTTCAATTTTTTAGTGTCTTGGTAAAATAATAACCATAATTACCTTGAAAGAAAGCATAGGATAATTTAAATAATTAGGAAGATTAGTTAATTGACCTCTCACATCAATTACAAAATTATTGGAAAATTCATTTTGATTGAGAAAAGGTAACAACCTAGGTTATTCGTCAATCATATTCTCACTTTTTTCAAAAATGATATCTTAAGAAACTTAATTCGCATTATATTTTAATATAATATTTTATATTCTTGACATAAAAGAATGATATTAAAATAAAAAATAAAATATTCAACTTAGAAGACATCCAATTTTATATTTTCCCCATATTTAGTACATAGATTAATGTAGTCTCTCTTCCTTCTATCGCAAACATTTTTTTGAACTTGCAAATATAATACTTATTCCTTTGAATTAAATGTTTCGATAAAATTATCCTCAATGAAATGAATTTAAATAGTTTTTAGTATATTTTAAATATTTTCACCCCAATTTCAATTTAAATTCTTTTTAATTATAGAAATATTTAAAATTATATATATATATATATATATATATTTTAAAAGTAATTAGTAATTTATGTAATTCAAATTTAAAGTAATAAAAGAGTATATCAAATACACAAAAAAGTATTAAACTTTAAAAAATATTTTGATTATTTGAATTCAAAATAAAGTATTAACTGTTTAATCTAAATGAATTTTAAACTTTTTTTAATAAAAATGAATTAATATACTTTTGTAAACTTAACTTCTAGATATATATAAAGAATAAAAATAATTTATGCATGTTTTTCAAAAGGGTACAAAAATTATTGAAATATATATATATATATTTGTTCAATTTAATATATCAACGGATATATACTTATTTATTTTTATCAAAAGAGTTCAAAATTTATTCAGATTAAATAGTTAATACTTTATTTTGAATTCAAATAATTGTCCAAGTTTATTACTTTTTGTGTTTATTATACTCATTTATTCTTTACTTTTTAAATTTAAATTAATTAAGTTACTAATTATTTTAAAATATATATATAATTTAAAATATTTTTCTAATTAAAAATAAATTCAAAATTAAATTTGGGATGCAAAATATTCAAAATATACTAAAAATTATATAAATTAATTTAAATTTTTTTGTCTAAATATTTAATTCAAATGATAAATATTACGTTTATAAGTTTAGGGATATATGTGATCATAGGTAAAATTTAAAGATTTCATATATTTTGATCCGCGTTCGCTAATTAATCAAATTTGAATAATTTGTTAGTGACACTTGACTAACAATTCCAATTTTGCTCGGACGGCTACAAAAATGTGATACTAATTTACTATGTGCTGTGTAATATTTTAATTAGACTATTAATAAAACTTCATTTATGTTTTCGGATCTCTTACAAAATTAAGAATAGATCCACAATTAGGTGAATAACTATGAAAAGAAAATGAAATGAAATGAATCAACCCCGCAAGAACAAGAAGATGACCGCATCATTGTCCTTCAACTTTGGCAAGCATGCAGATGATATCTCGTTTAAATAATCAAGATTTGGTCCTAAAACTCTATAAGAATAAGGTCTTGAATTTAAATTTCACCAAAGTATTTATCAGATTTATGTAAGTTTATTATTTTATAATTTATTATAATTAATTAATTAATAATAATTATATAAATTAATTATGAATAAATATGACGGTAAAATTAAATGGCAGGCGTGATAAATTTGAGATGCCTGATCTCTACTATTAGGAGTGTATATGAATCGAATTGAATCTAATTGAATATATTAGAATTTAAATTTATTTGAATTTTTATTAAATTTTAAAAATTGTGTTTGAAATTGGTTTGATTGTTAATCGAATCGAATTTGAATGAATTTTAATTAAATCGATTACGAATCGAGTTCGAATAATTTAGTTTTTATATATATATATATTCTCTAATCGAATTAAATTTGAATTAAATTTTAAATTTTATTGAATGAAAAAAATATATTTAATACTAAATTATCAAGTTATCGAATAAATTTTAAATAAATTTTTAGTAATCGATGATTCAAATATCAAGAAAGTATAGTTGGTTTTTCGGTCAACTTTTTTCTATGTCAAGCTTTCTTAAAACCAATTAATACACATAAATTAAATAGCTATTAACTCCTTAGGTTTCTATTATGTTTCCGAGGAGCCCCCACGCTAATGCTCATGGCTTCTTTTTAGCAAAAAATCTCATTCAATGGCATAAATAAATACATGACATCCCCCCAAAACCAGGTGCCTAAGCCTGGAAACACTGCTTATCTGTGGGCTGCTGACTTGGAAATCTGCTTCCAAGATATGGGCCTCCAATTTTTTTACACACATTTATTGTGCCACAAATATATTTTTCCATGCTTTTTTTTTTAAGGTTTTGCTATAAAAATAGTTTTCTTCATTGCCCACCAAAAAATAAATAAATAAAAATTATTGGAATTTATTTTCCATAATGTTATGTCCCAATTGATCCTATACATGTGACCGAAATACAATATTGGTCAATCATTTAATCTTCTAGAAAAATAAGACATTTAGCATATTTTGACAAATTCAAAGTAAAAATTTGAGATTGCTTCTACATTCAGATTTGGATAAAATTGAGCTGAAACATCGCACCTACAATTAATAGATCTTTGAAATTTATACTAATTTTATAAATAAATAAAATGACAGCAGTGTCTTTTCTTTTTATTGTTATTTTCTTCACTACAATTCAAAATTCAAACGTAGCATTAATGCTATTTGGGGACCAAATGAGGAATTTTATTGTGTAAATCGCAAGTCTAATAAGAATTGTTATTGCTTTTAATTAGAAAAACTAGACACGGTATCCTATTTCATGTCTGATATTTATGAATTTTTCTTGCCGTGGTAGACTTCTTTGGAATTTGGAGGCAACTATTGGATTGTTATTTAATATTGATGGGTTTGAAAGATTATGGGTGGTAATGGATTCCTAATTTTGTTTGCCAATCTTGCTATTACATTCATAGTTATGTATATTCACGGACCGATTTATTAAAATTTATTTTTTTTTATAAATTTTTATTTTTTAAAGGGAATAAAATTTAAATTTTAATAATTATATATATAATTTATATTAATTTTAAAAAATTTATAAAATTAAAGTGGCTACGCCTCCTCCGAGTTCCGTCTTTGTTTACATTAGCACTTCTCTTATTATAAATATCTTGTAAAGTCTAGTTTATGGTTATTTCAGATTAGACAATTCAGATGGAGACTCAGTCCTACCCTACACCTCAACAAAAAAAAAAAAAAAAAAAAAAAGAGTGGATGGATTTCAAATTAAAATTTATAATAATAAATTTATTGAATTTATATGAATAATTTTATAAAATAATAAATTTTTAATTTAAATTATTTTTTGTGTTATTATCATAAATTTTAAATCTGTTTTATATTAAATCATTTAAAAAAAATTTCTAAGTACTATCCTCAAATTCAAATTTTTCCATGTAACAACATTAATTTTTAGATATGCAAAATTGATGACATGTAACAGTATTATTATTATTTTTTTAAATTTGTGTATCAAATGCAATAAAAGATTTACTAAGTTCCAACACATGAATATAGTATTTGAACAATATTTAAATGACCAAACAGCCAATGTCCTATTTTTTCACCAATCAAAGATCTGCCTTTGGTTCTACGGGGAACTATTTTGCCAGTTAAGTGAGACAATGAATTTTGCCAAATGATGAAGTTGAGACCTCAGCATATCTAAAAAATTTTAAGTTTGAGTTCTATATAATTGTGTGGGTATTTATCTATTTTAGTAATAATTGATTAATTAATTATAAATTATGGATAATGTTTGATATTAATTGTTGATTGCTATTTTTTTTTTATAATTAACTACCCTAATGTAATGATTGTAAGTAACGATTCACCAAAAGTACATTTGTAGATCTTACAACATTGCCATCAACATTAATTCATTTCTTAAATACTAAAGTTAGCTCTCGTCAATCAGAAATAAAAAAATAAATAGACAAAGTTCAGAATGACGTGTTCTCATATTAACTTTGGATTACTAAAGTTTATCAAATGTCAGGACAATTATATTTTTTATTATATTGTATTAATTATTATTATATATATATTTTATATATAATAAATAATAAATAAAATATAATAAAAATTATAATAAAATTTACAATAAAAATTGTTCCAACTTATGGAAGTTTGGATTAATTCATTGAGATTTGTGTATGGTGCAATTTTTGTAATATAATATTCTTCCAATATGCAAGTTGCACCACCCAATTTCGTAAACTTTTTAGTGTCCATTTCTTCTAAATTTTATTTATATAGCTTTTCAACTTAAAAAAAAAAAAATCTTCTAAAGTTATACAAAATAACAGCACGTGCTGGGAAATAATAAGATTATTTTTTGTCAAAGTTATTTTTATTTTTGTCGCGTTTAGCTCATTAACTCTTCCTGTTAAAAATAAAATATTTTTCGACATGTTATTGATATTGGTACTTCTTATAAAGAACAGATATTAAAATTATTTCTTCCGTGATTTGTGTCTATAATTATTTTATTTATGTAAATTATACATCAAGCTATCAAATATTAAACTATTATAATTATATTATTATTATTATTTTTAAAACATGCATGTGCATATAAGAGTACATATTGAGAGATCCCCATATAGGTTTTGTAATTTGCTGAAATCCATTGTCGTCCTAACATTAAATTACATAGAAAATAGATCCCCTTTGGACTTAAAAAGACATTAAACCCCTGGTACCAAATAAAGATCCACGAATGAATTAATTGCGCTTCAGCAATAATTCAAGTTACTTTACATTCGTTTTGATTGAAGTATTTTAATTTGAAGAAATAATTTGGAATTAAAAATTAAGTAGACTTGAAATTTAGAATATAACGATTTAAAAAATAATTTAAAATTTGAGTGCTCAAACATTTAAAATTGATAAAAATTCAAAATTATTTAAGCGTGCAAGTGAAGTGAAAATTCTTAGATCTTAAATTATTCCCACACACAAAAACAAAAAAAAAAATACTAGATTAAAGTTGGACTTAAACAACTAACTCAGGAATTGAATATTTAGTTTTTTTTTATAAGTGAAATAATTACATTTCACTATATCATAAATGTCAATATTCAACAAATAATTAGTAATTATGAATTAACTATCAACAAATACAAAACAGATAAATACTCACATTTTTTTTTGATAAATTTAAATTCATACCTCATAATCTAAAAACTTAAATTTCCACATTTGAGTTACGCCATATTACGAAACTTTGTAATACTGTATCTTTTGTTATTTAATTATTCAAATATATTTTAAATAGATTGAATAAAAGTTTTAGTTATTTTACTTAATGAATAATAAAGTTAATTGTTCAAAGAATATAAAACATTTATTATCAATGAAGATAATAATATATTTTTAATAGTATATCATGAGCAAAATTGTAGCCTAATTCAAAACTTCTAAAAATTGAAATTTCATGTTTCGTTGTAGCCATTGAAGGATAAAATTGATGCACGCTTTACCCAATTCTTCCAGTTTTGCCCATTTGAACACAGAACAAGGATCCGTTCAATTTTACATAAGTTTCAATTCAACGAAAAAATCAGGTCGAACCCAACTCAAAATGATCATCGTTATCATTCTATTGACGTGATATAAAAATGCATGAATTATACAAATTTATCTATTATAAGCGTTGACTTAAGTATTATAGGTTTTTAGTTGATAATTATCACAATTAACATAATATGTATTCATATTTTACGTCATTCTCGAATCCAATCACTACCTTCTCGATGTAAATTAAAGAGGTATTTATAATTCAAAAATAATATAAATAAAATTTTGAACTGAAAGAATCGTAGACTATATAATTTTTTTTATCACCAATAAAATCTGTACAGATTGATGATAAAACAGATAAGCAGTCATTAGTGAAATTTGCGTAGAAAATAGGCATAGTGGAAAATGGATCAAAGATTCCGGATTTTTTCAAATAACAATGGGTATTTTATATTCCTGTAACTGAATATGGGTCGGGTCTCAGCCCTGATCCAAGTGTCCATCAAGACGCGCCACGTGCGCGTCGAACCCGATTAACTAAAATACAAAATGGATGCGAAAACTTTTTCGGTAACTGCATACATAATTTTCTGAGATCCAACTAAATAAAAAAAAAAAAACACTGAAAACAGGGGCATTTTCAGTCATTAGTTATTATAATAATATTTATTTCCACCATTAACGACCTCGAAGCAATTCCCCTGACAAGATACGAAATGTTTATTTAATGAAGGTACCGCTTTTTATTTAATTTCGATACTTAACTTGCATTGAATTGTTCATTTTCTGCTTATACATTCGTAAATTCGATTATAAATGTACATTGCTTTCGTGGAGATCCTGATTGCCGTATTTCAATGATTTGTGATTGTATATCGCGTCTTGCATGGCAATAAAATTTGCAATAATTTTTTTGAAAAATCTTACTTTTCTATCATTGCATGAAAGTGAGTTGTGCCATGCATGGCAATATTGAAGAATGATGAGAATGGAGCTGTATGATTTTTCGGATTCTGGTTTTTCAGTAATAAAGGAATTTAATTTAGGTCATTATGGGAACAATCGGATTATGTGTTCAGCTTTTTTTTGTTTTTTTTGTTTTTGGGTAAAATTTATAGGAATTTGAGAAATTTGGAACTATAATTATAACAGAGTAGCTGCATTTGTGGTGATCAATTAGGCTCGGGTTATCGAAAAAAAATGAAGACAAGGAATTTGAATGCATATGCCGGAAGGGTGAAATTGGGTTGCCAATGTAAAGTTTTGCTTAATATAAGAATTGATTATGAATGTGCATGTCTTTGGGCATAATAGTGACTGGGTTTTGTGGAAAAATCAGATATACTTGTTTTCTCTTTTATCTCAATAAGCTTGAGCTCAGTAGGCTGATTCCTGTAATAATAAACTTTTTGGGTGAGAATTGGTTGCTAGGGGAAAAATCAGTTGGAAAATGGCCGTTTCCTTCTCTTAATGATGTTTTGCTTCCTATTGCTACTAAAATTTCCATAATTATAATGGTTAGTCACTTAGCTCGCGCATCAATAGCTGCAATGCTACATGTATATAATTGTTTCTAAACTGAGTTTTGAACCAACTACAAGGTTTTCTTTGTGTACAGATAGTTGTATACAATCAGTGTAATTGGTTGGTCCTTTTGGCATATAAGATATTTTACTCTGAGGCAGAGTCGTTTACCCATACATGAAGTGGTATATTCACAATCACCAAACTTAGCTAATTTAGGCACCTTAAATGCCCTTTGAAGATTGATAACAGTACATTCTTAATAAAGTTAGTCTATTATTGCTCAAAAGGTACATCTCCAAGATTGGCAGTCTTTATCCAGATATAGATATATTGAAGCAAAATGCAAACCCGACTTATTTTGAGGTCTCTCCCAAGTAGCACCATGCTTGAATCTGCAATAGGAATGTAGTTTATACGTATCTTCCTTAACAAGGGGCATATAAATATAAACAACAAAGATAATATAATTTCCTCAGAACTTAAATGGTCTATTTAGTTGTTTAACGGCAAGGATTGACTCTTATCTGTGTTCACTAAAAGTATCAGGTATGTTGATAGATTTACTGGTGTTGTTTGAACAAATTCAGGAAGAAAGAATATGTCTTTCTGTCCAGGTCTTTTGTTACCTCAGATTACATGCTTACAGCTTCAATTTTCGTAATTTTGTTACTATTTGATTTTGATTGAATTTCCTGTAGGAAATTGTTCAAATTCACTTGGTTTATCATTTAACTGCAGGGATGGATGTTGGTTCTCCTGAAAATGGATACGATGACATAAATGACTTTTTGAGGGACGATGACTCTACATTTGCAGATGATCTAGATCTTGACTTAGTAGTGAACAAAGATATTGCTGAAGATTACGTTTACAGTGACTCGGCTGTAAATGATAAATTTCATCTTGATTTGAGTGAGCAAGAGAAACGAGAACTCCCATCACTTCCTTCTAGTTTTAGATATTATGATGTTCCTGGATCTCCCTCTGAAAATTTTTGTTCATACCTGCAAAGTGGGTTCCACCATGGCACTTTGGGTGAAAGAGATATTGTAGGTGATCCAGAGAAGTTCCAAATTCAGTATAATGAAAACCTTCACCATGACGATACAGAAAAACTGTCTAGCAGCTATTTTCATGATTCCATTTTTCAGATGGATTCAGAGTCTACTTTCCATGAAATTCAGAATGATGTTTCTGCACATCCACAGGAACTTGTCTCAATGCAGGATGCCAACCTGCAGTATATATTGGATAAGCCAGCCTCGCCAGCAAATAATGAAATAGGTGAACATGCTTATGTAGAGGCAGTGCAAAATGAACTGGCTCAGTCAGAATGTGTACATAGAGATACAGATGAGGAAGTTCCAGTGCACCAGATAGAGAATTTGTGCTTTTCTCCTGTTTCCCACTTGAGAGATCCTGAAACTAAGTGTGAAAAAATAGAATCGATTAACTCTCCATCTAGGTGCAAAGAGTTTGAACCCTCACGTTTTGATCAGAGAAACCATGGAAGATCTCTAGAACTATATAAATCATCCAATACAGATAGAGAAGCATTAGGTTCACCAAATATATCTGACAGTTCCTACCAATCTCCTGGCATTCATGAATTGCCCGCTTTACAACCTAATCATCAAATTGTATCAAAGTCTGCTAGCTCAAATAAGCAGACTCCCAGTCCCCCAAATAAACGGACCCCTAGTCCCAAAGAATGTAATGAGGGTAAAGCTGTTCCTCCCCAGGATCATAACCCACATGCTGAGCCATTGATCTCTGCTTCTTCTCATGGGTTGAGGCTAATCTCTCAGCACTTGGAGAATTCTCCCGCAGAGCATGTTACTACATTACCCAGAAGTCATTGCCGGGTGGATAGGGAAATTCTGCAGTCATCTGTTAGGAGACAGAAATCCTCTTCCATACATAAGATGGATTATCGAAATAGGTCCTATTCTATGTCGCCCCCACATAGTAAGAATTACAACCAGATGTCACTTGACTTAGGTCCTGTAAGCCAATCTCTCAGAAGTCAAAAGTTATGTCCTCTACATGAAGGTCTTGCACAATTGTCATCTTCTTCAAAATCATCTCTGGAGAAATATGCATCAAGGTCCCCATGTCCTATAAACTCTGTCGCAGGGTCACTTGACGCAACTTCTCATCACCGGTCTCTCAAAAGTCAGAACTCATCTGCTTCACAAGGTGTGGTGCCACCATCATCTTCTTCTAGAATATGCAGGCAGAAGGATGGACCAGCTAAGAGGCCTAATCATAGGAGGTCCAGATCAAGGTCATATATTAGAGGTGGCCCCCCAATAAGTCACTTGAAGAATCTGCTTCTGCACACTGGTCTCTCAGAAGTCAGAAGGTATCTTCTGTGGAAGAAGGTGTTACACAACTGCCATCTTCTTCTAGATCAGTCGAGCATAAATGTGGATCTTTGATGACACCTCAGCACAATGGTTCTCAATCAAGGTCTCCACATACTAGATACCATCACAAGAGGCCACTTGATACAGCTCCAACTGAACAGCTGTCTCGGAGGAGAAAAATATTTGCTTTGCAAGGTCCAGTGCTACTGTCATCTTTGTCAGGACCAGGCAAGCAGAAGCATGCTTTGGATGATAAATTCAACTATTACGGGTCGCTTTCAAGGTCCCCCTGTAGTGGAGACTGTCACAAGAGATCATTTCATGCAGATAGTTCTGCAGGCAGGTCCCTCAGCAGTCAAAGAGAATCTGCTCTCCAAGGAGATCATGCACTATCATCTTCTTCAAGATCGGTCAAGAAGAAACCTGGATCAACTGAGATGTATAAAGGAAAGAGGTCCAGATCAAGGTCTCCATATACTGGAGACTGCAACAAGAAGCAAATGGAAACAGCTCTGTGTACACGCCAGTTTTCCAGCTGTCACAAAGTATCTGTGCCACTGGAATGCCTTTTTCAACCATATGAGTCAGCTGAAAGGTCTAATCTTGGTAAAGAGTTTAGTTCCAACAATCCTATTGGACATAGGAATTCTGCTTCGCCTCAGAGTTCAAGGCAAAGAAGTAAAAATAGTTCTTCAACACGCGCTCCTGAACTGCCAAAAAGTCATTGCACACACCATAATCATCGGCGTCGAGGGAGGTCAATATCTCCATCACATATCAGACGAAAGGATTTCGCTACTGAATGCAAGGGAGGCAATCGTAATAAATCTCCATCAAAGTCCTCATATAGAAGAGACAATGGCAGATCTCCAAGGTTGTCTTTCTTTTCGAAATCATGGAAAACCAGCAGCCATCCTATCCATTTTATTTTTTTTGACTTGATTCTGTTTGAGGCAAGTGTACAGTTTCTTGACTCCGCCATATGAGCTTCATCCACATATTTAGATCTTATTTCTAACTGCATGTTCGGATTTTTTTGTGGGAAACCTTAGATGATGGATAAGTTTGTATTGGTTATATTCTGTAAAAAACTGATAAGTATCGCTTTGACATACTGCTTCAATTTTCAGCAGTATGTTAGCTGCATGAGGCTCAGAAGAGAGTATTAGATGCTAGAGCAGATTAAATTCATATTGCAATCTGTCAATTAAGTTGTTTGATCTTGTCTCTAGTTATACTCGACAATATGATATGTCAGTACTAGCTTTTGAGGTATTCAATTTTTGATAATGCATATCAAATCCAAGATGGTTGTTATTCTCAGTCTATATTTTCTTAGCAGGTAGACTTTAATGGTATGTGATGGACTATTTATGAATATGCACTTACATAAATTTTTGTCTCCATTTTAATTCTTTTAAATTTAAGATGCACCACAAATTTTTATCTCCAGGTCTTTGACTTTGATTATGCCTGTATGTTCAGAATTGTTACCATCTGAAATCATTCCTTCTATATAATGAGAGTAGAAAATACCAGAATGAAATGAAAGTCAGTTCTCATTTATTATTTAGGGAAAGAAGCAAAAGTTAATTATTTATAGCTTCTCTTGCATTCAGAATCATGATCATTACTTTACATACGTCACTTCAGGAAAAGGCGCTCCCCAAGTAGCAGATCTCCTCCAAGTTATCATTCTCTTCGTAGTACACCTAGAAGAACTCACTGGTCACCACCTCATGAGAGGAGCACTGGACTGGGCAAACCGGGTCGAAGTTTATTTGTTGCTGGCTTCAGCTTTATAACTACTGAAAAAGATCTGGAGAGGAAGTTTTCCAGATTCGGATATGTCCGAAATGTTCGTATAGTGCGTGACAAGAGGTATTTACACCCAGAACTAAATATAGTACCTTCACTAGCTCTATCTATGAGATTATAAGATATACTTTCACTTTCTCAGTTAGTATTTTAGATTGCATGTAAAATACTTGAACACTATCTTTTCTTTGTGAATTTGAGTGAGGTAGCCTCTTATATTTGCATTTGAAATGATTCTCCTTCAAGAGATACAGCCTCTGGTGCTGGCAAACTACCATGTCAGTCTGAGTATATTTGAAGTAAACATACTATTTATATTAAACTTCTTGCCTTTTAATTTTGAAAGTCCAAAAGTCTAATCTCTGTATCCTGATTCACAGTAACTTAAGTTTGTAGTTCATCATTTAAATTTCTTCTTAAAAAATTAAATCCAAGTTTGAAGTCATGGAGAATATAGACTATCTTATGGCTTCTATGTGCAAATTATGAATATTGATGCTAAATTTTCCTTTTGCAAACATGGACCCTTACTTACGGGGAGTAGCTTTAGCTTAGGGTTCAAGAATTTGGCAATGCAATATTCTCTTTTGCGAGTGAAGTTGAATTAGAAATTATTTGCTGTTGATGAGAGCTTAGTCCAATGTGGGGTTGGAATAGAAATAATTCAAAATATATTTGGTTTTTGGAAATCTGAGAAGTAAATAAGCATTTTACACATCAGGTGATGCTGCATACTAATTGCTTGTTATTTGGAGTTTCCGCAAAATTTCTCCTAAAACCATTTGATAGAAATCTGATGTCCTTTGAAATTAGTGGTTCCTTTGCTGGAGATAGAAAAGAAATTTGTTATGGAGCTGGATTATTTTACAAAAAATTATGAGTTAGACGACAATAATAGTTTCTGCAGTTATTATAAGGAAATTGATGCCAGTTGTGTTACTATCAGATGCCAGCATATTTGTGAATCTTTAATTCCCCAAAATCTTCAAACCTCCTTTTGGCAGAGGCTCTGTTTAATTCATGAATTCTCCCTTTTCATGTATTCTTTCTGTCATTTTTCTATGTATTCTTACATTCCGTGTTTAGAATTGTGTTAATTATAAATCTTAAAAGCTGCCATTCCCATTTCTCTTTCATGATACATGATGGAGGATTCACAACGAGAAATTTGTATATAAAGAGATACTGGAAATTGACAAATAATCTGCATTTTAGTTGCATTGTTGGAACTCAATATCCTTTTTGTACATGCTAGGTCTGGAGATTCTCGTGGATTTGGGTTTTTGACTTTGGAAAGAGATGAGCAAGCAGATGCTGCAATCAGAGCCCTTGACAAGACTGAATGGGAAGGCCGCATCGTCCTTGTGGAGAAATCAAAATCTCGTTGAAGAGATAAGCCACCTTCATAGAAAATTGATTATCAAGTCTGAGCTCGTTAGTCCAGCTGCCCAATTTTGTTTCCTGATCAGCATAATTCGAGTTAAACACAGCCAGATCGAAAATTTGAGTTATTTTTATTTCATACTAAGAAATGGATTTTTCGGCTAAATGGCTCCATTTCATGCTGCCCTTGTTGATATTATTACAGTTTTCATTAGAGTTTTCGATGAAGTAGGCTATATCACAAGGCCTGAAATTCTGTTTTGATCATCGAAATCCATGACAAATATAATTACAGGAATTTATTATAAATTATTTGTCTTGAAATACAAATTTTTTTTTTCATATAACAAGTATGGTGTTGGAGATGACATTTGGTGTGCATCTCATTCACATATATACATATATGTTATAGAAATTCTGTTTTGATCATCGAAATTCTGTTTTGATTATCGAAATCTATGACAAATATAATTACAGAAATTTATTATAGATTATTTGTCTTGAAATACAAATTTTTTTTTTCATATAACAAGTATGGTGTTGGAGATGACATTTGGCGTGCATCTCATTCACATATATACATATATGTTATAGAAATTCATAGCAAATATAATTACAGGAACTTATTATAGATTATTTGTCTTGAAATACTATTTTTTTTTCATATAATAAATATCGTGTTGGAGATGTTTAAATTTGATGTGCATTTCATTTACATATATATATATATATAGTAAAATATACATTTCGTATACATTATCAGGCGTAGTTATCTAAACGTAGCATCTGGGGCATACACATCCTAAATTTAAGCATGGCAATAATGTTTGATGTACATGAAATTGGTTCCAGGAAACTACTGGTTTCGTTTGACAACATGGTTAATGTTTGCACGTAACACTCGTGAAAGAAACGTGCGTTTCACTACTCAAAACCGCGTACTCGTTTTATGTATTTCTTTTTTCTTTTCTTGTTGCAATTGCCGGGAATATGGATAGGAGTCTACGCCCCACAAAAAATAAAGACAGCATTCATGTGGACAACGTATCCTTATCTGTGACATTTGCAGTTGCCTGCCATGGAAAATTAAAGTACAAATCTTCTGGAACACACCTAATTATGTCCTACACCAATATATATATTGGGTTCTTGTTTTAGCTTCACTAGTTATTCACTTTTTTTTTTTAATGAAACTATCTAAATAAATAAATAATAAATAATTATTAAATTATGATGATAATTACTAATTAATTATACTATTAAAGAAGAATTTAAATTCAAAATCTTAAAATCTTAAATCCTTAGCTTCACAAATTGGGCAGTGCCTATTGGCATTATCCATCTGTACTCTTTATTATTCAAAAAAATCAATGTCATTGTTTGAGGAAAAAAATTCCCACTTCTTTTGCTTCCATTACCAGTAAGCAATTAAAATGAAAAAAAAAAAACAATTTTTGTTTTTCCCAAGAAAATTGCTGCACCAATTATAGTGATGCATCAATGCCTCAGGCATTGTTTTTATCAAATGTTTCCAGTTAGTTACATCACAATAAAAAGCAAATGATGCTCTTTATCAAAAAGAAAAAGCTCAGGATATAAAAACCAAATACGATATAGGATGTTTGCAGATCGAATCTTTCTTTCTACTCCAAAAGATAAAAAGTTTGTGCTGAGAATACAAGATGTACGAGTCACTAGGGATTTCTGCTTTTCCTCGTATTGGGTTGGAAAATTCTATGTTTCCTTTTTCCATAGACAAATATTTATTTTCTTATACAATAAGGAATTCATCTATCATCCAAAATCGGTAATAAAGTTTAAGAAAAAATATAAAGCAGATTAGGAGGAGGAAGAGTATTAAACTAGATCTGAAATGTAGGCGTACACGTTCTTAATACATATTAAATGGGATATTCTACGAAAATCAGATAACAGCGTAACTAGCCGCCTTCTTGCCTCCTTCTGATCTGCACCAGTTGTGATCTCATTTCTGTCTCATAATGCTTCTTGGTTGGCTGACCAAGTTAGCGTTTAGACTTTTCAGAAAGACAAGTAATCAACACCCTTCTTTTTTATCCCTTTAGACTGCTTGATTCTTTCTCCTTAAGTTTGAAGAGGCCTTCGGTTGAAAGTCCTGACAAATTCTCTTCAAATCCCCGTCTGGCCTGCTGGGCTCCCTTGGTCATCACACTTTTCTTTAAAAAAAGACGAATATTTTTCAACCATTTATGCTCTGATCCCATTTTCTCCAGGGAATTTTCATCTGGGTTTTGTTGTTTTGCCATTTTTTATTCTTCTTCTGTGAGGTCTAGATTTGAGAGAAATGGGGCTCTGTGTAAGCAAGCAGAAACACGTAAAATCAAATGCTAATGGGCACGCATCCGGAAATGGAGCGCACCACCAACAGACCCCAATTCAATACACAATGTCCCCTGGCTACGCAGCTCAATTGCCTCATAAAATGACTGCCGGCAGCCCCGCACCGCCTGTTCACAAAACGAACACGATTCTTGGAAAGCCGTACGAGGATATCAAAGCACACTACAACCTAGGAAAAGAACTGGGAAGGGGACAATTTGGTGTCACACATCTCTGCACTGATATTGCAACCGGTCAAGAATATGCTTGCAAGTCGATATCGAAAAGGAAGCTCGTCTCCAAGAGTGACAAAGAGGATATGAAGAGAGAAATTCAGATCATGCAGCATTTGAGTGGGCAGCCTAATATTGTGGAGTTTAAGGGTGCTTATGAGGACAAACATTCGGTGCATCTTGTGATGGAGTTGTGTGCAGGTGGAGAGCTTTTCGATCGGATTATCGCCAAGGGGCATTACAGCGAAAGAGCAGCGGCTTTAATCTGCAGGAGTATTGTGAGTGTTGTGCATATTTGCCATTTTATGGGCGTGATGCATCGTGATCTCAAGCCGGAGAATTTCTTGTTGTCGGACAAGGGTGAGAAAGCTCTCTTGAAAGCAACGGATTTCGGATTATCAGTTTTCATTGAAGAAGGTAAGACTTTCTCCATTCATTTTTACCTTCATTGAAATTGAAAAACTTTGTTATCAGTATGAATTTGTTGCATTTCAAGGTTGCTTATATTTGAATACATTTTCAAATCTTTGAGGCAATTATATGAATATCCATTCGATCCTTGGTTTTAACTTGATATAATTTGGGCTACTAAAGCAGAGTTAGAGACCCACTGATGCATAAATTGTATTTCTGAATGGAAGGTGATTATTCAAGACGTATTAGCAGCTGGCTTTAGTTTTTATTCTAGGTGGTAGTGCTGTGTGTAGACTTTGTTGTCGTTCAGACCAGAATATATGAAAATGTTTTGTTTCGTAAGTTATTTAATTTCATAAGAAAATATCTTGTTTCACAAGTTGTTATTTTATTTCATAAGAAAATATATTGTTTCATCTTAGTACTCTTCAGTTACTGCATACTGAGTTTTGAAGTCCGTTATAGTCCTCAACATGTGGCAATTCTTCTTGAAGTTCAAAAGTAGTCTCTATCAATTATCACACCTTGTAAGGAGAAAATTCCAAATAACCCTTTTAGGTACCGTCTCTGCAGCATTAAGAACCCAATAAGGATCTTAGAGAGCGTTAAGCTATAATTCAATTAGTTATATGAATTTCTGTTCATCATATTCGCAGATTTTTCTTTACACAAGTAGATAGCGGCACATACAGTTAGAGGCAAACTCAAGTTTAAGTTATAAATTGATCGCTATCTGCAGGGAAGATATACAAGGATCTAGTTGGCAGTGCTTATTATGTTGCTCCTGAAGTGTTGCGTCGCAAATATGGAAAAGAAGCTGACATTTGGAGTGCTGGAGTCATGCTATACATATTACTCAGCGGTGTACCCCCTTTTTGGGCTGGTAAACTCCATCTATCTATGTATTTCCATCTTTTGGTCTCCATTTATGTTTCTCATAACTAACAGCTCAAGATAAATTTTGATTTCAGAGACCGAGCGGGGAATATTTGATGCCATACTAAGAGGACATGTGGATTTTGAAAGTGAACCTTGGCCATCAATATCAGATAGTGCCAAGGACCTGGTCGGTAAAATGCTTACCCAGGACCCAAAGAAACGCATTACAGCTGCTGAAGTTCTTGGTATGACTTTCTCTGGAAACTGTTCTGAAATAAGTCATGCATATGTATAGTTCCTTTATCTTGAAAATTTTATCCTTTCATGTCCAAAATGAAGAAGTGTGAACACTGCTTTCTGAATTATGGAAAAATTATCTAACAAATAAGGAAATCTGAACAAAAACATGACTTTTTATTCGACAAGTAGGATTAGCTAATATACGTGTCCAGGTCCGACTTTTTTATTTATAAATGGGAAAAATGTAGAAGACCTTTTGGAAATTCAGAAGTTCTGATATTCTGTGCCTGTTCCAACCTCATTCTTTCTTTTTTCAAGCATTAATTCATTTCTTACGTGCAAATATATAATTTTTTTTCTTCTGTCTTCTTGCAAGGCATTTCTTTTTCCTTTGAACTCAAACTTCTTCCACCTTGTCTTCAATGTGCATGTAATTCGTGATGCACGGAAGTATAGAACCTTGTTATCATTGTTACATAACTTTCTTCTTGCACCTTCAGGCAATGCCTGGGGTTATACCTTTCCTACCTGTAGCGGGAGGGCTGCTTGTCAAGTTAAAAATATGCTTTTCTTTTGTTTGGCATGGGTATGGCGTTTGTTTCTTCCCAATTCATTCTGTTCTTGTATCCTCCAGAAGCACAGAAAATGTTGTGCAGTTATTTGTTTGGACAACCATCATATGTGGATAAATATTTGTGCAGATAATCTTTTATTTTTTCCCTTGATACTTGTTCTCTTCTTGAACTCTGCAAATTTGTTTTGATCTCGTACTTGCTAACTGAAATTCCTAATTTTGTGTCCTTTATAGAGCATCCATGGATTAAGGAAGGTGGGGAAGCATCTGATAAACCGCTAGACAGTGCAGTTCTCTCTAGGATGAAGCAATTCAGAGCAATGAACAAGCTTAAAAAACTTGCACTCAAGGTAACACTTGACATTTGGTTATGTCTTCCTATATACATCTCACTTAAGAGAAATTACTTGGTGGTGTAACTATGAGTGCATTCTCAGCAACAACTATATACATAGAGAATGATTTTGATCTATTTTCATTGATTTTGACATTATTTACAATTTGAGAAGTAAATTAATAATAATTTTCTCCGGTGGATTTCCTAATCTGACTGTAGTGGCGTTTTTATAATCATTTCTAGGTAATAGCAGAAAATCTTTCTACAGAAGAAATTCAAGGGCTGAAAGCAATGTTCACAAATATGGACACTGACAACAGTGGCACCATCACTTATGAAGAACTTAAAGCTGGTTTGGCTAGACTTGGATCAAAACTTACTGAAGCGGAAGTTAGGCAGCTGATGGATGCTGTAAGATACAACTCTTTTACTCAAATACACTTCTCTTCTTTAAGTTTTTTGGTGCTTTCCAGAAGCTTAAGCACAAGTAACTTAAATCATTATGACATTTACAGGCTGATGTGGATGGAGACGGGACGATAGATTACATTGAGTTCATCACTGCTACAATGCACAGACACAGATTGGAAAGGGAGGAAAACCTTTACAAAGCATTCCAATACTTTGATAAAGATAGTAGTGGGTAAGCACCGATCAAACCTTCAAAGTTTACCTCATCAGACGATGCATATTGTTGAATTATTATTGTCTACAGGTTCATAACAAGAGATGAACTCGAAACGGCTATGCAAGAATATGGAATGGGTGACCCATCAACCATAAGAGAAATAATCTCTGAAGTGGACACAGATAATGTGAGTTTTTTTTCCATTGATATATAGTTTTGTCTTTGTTCTTTTTCTAAAATTTTGTATTTAATCAACTTTGTCATTTTTCCAGGATGGAAAAATTAATTATGAAGAGTTCTGTACCATGATGAGAACTGGAACCCAACAGCAAGGCAAGCTCTTCTAATCTGCTGACAACCTGGTCCTTGCTCTTACACAGTAACTGTCCTGCTCAATGATCCATGAGAAGATCTGCTAGGAATGTATCATATTCCCTTACATGTTTCTATTCCCCGTCAGCTCATTCTGGAATTTTTTTGTTCCCCATTTTCCAATTTTTTATTTTTTATTTTTGGTTTCTATTATATAAAGAAGGCAACACACTTTTTTCTTACATTATTGACATCATTATACGATATTAACATGAAAATAACAGTTCGAAATCAAATGATACGATTATTGATGACTACACATGAGCGTAATGTCAAATACAAACGTGATGATGAAAATTAGTCATTGTCGCCATATTTCCATTCCATCCTTTCATCCAATCTTCCTTGATTAGATTGAATGTTTACGTCGTAAAAGCTACTGCAGCTTCTTCTGGTTGCGGGTTGCTAGATGTGACGAAATACGAAAAGTCCAGTTTGCGAGATCAAGAATTCAGTTGCATGTTCAGGGTCAAGAGCCCACAATATATTGTTGGAAACTGATCCTATTTATATTCTTCATCATAATGATGAAGACAAAGTCTTACTACTAATCCAATTTTAATTCCACGATATTTAAGTAAAATATCTAATCAAGTAAAAAAATATATTACCAATATCATGTAAATGTCAAATTAAATATGAATATTCAATTTATTTTTTAATTTATTATATTATTATATGGTGTATTTATTTATCTTGTATACCTATAAATAAAAGCAAATTTATAATGAAAACACATAAGTGAAAATAAGAGAAAGAAAATATTCTCTCTATTTTCTCTATTTTTCATTTCTTATTATCTATATTCTTAACTTTAAATTAATATTTCATTAGTTTTACAATACATTATTAATACGATCGCATATTTTGGAATTCTAGTTAAGGTAATATTATTAAGTAATATTTATCTATAAGTTCATTATATTATATACATGTGACATATTTGTTATAAATATTAAGTATGAACTAATATTAGGACAATTAGATGAATATATGTATATAAATGTATACATATTATGATTGTTATAAATATTATATATATAATTAAGATTAATAGCTTAATTAGATACCAATTTAGTTTACTTTAAATATTTTGGTTAAATTATTTATTTAATGATATATATATATATATTATATCTATTCGTTAGTATATACATTATAATTACTTGATTTTTAGTGTTAAAAACATTGAAATATGTTTTCATGCAAGTTATATATATTGTTTTGATACCTAAATATATATTTATTAGTGTTTTTATTATATGCAATATTTTTTTATAATTTTCATGAAATCCAAATAAATATAAAATCCATATGGAGTTTAAAACTATTTTATATTACTGTCATTTACTTTTCTTTATTTTTTATATGAATACATATAAGTTGCAGGATTATATTCTTTACTTATATTCTCTTTAAAAAAATGTAGATATTTTTAATAATCTACATTTATAATTATGATCATTTATTTAATATCAGCTTACTAATTTTATATTTTTTTATTCTTAGAATGTCGAATTTTACAAAACTCGAATTTATTACTCTTGATATTTCTGGCAATAATTACTTGGAATGGACACTTGATGCTGAGATTTATTTTAATGCTATGAACCTTGGAAAAACATTAAAAGAGGAAAATAAAGTATCCTTATAGGATCGCGCAAAGGCAATGATATTCTTTCGTCATCATCTCCATGAGAAATTAAAAACTGACTATCTGACAATAAAAAATTTATACATTCTTTGAAAAAATTTGAAAGAAAGGTATGACCACCAAAAGATAATAATACTTTCTAAAACTCATTATGATTGGATGCACTTGCGATTGCAAGATTTTAAAAGTGTAAGTGAGTATAATTCAATAATATTTAAAATCACTTTTCAGTTAAAATTATGTGGAAAAAGTATTATTAATGAAGACATGTTAGAAAAGACATTTTCTACTTTTCATGCTTCTAATATGCTCCTACAACAGCAGTATCAAGAGCGAGGTTTTAAAAAATATTTCGAGTTGATAACATGTCTTCTAGTTGCCGAACAAAATAATAAATTATTAATGAAAAATCATCAATCCCACCCAACTGGATCAACGTCATTCCTTAAAGTGAATGTTGCAATTGTTAATAATTTTGGGCGTAATCGATATTGATAAAGTGGTCGAGGACGTGGTTATAGTCATGGTCGTGGTCGTAGTCGTGGTTGTGGTCGATGTTATTATAATAAAAACTATTCAAATTTTAAAAGAACTATACCTCACCACCAGAAGTGAGAGAACAATGGGACAAAACAAGAAAAAAATGGATTGTAAAATAAAACTCCCAAGACTAATGAAAGCAATTGTCATAGATGTGGTATAAAAGGACATTGAAGACGTACTTATTATACGTCTAAGCATCTTGTTGATCTATACCAGGTTTCACTAAAAGAAAAGAAAAAAAGTGTGGAAACAAACCTTATTGAAAATTATACTCCAATAAATTTTACGCAGTTGGATGTTGCAGATTTCTTTGAGAATTCTAACTGGAATTTTGAAAATCTGAATGGCGATGGGAATATCAATATGATTTAAAGGATGTCTCAATAATAAGTTATCCCAAATGTATTATTTTTGGTGTGTTTTTCTTTTTAGTATATACTTTAAGATTTTCAGTGTTATTTTTGGTGTGTCTTATGTTTTATGTAAATTAGAATTTTTTTATATATATTGATAACAAATAAAGAAATATATTTAGTATTTAATTATCAATGATTATTTTTTTTATAATTATTTTTATGAAGAAATATGGATAATGCGATTGGAGTTAAAGTCAATGGTGAACCTCTATGCATAGCAGATAGTGCAGCAACACACAAAATTCTTAAAGACAAAAAATATTTTTTTCCATTTCATATTAGCTAAAGCTAATGTTAAACTTTATTGAAGGTTATGAAAGAGCTAATATTTTATTATCTGGTGACACAAAATTTATAATTGACGACGCTATATTTTCTAATAGATCAAAAAGAAATTTACTAAGTTTTAAAAATATACATCATAATGATTATCATATTGAGATAACAAATAAAAAAGACATTGAATATCTATATATTACGTCAATTGTCTCAGGGAAGAAATATATATTGGAAAAGTTACTAGCATACTCTTCCAAGTTATGTTATACTTTTATAAATTCAATTGAATCATACACTGTGATAGATGGAGAGTTAATAAATTCAAAGAATTTTATCATTTGACATAACCGTTTGGTTATCCAGGTTCGATAATGATGCAAAAAATTATAGAAAATTCTCATGGACATTTGTTAAAGAACTAAAAGATTCTTTTGTCTAAAGATTTTTCATGTGCTGCTTGTTTTCAAGGAAAGATGATTATAAGGCTATATCTAATGAAAGTTGCATTTGAATCTCCAATATTTTTAGAACGAATTCAAGGAAACATATGTGGGCCTATTATTCCATTATGTGAACCATTTAAATATTTCATGGTACTAATAGATGCATCGACACGATGATTATATGTTTGTTTATTATCTACTCGTAATGTTGCATTTGCTAGACTCCTTGTTCAAATAATCCGATTACGTGCACAATTTTCGGACTATACAATTAAGAAAATTCGTATGGATAATACTGGAGAATTTACATTCCAAACTTTTGATGATTATTGTATCTCAACTGGTATTACAGTTGAACATCATGTTGCTCACATACATACACAGAATGGGTTAGCAGAATCTTTTATTAAAAGATTAAAATTAATTGCTAGCCCTTTACTTATGAAAACAAAGCTATCCAATTTTGCTTGGGGACATGCCATATTACATGCAGCAACACTTATTCGCATAAGACTAATTGTATATCATAAGTATTCCCCATTACAACTTATCACTGATCAAGAACCAAATCTCTTCCATCTAAAAATTTTTTGTTGTGCGGTTTATGTCCTAATTG
The DNA here is from genome assembly GCA_019321725.1 of Paulownia fortunei. NCBI lineage: Eukaryota > Viridiplantae > Streptophyta > Magnoliopsida > Lamiales > Paulowniaceae > Paulownia > Paulownia fortunei. Next base: position 8,504,863 of record CM033113.1, on the reverse strand, counting down.
CTCCATCATAACACACTAAGATGGGTTCTCAAATAAGATTGAGAATTTACGTAGGATTTGAATCTCTGTCAATTATTAAATATTTCAAACCCTTGATGGGTGATATTTTCACGGCATGATTTGTCGATTGCCATTTTGATGAGATAATTTTTCTAGCATTAGGGGGAGAGAAACAATAGTTGGAAAAATAAGAAATTTCACGGAATGCATCATTCTCATACAAATCAGTGTGAGTTGGAAGTTCAGAATATTATTCACTTGCAAAATTTTGCAAATCAATTACCTGATACATTTATTGATATTAAAAAGGTGAAAAAATCATATATACCAGCTGTCAATGCTTCTATTCATATTCATGTCCCAACAGGACAAATTACTAATACACTAGCAAATGAATCTAAGACATGCCAGAAACATGGTAAACCCATCGGTTCCAAAGATAAAAATTCAAGAAAAAAAAATAAGCAAAATAAGCAAGTTAACACTTCTAAAGTTATTGGTACTACTCTTGAAAAGTCTATATTAGAAACAGTTGACATAACTGAAGAAATAATCTTGGAAGAGGTTCAGGTACCTGAAAATGATGATAATGAAGATATCTCAATAAGTTATGCCACTTCGGAAAAGAGATGGAACCGAAACAAAATTATTATCGACAACATATTTGCATATACAGTAACTCTTGAAATTATAATAGAAAATGAGAATCATGAACCAAAGTCTGTTGATGAATGTCTACAAAGAAATGATTAACAAAAATAGAAATACGCAATGCAGACAGAGCTAAGTTCACTTGAAAAACATCAAGTTTTCGAACCTATCGTCGAAACACCTAAATATGTAAAACCTGTTGGCTATAAGTAGGTATTTGTATGAAAACGTAACGAGAAAAATAAAATTGTTAGATATAATAATATTTAGATTTTTACTTAACCTGACAATTTCAGAAGAACTTCATATATATCTAATGGATATTATAACAACTTATTTATATGGATCACTTGATAGTGACATTTATAAGAAAGTTCCTGAAAAATTAAAACTTCTCAAAAAATATAATTCAAAATCTCGGGGAATGTATTCAATTAAGTTACAAAGATTTTTGTATGGATTAAAACAATTTAGATATATGTGGTATAACCGTTTCAGTGAATATCTTTTAAGAAAATAATATATCAACAATCCTATTTGTCCATGTATTTTTATTAAGAAGTCAAAATTTGGATTTACTATTGTCGTTGTATATGTTGATGCTTTAAATATAATGGGGACTCCTGAAGAGATTATAGAGACGATAACATTGCTAAAAGATGAATTTGAAATGAAAGATTTAGGAAAAATAAAATTTTATCTTGGATTGCAGATCGAGTATTTAACTGGAGGGATTTCTGTTCATCAATCAAATTATATTGAAAAGGTATTAAAATATTTTAACATTGATAAATCTCATCCAATGAGTTCTTCTATGGTTGTTCGATCTCTTGATGTGAAAAAATATCATTTTCGTTCTCAATATGATGATGAAGAAACTCTTGGACCTGAAGTACCATATCTTAGTGTTATTGGTGCACTAGCATATCTTGCTAATTGTACAAGACCTGATATAGCATTCTCTGTTAATTTACTAGCAAGATATAGTTCTTCTCCAACTAGAAGACATTAGAATGGTGTTAAACAAGTCCTTCACTATCTCAGGGGAATAACAGATATAAGGATTCAAAGTTAGAATTAATTGGATATGCTGATGCTGGATATTTATCTGATTCACATAAAACACGATCACAAACAGGTTATTTGTTTACATATAGTGGAACTGCTATTTCTTGACGCTCTACAAAGCAAACTCTTACAGCAATTTTTTCGAATCATATCGAAATCTTAGCAATACATGAAACAAATGGAGAATGCATATGGTTGACATCTCTTGAAACAAATGGAGAATGTGTATGCCGAAATCTTAGCAATACATGAAGCAAATGTCGAAATTAAATGATGTTACATTAAAGGAGATAGAATTAAGCACATTTCACCGAAGATCTTTTTCACACATGAACTCCAAAAGAAAGGGGATATAGATGTCCATCAGATTCGCTCCAGTAACAATTTGGCAGATCCATTCACAAAGGCATTACCTATTGTATCATTTGAAAAGTTGAGATATGATATTAAAATGCGTCGACATAAAGATATTATATGAATGAGGAGAGCATATACGCACTTTACTTTTTTCCTTGATCAAGGTTTTTATCCCACTGAATTTTTCCTGACAAAATTTTTAACGAGGTAGTTTATAACGTATATTTATATACAAATAATGTACTCTTTTTTCTTCATTAAGATTTTTTTCCACATGATTTTTTCTTAGTAAGGTTTGAATGAGGCATATTCTTTGTATATGAACATCTAATGGGGAATATTATGAATATATGTCTAATTAAGTATGAAAATTTCTAATCAAATAGAAAAATATCTTATCAATATTAGGTAAATATCAAATCAAATATGATGTCCAACTTATTTTTCAATTTATCATATTATTATATAGTGTATTTATTTATCTTATATGTCTATAAATAGAGGTAAATTTATAATAAAAATACATAAGTAAAAATAAGAGAAAAAAAATATTTTTTTTATTTTCTCTATTTTTCATTTCTTACTCTTTGTATTTTTAACTTCAAATTAATATTTCATTTGTTTCACAAAATAACATATTTGTGGGTAGGCAGCTGTGTTTGTGGGTGACTAAACTGAAGTGGGGAGTCCACCCAAATAAAAATTTCGTAAATAATAACTTCCGATCATTCTCTATTAATCAAGAACAAAGAGTTCAAACCAAAAAACTCGACCACTCTACCGCCAGATAATGAAAAAATCAAATCTTGGAAAATTACTTGAACTTTGAGAAAAGAAAATTCCCCAGAAAAGACAATCTCAAAACATGAAAAACCAAATTTACAGTACATAAATGTTTCATAAGCTCAGGGCTGACCAGAAAAAGTTTGTAACTCCTATAAGAGTGTAGCAAGAAAGTTCTTATTTGATCGTCCAGTATCTGCTGTGCATTACAACTCATAAATCTTAAAAAAAAAACAATCAATTCCACTCTTTCAAGGGCTTCTAAAAGAGCTATAAGAGCTAGCTAAAATACTAATAGAGCTATTTATTTTTAGAATATAGATGTTTCACAAGGGCTGCCTCCTCGCTCTGATTTACCACCCATATATGTTTGCTTTAGAGAAACCCGGTACAGGAATCGGAATAGAGGGAAAAGCAAGCCCCTGGCATCATAAGAATCGGTTGTCAATTATCTTCACAAAAACAAAAAATTAAATAGGGTTTCAATGTATTTGGAGTTATCCGATTCCAGTTTCAATATTTTCACGAAAAATAAAGGAAAGATTTATTATTAAAAATAAAAAAAATATTTATTATTTTAAAAGTGATATAATGTAATAGTTAATGATATCCCATTATTATTTTATATTATTATATATTATTTTTAAATTAATATAATACTTTAGTGATGATATGTATATTTTTATTAATAAGATCAACTGAGTAAATAAAAAAAATATGTAAATATATATATAATTTGAGATGGAACACGCAAACAAAGCCAGCAATCATGACAGCACTGAGCAAGAAGAGAAGAAATAACGGCGGCTTTGGCTCAAGTAACTCAATCTACCTAAATAGATATGGACGCCATTATAACAGTTACAGTTTACTGAATACCCCATGTAATCATAAAGGGGTTGAAAACAAAAACTAAAACAAACGGAAAAAAAATTAAAAAAAATCACTCAGAAATATAGTAGGCTTCTCCAATACCACACACTTCAATACTGAAACAACATATATCTTTTTATCTAATGAAATCAATGGCTCCCGAGTCCTTAGAAACCATGAATCTTGATCTGATCCTTCTTCACAATGCCGGCAGAGATAAGGAACTGAGAAACATTCTTTCGCTGATCGCCTTGGAGCTGAATCACCTTGCCCAGCTCTTTGTCCTGAACGACATTACCATTGCAGCAGAACTCTTTCTTAACATCTTTAAGGATTTTCTCGTAGCTGAATTCCTTTCTCAGCCCCTGCACTGTCGTCAAGCTTTTCTTTCCATTCCTCTGCTGTATTCGTATATGCACATACTCCTTGGCTCCTGCTGCACCCGAGTCCTTGGCCTCAGCAAAAGGATCAAAAGTAGTTGGAATTTGGACGTCCAGATCAACCATGAAACTTGTTGTGCAGGAACTTTGTCACCTAGAATCGAATGCGTTTAACTGCAAAAATTACACATTAATCAATAACCCAAGAACAACTCCTCTATTCACCCCAACTTTATTGCAATATAATTCATTAACCCCAATCAAGAATTCCAAACAAAATCATACAAACTTTATAAAAAAAAAAAGATTGAATACGTATACGATTGAAAACAAAAATAATTCCCAGATCATATCCAGAGGAATATAGAAAAATCATTGATCATCCATACACATAAAAGGGTCTCCAGAAAGTAAAAGAAATCATATCTGTCAAGAGGGAGGGACAAACCTTTATAAACTTCTGGTTTCAAGAATTCCTATATGAGATGAATTGACCTTGCGGATTTGAATGTATTTATAGACAGAAGTGGAGGCGGCAGTTTGTCGTTTATCTGAGCCACTCAATAAAGTCAAACCACGGTTCCAACCTTTCATACTCACCAGGGTTCATTTAGGCCATCCATTCCTAGCCGATCGTCAGGGAAAAGGAGCGGCCTGGATTTTTCAGCCCAAGATTCGATCCAATCTGGTGATGATAAGGAACGCGTAGATTCAACTCACAAGAGACTTGCTTTCGGACACGGCAGTATCATTCTGGATAGGCCCCACACTTTCTAAGGTGCTCAAAAAATCCAAAACTGGATCGAGACAAGCTTTTTCCTTGAATGAACCTCTGCGCGTTTCACGCCGACGCATCTTTGGGGATAATGATCACGCGCTAATGGAATAACGTCGCTGCACGCCCTTATCTCATTGGATTACTTTGGAAGGAAGGGAAAATATTTGGTATTCCTTCGGGTGTTTTATGACAATACTTTTTAGGGGAATATATAGAAAAATATCTGTATTTATAATTATGATGATTTTTTAAGCTGGTATTTTATTTTATTTTATATTTTATATTATATAAAAAATTAATAGCATAAAATAATGTTTAAAAGAAAAATTAGTTGTTGATCACATAAGTTTTGTTTGTATTCATAAGATGAAATACATGGTGAAACATAAATTTAAATAAAGATCTAAAATAATGTATTTTGAGAAAAATATAATAAAAAAGTATAATGCATATTTAACTTTATTATAAAAAATAAATAAATAAATGAAAAAATAATACACAGCCTTACTTGGTTGCTTAGTTAGTTGTAATTATTCAAGCTGTTAAGACTTAAGTGTTGACTTGTAATCATACGAAATTATTTTTTCATCCCATGAAAAAAAAAATCATTTCGTAATATGGTGGTCATAAAAAATAAAAAATTGCTCAAATCGATCACCATCACGTCATATTAAATTATTTTTATTAAATTGCTACATAATTTAGAATTTAAAATTTTAATTAAAATTACACTGTCTTATATGATTTGATGGTGGTTTGAAATTTAAATAAATCAAATTATATTACCTATATATGTATATTAAATTTATTAATAATTAATACTAATTTAATTTTTACAATTAACTTGTAATTGTAATATTTATTTAAGTTTTATGGAATTAACTCATTATGTACTTATCAACTTTTTATAAAAAAAATTTTTATTTATCTCAAATTGTAATGCAAGGAGAATATATGTTTAATTTTAATATTAAAAAGTTTAACATTTTTTTGTTTAGAAGTGTTAGTTTATTTAATTTTTTAATATTTTTTTTCTATTTACTTTTCAATTGTTTACTTTTTATTTGTAATTTTATGATATATGAATGAGTCAAATTTTCTTTTCAATAATTAGAAGATGAAGAAAATAAGTATTTTTTTTTTTGTGTACATACTCAAAAAAAATTGTGTTAATGATATTTGTATATTCAAATATTTTTTTTCTATTTGCATTTTGAAATATTGAGGATTTTTGTTTTATTTTCTTTACCGTACCTATTATAATTTATATAATATAAATAAAACTAAATGAATAAGTAAAATATATAAAATCAATTGAATTTTATGCACAACGATATAATTATTTATTAATATTAAAAAAATTGTACTATTATTTTCAAGATGAAAATTATGATGTTATTTTCATATTAAAGTAATTTTTTTATTAATATTTTAATTTTTTAATTATTTTTATTGATAAAAAACCATCATCTTTAACCGCCCAACATTGCACTTTTCGTTTTATTTGATCAAATTTTAATTAAAATTAATTTCTATAAAAATCGTACAATCACGATTCAGTTTGAGATTAATGAAAAAAACTACAAACCTTCGCCTTCGTCAGGCTCTATTAACAACTTATTTGTGATTGTTTAGAATGCGCCTTTTCTACCTATGTATTATAATATTCTGTCGTAACTTTATGTAACATATAAGTTATCCCATGTTTCAAAATCCAAGGGATTTGTGTCTGTGATGGACTTTTATTCAAGTTGAGTGATAACCCAAAATTAATTGTTCAATATTTCTGATATTTCTAAAGTTTTTCCTACAAAATCCACTGCAATTAATTGTTCAATCAATGTTGACTATTGATGAGTTGATTTGATTATCTTTTTAAATGCAATACATAGACATTTGCTTATAAGTTATTCATATGATAATAAACAACAAAATAATTAATTATTAACATTTTCTAAGATATGAAATTTTAAAAGATTAATGTTATAAGTTTGTCAAAGACACAAAATCACACATCTATAGGGAACATATGTTTGTTCTAAGAAAATTTTCTCCATTGCAAGTGAAACTCATCGAGTGTTAAAAAATAGGTCATATTGTCAAATATACGAAGGATTTTAAGGACAATTGTTGAGGAATAAACTAAATCCGAAATCTCATTTATAAATACCTAAAAACAAGGTGTTTCTAACTAACAAGAAGTACCTGAGACTTGCATTTTCAGGGTATCTTACGTTTGTATCGATTAACAAAATGATCCTTCAAGGATTATACCAACCTCCCTCCTCCCCTCCCCCTCCCCCCGGAAATAAAAAATAAAAATAAAAAAATAGAAGAAGAAGAAATACTTCTGATATTTCATGCCCATAGAAGTGTGCTAAATTTTTGGAGCCAATTAATCAGGAAAAGAAAAAAAATCTAAACTATGAATGTCTCATCTCATATTCAATTGCTTTTGAATCGGAACTCTGGTAAATATTAAAATTCTACTTCTAATTTAGGTTTCCAAATTGGAGGTTCTAACTTAGTATGTTAGCATTCTAAGACCAAGAAAACCCACCAGCAGCCAAAAATTGATGCCATGAAAAACAAGGTTTTTGTTATTCTGATGCAAGGGAACTGGTGCTATAAAGGTGGTACCACAACAGTCCACCGTGGTTCTGGTCCTGGCCTAGATCAACCTAAGTTAAATGAAGAACACTAATATCATAGCCCCACAGAAGTTTGTCACAAATTTGACACTAGAAATCACCATTTAATGGAAAACCCCAAACTTGGCAGTATCATTAAGTTATTTATATAAAGGTTAATGGAAGCAAACTATTGCTCTTTCTCATCAAGAACAGAATGTTATACAATCATACTACACAAAATGGGAATGTAGAGATAATTTAGGTGCTAGGATGATCAGGCAACCGCTTCAGGTCCATTTCAACTTGGTGAATGGTCCACTGCATGTTTTCCAATTTCTGCAGAGAAAATTTTACTTAAAAGCCAACCCTAGCTTCTAAATAAGAATTGAACACTCTAAGAATTTACCTTCACTATGTCATGGTATTGCCTAGCAATGGTATCGAAGTGAGGATCAACACCTTGATACTCACGAAGTCGTGTGACCTGGTAAAGAAATTGAACATCAAAATTGGTTCTCATTCAGTTTTGCAGCCCTAGGATCACTCTATGTTGGATTGCTTGCAATGAACTTTGTATCTATCCATCTTACACAATAAGATGTACTATTTATACATATCTGTGTGTGAGAGAAACAAACACAAAAAACACACTCAAACCCTTGGCACGCCATGCCTACATGTTGTAATATCCATTTTCGAAATTAAAATAAGTAGCATAGTTGAAGCAAGTGGAATTGTGCTTCTAAAGTGTAGACTGACCGTGGCATTCTCATTACAACTGACAAGAATAGAAAAGAAAAGTGTTTGCATAACCACTCTAGTAGTTAGTAAGCATCATTATCGCTTCCTCATGTTTTCCAAATAACTGTGTAAAGATTTCAATACGTATTACTAATTTCATTCAGTCCAGAGAACACCCATTATTTTCCCATATTTGAAATAAAAATAAATAAAACTTATATTATAACTAGTAATTTGATAACCCCACAAACTGATACGTTTCACTAAAAAATAAACATCATTATGAATTCCTAACCAAACTATACTTTTGTATAGCAGGCTTTCAAGGTTAATAGTGCAAGATAATTTGTTCAGCTATTTCACATTCCAAGTTCCATTGCCATAACAAGCACATCAGTACCACAAGCAACACAGAGAGGAACATAATTTGGACAAACTCACACACACACTACAAGAGTAAAGAAGCTTACCGCTTTATTGTATGCAAGTGAAGCTTCTTCTGTTGATTCAACCAGATATTTCCTATGGAAAGCAAAATTATTTAATATTACTACCTGGGAAGTAAACTAAATATTAATTGAAACTGTATACTTGTTTTTACCTAATTTTGTGGAGTGCCGGAATGGTTTCCCTGGTATAGGTTTCAAGCAGGAGAATGTGTTCTAGAACTCTTCAACAACAAATCAAAGCAAGTAATATTGTTAGCCAAATTATATTTAGAAACAAGGTGTTTATATGGGCCATTTTATAAATGATCTCTTAATGTCAACATTCAACATCAAGTACCAGGTCAGCAGCAGGGAAGACAAACCTTAATTTAGCACTCATGGTCTCACATCTTTTGCATAGCCAAGTCTTTTGTAGCTCATCCTACGAAATACAGAAGCAGAGTTTTTGTAAGAATCTTTACAAAAGGTAAAGACAGCATAATTAGCTTCAAGCAATCTCACGGAAAGTGCTAAGAGTTACCAGAAAGAGGGCTCAAGCACATTTTATCACAACAGACATTAAGAAGCTTACATATTTATGTTGATGCCGAAGTTTCACATCTTTGACAAGCTTAATAAGCACCCCAAGAATCTGCTCCAAAACCTTGGATAGACAAAAGTGTAATTTAGAAGTAAAATGCAAAAAACACATATCACAGCCTAACAATTCAATGAAAAGATTTAACGAGGTAAAAAAAGTAATTTAGGGGTAATACATCATCAGGAAAGCACAAGGATTCCAGCTTACATTATAGTACTCCGCAAATTTTCTGTCAGAAGAATACAAATCCTCCCTCCATGCTAATTCTTCTCTTTCAATCTCCTCAATGATCAATTTTACCCTGTTATACGTGAATTCAAACTGTAAAACAGGATTAACCATTAAAAATAAGTTTCCATACACTGAGATCACATTATAAAGATGATCTTTATAAGTAAGTTGAGATATTACAATAATCACATATAATTTAAACTGCAACATCAAGATGATAAGCAAAAATCTGGTGACCTAGACTAAATTTCGAGCAGTTTCTTATCCAAAGAAGAGAATCAAAGGTAATTTTATATATAGGAAACTGAAGAATAAATTCTCTATATTCAAGCTTTCAGTCATGACTACTGAGAATAAAAAACAAAACAGTGAGTGATTATGCAAAGTATATTAAGTCAATTACTTAAAAATGTAAAAGACTATGATACATTGGCACAGCATCAGTCTAGAGAGCACAATATTTAACCTCAAACCAATTTTAGGAGAAAAATAAGAAAAGGCCTAACAAGTTCAAATCTTATATTGTCATATCTGAAAAGAAGAAAGCATGCATATTAGCATAGCATAAACATGTTGCAGAGATTTGCAGGGTCTGGGTAAGAGAGAGACCTTTCTGGAAGTCGGGAAGTCATATTCTGGTGACCAGCTGACGAATCTGGCAAACAAAGGAGAAAATGCCAGTCCATTTACTACATAGATCCTCACAGTATAAATGAAAAACTGAATATCCATGGAAGGGTAACAAATTATGACAGCAATCAATATCTACAGTATGAGCACTTAAATTGTTTCCAATAAAGCATATCTATGCAGTCTGAAGCCAAGTACCAAAATATAGATAACTAGAGCATAAAACATATAAGAACTAAGTCATATACTGGAAATAAAAGACACCGTCTGACATCAAGCTGGAGGTCAAGGGTGACAGACAACAAAAAGATGATAGGTAGTAGAAACCATCAACAAGTTGTTGGTGCATGCATATCCATACACATATGAGGCAAGCCAAGCATTCAATATTCATCATAATATGATAAGATAATAGAGAGTGGAAGGATGAAATACTTAGACTGACCGATGTCATCTATGATAACAGCATCTGCTAACTTATCACATTTAGCATCTAACCGACTGGCAATCTCACGGGCAAGCAACACCTGGTATTCTGTAATGTCCTGCATTTTCAGAAAAGTCGAAGCATTTTATTAGGTTGCTGTAATAATACTAAACAATAAGAATGGTTAAAGTTCAGAACTTGTAAACTTTTCCACTTCTAGATTTGCATTGAAGTAAAGTCAATAACTTCAGACTAGCAAAAAAATGCATGTAAGTAGATGTTTGAGAGCCATGGTCCCATACCATGGATAGTGGTGCCTGTTGAAGCTGTGTTTGCCATAAATAGGCTGGCGTTATCCCAAGGAACCTATTTGGGACACCACCAACTTCAGGTTCAGATGCATCAGTTCCCCCGACAGAGAAAGGATTATTTGCAGGAGCCCCTGCCCCAATGGCAGATACATTTGTATAATTAGTTGAATTTGTGCTTGAGCTGATTGTGACACTGGTACTTGTACTATCAAGTGAGCTCCTTGACACAATACTCCATTTTTCAATTTCTTCCTCATGAATCTCACCGTCTTTGGAGATGAGAGGAAGCCTCAATCTTTGAGCAGCTTCTGCAACAACCATCCGATGCTCAAGGGCCTCATAAACCTGAAAATTACACTTTTTCAACTATCTTTTTGGCCAACTTAGAAACCAACTGTAATATCCAAAGTCACTTCATTTCCTGGATCCAAATTCATTTATATCACTCTACCTCAACTCAACAACATAGTGGACTAAACTGAAATCGAAATACAAATGCAAAACACTACAACATCTCAAGCTCTATGTCATATACTTAAGTTCACAACTAGATAAATTACAGAAGTTCTGGCACGGTAAAGTCTGCCGATAGCATTGTTTACGTGGATAACATGTTTGCACTAATTCACTCCAAAATGAGATTTCGGATATTGAGTAAATTAATCGAAAATTGGGACCTGGGGCAAGTTCCTCAAGCCGAGCTGCGGATAAAGACCCTGAACATCACGAATGCCGCCCAAATTAGCCACGGAAACCGCCTGCTGATACTCCTCCACCATTGCTATCGCCTCTACGTACACCGCCTGTACAATTGTTTCGCCATTAATCCCCAAAACACAAATAAAAACCACCACCGTATTAAATCGAATAAACAGTACCAGGGCTTCCAAGTAACGCTGCCTCTCTTTACACATTTCTTCTCTGGCCTGCATTGTCAAATCAAGCAAAAATCCTACAAATTAAACTTGTGAACACGAGAAAGAACAGAAATTTGTGAAGGTGGAGAGAACGGTTAATACGAGTTGGAGATCGTAGTAGGTGGATTTGGAAATGAGAGATCCATCGGGGGCCAAGCAGTGGCGCTCCAGCTGATCCATCACTTGACTCACGTCCGCCGGAAGATTTTGCGCCGCGAATATTTTCGCCATCGATTAAGTTAAAATGTCTCCTTTTCTGTGTTTTTTTCTTTTTCCTTCCCTAATTCTGGAGAAATTCAGTTTCAGTTCAATATACTCATCAAACAGTTTCATACTTTTATTTCTTTCCGCCGGCCTCGAATTTCAAATTGGGGCAAAAAGTAGACGCGAAACGACAGCGTTCTGGTAGACCTTGTACTTAGACTAGTTTTTGGACTTTTTCCTGCCCCTTTAATTCCAACAAAATGTCAGAGGAGCCCCAGGACTTTAACAAATGTTAAAAGGAGGAGCGAAGAAATATATATGACTAAATACTGTCCAATATCATTTATCAAGAAAAAAAAATTGAATTTTTGTTTGAGTAATGTCCAAGATCATAAAATTTATGCCTATATATGTGATGATCATCTTGATTGCCTTTATAAAGAAAGTAATCTCTAAGTATAAGATTAAGAAAGTTATTAAAAAAAGCTTCAGCTCATTTTCATAAAATAAATTATAATACAAATTTCATAACTCATATAATAAGGTGAGGAGGAAGTATTTTTGAATTCAACTTGGCTCTATTTATTTTCCATATTTATATATTTTTCAAAGCTTGAGATATTCTGGCCATAAGTTGGGGCATTTTTGGGAGGATCAGATGTTCGATTTTTCCATTAAGCAATTTAACCCAGTGTGTTTTTTTGTGGGTGAATTTTCGAATCTCATAATTGGGCCACATATGGAGTGAACGACTGTATAATGATAAGAGTTATCATTAAATATTCACTTCAAGTGTGTATAAGCTATTTACACACTAACATTTACATGGTGGTCGAATTAAGGGGAAGATGATCCATTCCAAAAATTAATCAAATTAAGCATAAATATTTGAGTTATATAAAAAAAATCATCTTTTATTTGTGAAAATTATAATAAAAAAATAATGGGATAAAAAAAGTAGTCTTTTAATAATATAGATATGAAAACAAATAAGTAAACTAAACCACGAAAAAAAAAAAGGTTACGAAGGGCATGTTGAGTCAATAAATTAGTGTCACAATGGTTATGGTCAACAAATATATATTTCTCTAAGAATGACATTTTATTAATGTATTTGTAAATACTAAATAGCCAACTTTTTCTAAATCATTATGTTACTTTTCTTTTTCTTATTTATTTATTTATTTTGCACAATTGATTGTACTGTTATGTCATTATTGCTTTAATACATTCACTGATAAATTTGATTAGACTCAGTTCAAGTCAAATCCAATGGGTTGGGTGTGATCCGCTGTTTAAAAACTAACTAACTTATATAAAAAACATGTTAAATTTATTGCTATTGTTCTATATAAAATTCTTTAATATTTAAAATAGGTTGAGTTTGAAAAAAAATTAAATAAATATAAATTAAAAATTAAAAATCACATACCTCTTTATTATAATAATTGAAGAATATTTATAAGCACTCAGTGACAACCTATTGCACATAAACTTTGAACAAATGGCATCATCCCACCTAATCATTAGTTGATTGTAGCCACCGATCAAACATCGTTTTAACCCAAATCTTAAGATCATGGTAGATCATAATCACCGGGTCGAACATAACCCATATAAAAAATACGTAAATCCTAACTTATTTTGTAAATGAGGCAGCATCCTAAGAGCAAAATAGTCAACGTATTTATCCATCAAAATTAATTAAGAAGATATTAGTATTATTAAATAATTTGTTTCCATAAAGAAATTACAGGAACAGAGGTCAGTGGATATAGAATCGCCGAGCCCAACATAGCAGAACCATTTCTATTTTAAACCGATTCTCAAACCCAAGGTCATCTACCCGAAAAACTGACCCGGCAAAGGGAAACAGGCGAAATTCCAGATTTTTGCCTGTAAATCCATTTGCTACCGCCTCTCCTTTCCGAGTTCGTCCTTCATGGAAAAAGGGAAAGCCAACGACTCTACTGAAAGTCTGACCCCTTCTTTGCGTAATCTCCAATTGGACGATAATACCGTCAGTCCGAAGTTGACCCAAAATTCAATCGGCTTCGCTGTTCAATCCCGTACGTATTGATATTTTCTTTTTTAAAATTTCTGGGCTTTGAGAAATTGTCGCTAAAACTATGTGGGCCTAAGTCATCTTTTGTGCTGTAAATTGAGCTTCTTGGAACTTTTGGGTTTTGCAGAATTCTTGGTTTCGAATAAGGGAAAGTCGCCGCCGAGCTTGTTGAGCTTGTGTCTGGGAGTCGTGGGTAGCAATCTTGAGGACATTATTGATGACTTGGCTGAGATTGCCCTCACTTTTCCTTCCGATATTAAGGTAGAAATTGAGAATTCTAGTGTACTCGGTTTTATTGTTTTTAATGAACTGAATTTGAACAGCCGTTTCACTTTTGCTGACCAATTCTAGCGATCAGGTCTGGTGTAGCAGAAGACTGTTGGTCTCATTTTATTTTTTTTCTAATAATAATTTTGTAATGTTAGGGACCCTATTTTTTTTTTTTTTGGTGGCTTTGACATGTTCAAATTTTGATTTGTCATTATATAGATGGTATTGCTGGCAATTGCCAGAAGAAGAAAGCTACTGAATGATGACATTGTCATTGCCTTGGCTGATAGTTCATTGGAGATACTAGATATATCTGGTTCAGATGTTTCAGATTCTGGGCTTTGTCATGTTGTGAACATCTGCCAAAACCTAAGAGCTGTGGATATAAGGTAGCTTTTAAGTAAATCTTAGTTTCTTCCCTCTGACTATGCATAAGTTAATCCATGTAGTACAGATTAAGAATGAAATGGAAAAAAAAAATTGTTGGTGAGAATAATGTTGTTATCATTTTGAATTGAGCAGATGTCTATTTAATATTCTTTCAGTAGCACTGAGGTGGCTTACTGGGATCATTTTGAGTGACTGACCTAATACGTGTGTTTCATGTCATAATCAAGTTCGGTTTGCAAAATCTTTAATTTTTATTGAGACTTTTTTTTTTTTTTTGAATTTTTGTATTTTCAGTCTGTGCAGAAGACTTACGCCAACAGGAGTTTCTAAACTTCTTCAACTTTGTCATTCACTTGAGATATTGAGATGGGGGTATACACTCATCCCAAACAGCTAAACTTCTGTACTCTGTCCCATCAAAATCTTGAATACTGCAATCATACATGTTGCTTACTTATGTTGTCTTAATGCTTATATGTCTTGCATGTTAAGTTTTTCTTAATTGGGCTACTAATGGTAGGCATATATAGCAGCATAATGGAGAAAAGTGTTAGAGAGTAGTAAGGGAAGATGATGAGTTGCTTGAAAGGAAAAGTCGAACTTGGGAAAGAATAGTTGAGGCAATCAATGGAAAATATACAAAACTCAAACAGGCCATACATGTTGCTTGCTTATGTTGTCTCAATGCCTCTGTATGTTGCATATAATATTTTTCTTTATTGGGACAATATTGGTAGGCATATGTATCAGCATAATGGAGAAAAGTGTTAGGGAGTAATAAGAGAAGATCATGAGCACCCGAAAAGGAAAAGTGGGACTTGGGGAAAGAAGAATTCAGGCAATCAATGGAAAATGCAAAACAGTGCTTGCATGAGATGGGTTCTTATCTAGTAAATGTGCGTTAATCAATTATATTGATGCTAATCAGGGTAACTGTGGGAATTGGATTTTTGGATTCCTTCATTAAGATATTTCGATTTTGTTACACGCAATTAGGCTTTTATGACTGAGTGTAGGGTGGAGATGCGTGACTATTTGTTGTGCTTTGGCCTGCCTTATGCCATGCTTTCTTTTCCACCTAGAATGTGTTGGCTTTATGTGTATTTTGGCCTTATGCGTGAATTTTGGAGGCCACTCTCGTGGATAACAGATTAAGTCGTAAGCCTTTGTCTAATACAGAAGCTTTAGGTTTTGGTAGGTTAAATTTCTTAAGATGTATTTTGATAGGGCTTCTTCCTTTGCTAGGAATTGAACTTTTGAGAATTCGAAATTCCAAGGAGAAGTTCTCATTAATTGTTACTTATGAGAATTCACATTTGCTTTCTTTTGGTTCAGATTTTTCTGTGAAAGACACATCTTTTAGGAATCCATTGGTATTTAGTGAGAAGAAACCCATGTTTAGATTCCTGGGCCATTTCCCAATTAAGAAGGTACGAATTCAAAATACGTTCCAAGATAGTTAGAATAATAAATTATTGGGTACTGCATCATGTCAATACATGATGCAGCCACATTTGCATGCTTTAAAAAGTTTTAATTTGTATTTCCATTTTTCAGAGGGACTCAACAAACATGTATTGCATTACTATGCAGAATGAAGCAAATGTAACCTACGGCAGTTTGTGAAGGTTTCTTCATTTATGTCATAGGTCCATAGATTGATTGACCTAAGTAAGCGAACCCTCTTTTTTTAAAGCCTTAGTTCACGCGTAAGCCAAGAAAAATTGGAACGAGCCTTGTGCCGTCGACCAACTCAACTCAATTTAGAATTTTGTTTTATCTAGATCTTGAAATGCAACCCACTACGTAGGGTTTTATTGATTGAATATACTTCTAAATTGTTCCCTACTATTAACTACCTTGGTGATGTTTCTTTGGGCATCATTGGTAGTTGCAAAAACTGGGCTGTCCTATTTGATTGACTTGGAACTGGAGAATAATTCAGCTTATTATTTATTAGAAATCCCTTTGTAGGTCAAAAGTGAGCTATCAAATGGCATAATGTAAGGTTTGACATTTCTTGTTCTTCCTGGCTTGGGCCTTATGGTATCCTAAATCAAATGACCATATCTTTATTTCAGTTGTTTGGCTTATCTCACAATTGCACCCAAAAGTCAATAAAAATCTTCCTTTTGTTTCACCTTATAATCTTTATCTTTTTCCTTCTATGTTGGAGCCATCAAGAACATGAAAATCCATATTCTATTGTGGTGTTGGCTGAAATCTACAACCAATATTGAGTTTGTATCATATTTCTCTTTTTGATGCATCAAATATATGCTAGTTATGTGACTGTTCACATATGGTCTGATTAGTCCGACTTGTATGGCCTGGGAACTAAAGGGCTGTCTGGTTTAAAATAGTTACTGGCGTCCTTATTCTATGTGGTGTAGTGGCCCAATTTGTTGGGTTTGACGTGGGGGATAAACCTCATAACAGGAATGAATCAAAGTTAGTGTTGCAGAGGTTGCCTGAGGAGCGACTACATTGCCCGCAGATGCCTGAGTCTCTTAAAGCCTAACCTCAATGATGTGGAGGGAGAATCGTGGGAGGAGCTTGATGCTGTGGAGTTGACTCATGGTGCACAATCACTGCGCTGGCTTGTCTGGGTATGCTTTTCCTTGCATTTGAAATTTTCATGCTTTTAATGTGTAATTGCAGCACAAATTGACTTGGGTCGTGATTTAGATTAAGATGCCAACAACATGTGTAAATTGGAAGCAGTAGTTCAGCAACTCTACTATTTGACTAATTACTACTATTTTTTCTTTTGCAGCCAAAAATTGATAAGGATTCACAGGAGACATTAACCATTGAATGTCCACGAATTGTAGTAAATCCGAAGCCATCCCTTTTGGGCTTCAGGGGCACTGAAGTTCCCCAAGAAGCATTATTGCAATTTGTATTGGATGACCCAATCGTTAAAGATATTGATCAAAAACTTGGGCAGTATCTGGGTTTAATACATCTAGGACTGCTCTTCCACCAGTTGCAACTCCTAATGAATTATCCGTGGCTGAAAAGTTTAGGTTAGCATTTTTGGAGAGAGATACTCGGTTAGCACCGAAGAGAGCAAAGAATGCAAGGCAACATCAACGACGTGCTGAGAGGGAATGGGTAATGATGGATTCAAGAGCGAAAGCATTGGCACTTGCTTCAAAAGCTACCCGATCTGTGAACCTCAGGAATTTGTGAGGAAAAATTCGCTGAGAAGAATTGCAGTTTGTTGTTCAAAGTCGCATCAGTTGCTTATGGAGATCGCATGGTGTGTCAAATTTGAGGAGAGAAGTTATATATACTGGGATGTCGTCAACAGGCATATATGTGCCTCTTGGAGCCAATCCAGAGTCTGATTTACTCGTGCCAATGATGAATTTTTTGTCTTGATACCTGTGTAGTGTTAGGATGACTGAAGGTTATACAGATCAATGTTCCCCGTCTTCGGATTCTCTTGTTGTACATTCCAAAAATACATGATACATATATAAGTTGAGAACTTCTTATTGCAAGTCTTTTTTCATTTTGGAATTTTGGGTGCAGTAGGGATAAATGATTTATTCATTTGGCAGCGGCAGCAAAACCGGGTGGTAAATTGACATATTCTCAATGATTCTAACATGTGTTTATACTGAAAGTTCTCGAGTTATTTGGTTTCATCTCTAGTATTTAAAGAGCGCCCAGGTCATCGTAAAACTATTATTCGCGATCTCAATGTCTTGATAGCAAATGGTTTGTACTTATAGCTAAGAGCTTCAACTACAAAATGATTGTGAATTCAATTTTTGTCAAATTGTCGGCCTAAATGACTAAGTACCCCATGGTACGATACATCATACATGGGACATTATTTTCGCACCAGTTGCATGCCACCATGAGGAAGTGGATAGAATATTGATCTTCTTCCGTTATTTTTTTTCCCTTTTAATATCCGTGGTAGAAAATTGGTCGTCTTTCCAAATTGAAGCGGAATGAGTCATTAATTAGCTTCTCAAGTACTTGCTTTCACCAAGTAATTCTAATATACTCCTAAAAGTATGCCTTGATTTTAGCTTGTTATCCATCACAGCAGCAGATTACAATTTTTTTTTTTAAAATTCAAATCTTACAACAGAAACGAAGAGAGGAATAAAATTTGATCCTTGACATCACGCCAAGTACCATTCTCAATATAGAGGCCAAGTACCACTCTCAAAATAAGTGGCAACAGCAGTGAGTCATTGCCGCAGCAGATTACAGATTGGACGATGAAGACGACGAGTTTGACCAGCATACCGCACATTGTGCTGTTGAATCCTCATCCAGTTAAGGGCTAGATTTCCTTGAATGTTTGTTTTGGACTTTTTATTTCATCACAGTTAATCCTTTGCATATATTAGATTAACTACTACACTTTTTATCGCATAGTTTTGTCTTCATTAAATCTAGAGAGAGAATGAATAAAGAATTCTACTTGAATTTCTTGGTGCTGGCCTAGAAATCAATTGCATTTTGAGGCAGAAACTCTAATTTGTTGCGAAAACAATAGTTGAGCGGATAAACGGTTTTATCTTTTCATGTGCCAGCAGATAAATGCAATTCTAGCCGAACAGTTCAATACAAATGGAAACAAGCAAACGTATCCAATAAAAATGGTCACCAAGACCAGTACAACGAGATGAGACGTGGTGACCAAAGAGCACATCCGATCTAACCAAATATTGGCTGGGAATAGAAGGCGTATATAAATTACTTTTCTTTCACTAAAAGCAAAACAACATATATGTTGAAACCATGTAAAATTCCGGCCATGGCCTGGAGTTAAAACCAGGTAAATTTCCCACCATTATTGAAGCCCTTAGTGGATGAGGAAAAAGTATAGCTTCTCAAGCATTGACCACATTGATTCCAGTAATTTTCAAAGAAGCATTTATTCACCATATAAAATACCAAGAGTTCTGCAAGATGAGGAAAATTGACAGACCACAAAGCTGAGACTCCTATCTTCAGTAGGTTTCACTGTTTGGTTAAATTACGAATGACATACTGAAGGATGCCTCCATGGTCAAAGTATGTCAGTTCAACCTGCAGAAGCAATTGAAATAAATTGTAAGCCATCACAAGGTGGACAGTAAAATAGCTCCATCACACACTTGTCTTATATCTTCTTCAATGTTCTCTCTCAAATCTAAAAAATATGGATCATCATGTAGGACACAATCAACTGCCGATTGGAATAGCAATAAATCTACCAAAATAATTAGAGCATCATCCTTAAGCAGCACAGATCCTTCACCCTTGCACTCAGAAAAGCCATATTCTATCCAAACTTTCACGACTAAATATTTTGTATAACTTACTTGATTATGGAAAACCCTAAAACTCATGCACCGATAAGGACCCAAAATTTCAGAAACAAGGTGCCAGACGTTTACCTCTGTGTCAAATCGTAAGGTACATGTAAAAGATTTTCCATTATCTGTTGTCACGGTAATATCTTGTCCTGGCCTAATATCACTTGTTTTTGTTGGAAGGTCTATGGTGTAGCGCTCATGACCTGTCAAACCAAGTGTATCTGCATCCTCACCAGGCTTGAAGCAAAGTGGAACAATACCCATGCCAACTAAGTTACTACGATGAATCCTCTCAAAACTCTTGGCAATCACCGCTTTCACACCCTGAGTTTATAAACAAAAGATACCAAGCGTAGTAGTTAAAAAATTGGCCACTGAATAAAACAGCTGTACATCATAAATTGACAAAATATTGCAAAATACCACTCACCTGAAGCATTGGTCCCTTGGCAGCCCAGTCTCGAGAACTACCGCTTCCATATTCTGCTCCAGCCAGAACAATGGTATCCTGCCCAGCTGACTTGTATCTCTGAGAAAACATGTATTTAGCATTAGTACATAGACTACAACCGACGGCAATACAGTAATATAAGTTGTAGTTAATTATCTTTCACAAGATCCACTCCTACTGTTATTTTATTCCCTGCTGTGCCTGCTGCAGGGTGGGAGGACAATGCATGCATGCTTAATTACAAACTCTTACCATTGCAGCATCGTACACATAAAGTTTCTCCCCTGTTGGAATGTGAATGGTCTTTGGGCCCACTTCTCCATTCAGCAGTTTGTTTACTATTCGAATATTGGCAAAGGTACCCCTAGCCATCACCTCATCATTGCCACGACGGCTACCATAAGAATTGAAATCCTTTCGGTCAACACCACGCTCCATCAAATACTTTGCAGCGGGACTTTCTTTGTGGATACTTCCAGCGGGAGAGATGTGATCAGTAGTGATACTGTCCCCAAACAACAGCAAGCAATAAGCATCCTTCACTCCACGGGGACCAGGTGGGTCCATTGTCATGCCATTGAAATATGGAGGCTTGTGGATGTACGTTGAGTCCGAGTCCCACCCATAAAGACTTGATGAAGGTACTGATAACTGATTCCAGAATTGATTGCCTTTCGTAATGGCCTCATAAGTACTCTTGAACATTTCAGGAAGAACGCTAGATTGAACAACCTACACAAGGAAGTACACATTCAAGTTTGATTTTTGTGATAATAATAGCCCTGATTCTGTTAATATAAATATAAATACATATCTATGAAGGAAAAAGGAAAAGCAAGGAAAAAAAAATTACCTGTGCAATTTCTTCACTCGTAGGCCAGATATCCTTGAAATAAACACTTTTTCCATCTTTTCCAGTTCCAATTGGCTCTTTCTCAAAGTCAATGTCAACCTGGAAAATACAGCATAAGAAGGAAGAATCAGGAAAAGATTTCTGATGAAATTTATGGCCCACATACGATGGAAAATGCAGTGATAAACAGAATGCTTAAGATGTATCAAATGATATCTCACCAGAGAACAACTTAAAACCAACAAACCAGGCCCCCCCATACCACCCTTGAAGGAAAGGAGGGAATTGTGGATCTTATACCAACATAAATTGAAATCTTGTCATTTGATCAGCATATATGCAACTGATTCACATATTTGTGCAAAGATCCAGCCAACGGGATTTAATGGTAGTTGGATCAACAGACCCTTCCATTTGTATAGCATAGTATCTAAATGACAGTCACCTGCCTACAATCAGTTGTTTAAATATATAGAGTGCAATAGGTGTCCTACAGAAATCTAACGCATACCGTGCCAGCAAGTGCATAAGCCACAACTAATGGAGGTGAAGCGAGATAGTTAGCTCTCGTCAGCGGATGAACACGACCTTCAAAGTTCCTATTTCCAGAGAGCACAGCAGCTGCAACAAGGTCTGGGAAAACAAAGAAGTTTAGTAATATACGACAATAAAGCCATTGATAAGGAACCATAACATCAAGTTAATAGATCCACAACTTCTGTGTTCAACTAAAGTTTCTCAGCAATTTAATATGGCTAAACAAACTACAGGCCATGGTTAACATTTTCCCAATTTTAGTTCAGATTACCGAAAATGCACCATTTTCAAGGACATGAGAAAGAAAAACAAGGATAATTCTAAAACAATTTTTATTTCACTAAACTCTATAATTTCAATATGCCTAAATAATCAATAGAACTGACATTTCCTTTTATGCAGGCAAGATGCCAAAAGCTTGTACCACTGTTTCAGAAGCAGAGTTACACAAATCTACAAGCAAGTTAAAAGCCTTGTTTTCCTCAAAAATGCATTTGGGAAACAAAACACAAGCCAATATCTTTTTCTTTTAAGCAAAAGGAAAAGGTAAAAGGGAAAGGTTACCTTGAGTTGGTGGCAATAACTTGTCAATGTGTTTATCAAATAAATGAAATGCATGATAAAGCTTTAAACAACTTACTCTCTAAATAATCTCTGATGTGGGGCCAAGGGAATTGAGGAAAAAACCATTGCCAAATTTATAGCAAAACAATTTGTTCAACGTACCCAATTTTACTAACCAGAAAAGATAAGTTATCACACCTTCAGTCCTAGTCAAGTATATGGATTTGCCTAACTCCAGTTTACACAGGATAATACAAGGCTCAAGTGACCATTGATTAATGAAGAAGGGACAAACAAATTTCTAGACAAATTTATCAATTCAGCGTAATAAATCAAGAAAGGGAAAGCGTTTAGGAAATATACCATTGTCAGCTATAGCAGAAGCAACTGATTCATCAAGATCCCCAGAATTACCAATACAAGTTGTGCAACCATAGCCAACAATATGAAAGCCTTGCTGGTTCAAGTACTTTTGCAAGCCACTACAAGAGGTAATAAATCAAATTCAGTACCTAACCATAGTGGTGTATCACCTGACTCCAAGCAGCAGAAAAAGAAGAATCTACAAATGACATCCGGCAAGATCCTATACAGTACCTCTGGAGCAAATATTTCGTTACAACCCCAGAACCCGGGGCAAGACTTGTTTTTACCCATGGTTTTACCTGTCCAATGACCATCAAACTACACGTCAGAATAGCTTCTGTTGATAGGAATCTTATAATCAGAGTGCAATCAGCTACAGTCTACAGATCATGAAAAAAAAACATCGAATAACAAGCACAACTGACACTGTGATACTAACCTCTAACCCCATTTCACATGCCTTCTTAGCAACAAGACCAGCTCCAAGCATCACACTTGGGTTTGATGTGTTTGTGCAACTTGTAATAGCTGCTATAACAACACTTCCATGCTTGAGTTCTGCAGGCTGCCCATGGTATGAAAACTGTACAACTTTCTCCTGTTGTTCCTTTGGTACAGCAAACCCCTGCAAGAATAAATACAAGAAAGTTGAAAGTAAACACAAGATTATTGTAAAAAATATTAAAAAATAAATAATTTATACTACTTAGACAACAATATGGTCTCTATTTTGCACTACTCACACAATATAATAGTGATACACAGTCAGGTTCCAAACTGATGTGACCGAAGAAATCTTAGAAAGAACTTTGCATCTTACCTTGAACCCAACTTTATTGTCGAGACACAAATGCCAATCAGCTTTCATATCTTTTAAAGGAACCCGATCATGAGGCCTACATCACATAGCAAGAACCCATTTATCCAAAAACCTTATCTTTATAATATGAAAAGTGAAACTCTTACAACTCCAATGGTCGAGCCACAGAGACATTTTATAAGCATACCTTTTAGGTCCTGAAATACAAGGTTCAACATCAGCAAGATCCAACTCCAGATAAGATGTGTACACTCTCTCTTGTTGAGGCTGTACAATGAATGCCACTCCAGTAAGCCATATTTATGCCGCTCAACTTCATTACTTACAAATTAAGAATAACAAACAAAAGTTTGAAACAACGTACCTCACTGTAGTCGACGAACATTTTGTTTGCCCGCAAGTATGCCTCAATCATTGCTACCTAGCCAAGTTGAAGAAACAAATGCCATGACCTTTGCAGTCAAAACCTGTGGATATATTTTTAACAGCCAAATGTGAAACAAAAGAAAAATGCCACCAACCGTCTCATCACTTCTTCCAGTCAATTTCAGGTATTGCAGCGTGACATGATCCACTGGGAAGAACCCCATGGTTGCTCCATACTCAGGAGACATATTTGCAATAGTTGCTCTATCTGCCAATGATAACTTACCCATACCCTCACCTATACATGTGAAGACGAATAGATATAGGGATCAACCTCTCCAACATGAGAGACATATAGAGAAGTATTCCAGTTAAGAAGAGAGTTACCATAAAACTCAACAAACTTGCCAACCACACCATGTTTTCTCAAAATTTGGGTCACAGTTAAAACCAAATCAGTTGCAGTAACGCCATCACGCAATTTCCCAGACAACTTAAAACCAACAACACCTGGCAGAACCATGCTCATTGGCTACCAATTTGCAGGAGGAAAAAGATTGATATTAAACAAAATGGTATATGCTGAAAATGGGAAAAAAAAGTAATAAATATAGGCTCAACTATCTCTATCTATCCATAAAATGAGACAAAAGAAATTGCAACATAGAAAATAATAGTTTACATTAGGTTGAGTAGAAAAATGAGAGGTAGTTAACCAAAAGCATAGCACAAGATATCTGATCAGCATAGCATACGCATAAAGATGCCCTTAAAAATTGGTTCTTCTACGGAAAGAAGTCCAGCATGCAAACTGGTTCAGATGTCTGAATAGCCATAGTAAAACGTACTTTCACTGACATGTAAAGCTAATATGCAATTTTAGAATATTATTAATAATAAGAGATAAATTTTCAAAGCAAAGAGGGCATTGGTTACCTGGCCAAGCATTGCTGCCTCAGCTTCAATTCCTCCAACTCCCCATCCAGCAACACCCAATCCATCAATCATGGTTGTATGAGAATCAGTTCCAACAACACTATCAGGGTACAGAATGCCCTCGGTGTTGAAAACAACCCGTCCAAGATATTCTAGATTCACCTGGAAATTTTTAAAGCATTTCATCATTGTCAAATGGTATGAAATACAAGTGTTGTACACATATTACTAGCTCCATCGTTTGTGCAGATATTCAGGCACATACCTTTAATATCAAGCTAAAATAGACTTTGCATGTGTTTTTAAATAGATGGAACATAAAAAACAAAGGGTTAAATCATACCTGATGTACAATACCAGAACCAGGAGGAACAACAAGCATATTGTGGAAGGCAGTGGATCCCCATTTAAGAAAAGCAAACCTTTCTTTGTTTCTCTTGAACTCAAGGTCCATGTTGGCCTGCACAGCATTTTCTGACCTGGACACATCAACCTGAACAGAGTGGTCGATGACAAGGTCCACAGGAACCTGGACACATTATTTAATAACAAATGAAAAGCAACATCAGGATACCACTACGTGAAGGAAGTTTTACAAGGCAATGCGCCTATAAACACATAATTGTTGACACCAACAGAAATTTCAAGCAGACATTCAGGTGTATAATTTCCTGTTTCTCTTAACCATACACACGAATAAATTCTTGTTTATGATCAAATGCTGTAAAGAAAAGCATAATGCACAATAACAATTGTATACATATATGCTCATTGGAAAAAAATAACTTTCTATTGCTAAGAATATTGCAAGGATATTATTGCACAAAAAAGATGTGTACCAAAGGATTGATTTTGCCTGGGTTACTGCCAAGGTCCTTGATAGCCTCCCGCATAGAAGCAAGGTCAACCACAGCTGGAACTCCAGTAAAATCCTATTTAATTAAAAAAAGAAAAAGCAGAGAGCTTTTACTTGAAGCTGTAGGAAAAGTATTCTGTACCCATCAACAGGCTTATCTCTTATTCTCTCACCTGTAAAAGAACACGAGCTGGCTTAAAAGGGATCTCAACTTGCTTTGGAGCTGAATTTTCCCAATCAATAATTTTTTCCACATCCTCCTTGGTGACTTGGAAGTTGTCACAATTTCGTATTGCCGACTCTAAGAGTATCCTGATAGAATATGGAAGCTTGTCTGCAACAAGAGATATAAAATTAAGGGAAAAGATCTCATTATAAGGAGATAAAAACAGTAAACTTCAACCATGAAACCGAAGAAAATTATCCAATATAGTGCATGCCCTGAAGTATCTGTCATATTATAAACACAGACATTTTGCCGTCGAGATTTATGATAGAGATTACTGGGATTTGAAGAAGTCCAACAACAATACCAATTATATCATTCCTAAGTTTCATATATACATGAGACAGGACACACACAAAACCAGAAAGAAACACTGAAATCAATTGGTTCAAGAATTAACTCCATACCGATTCTAGGATCACTCAGAGCAGGAAGGCTATAGAACTTTCCAAATTCACCTCCTCCAGGCTTGGGGAGACCAGATAAAATTCCGTTGAAAGGATGTTCGGAAGCTGCATTTATTGGCAAACCTTATTCATAATATGATAATTAAACAGGACAAGAACATCAGCATGATCATTAATAACGGGGCATGTGATATCGTGCATGGAAGCAGGAAAAAGCACCACTCAAGTCTCTTCATGGTAAAACAAACAAACATCAACATGAAAAAGAAGCATCTTCATGGTATATTATATTTATCTCAAGACTGAAAGGTTAGTCTTAAAAAAGGAGATATTGAATGAATAATGAATTCAAATGACTATAAACCCTTCACACGCAAACAAACTCCACATCACCAACCCAAAATCAACAAAATAAAGAAAAGAAACTAAAAGAAATGCGTAAAAATTGTGGAGTGAGAGACAAAGAGTTTGGGGCTTAAGGCTCTATATCTAAATTACTTTCTCCGTATAATTTAATTAGGGAAAAAAATCATAGTAAACATTAATAATGAATAGCATCCACACTCATAATAATTAGAATAACTGAACCAAATCCTAAAGTTTCATGCATATACTTGTCATCAGTATGGTAAGATCCACGACTACAAATCCAAGCAGTTATATTATTGAACCTTCACAAATAACAATACTAACATTAATGCCACTATGCCATTTAATTGATTAAAACTTATTAAGACCACTAACATTCACCACAAAAATAAGTAATAAATACTGAACAACAATTGCAAAACATAAGTCTTCATCACATCACTCATGTATCTATCAGTTAATAATGGAATGGCATGACCTTTTCAACAAATAAGAACAATAATCAATCATCAGTTCTGTAATTGATTTTAGCACACAACTATTGCCACGATGTATAACTATCTGTGTATGCAGACAAGCACAAACAAACCGACATAGATCCTCTAAAATGACCTTTTTTAAATTCTTCATGATTAACACCCGTTGATTCTCATAACAAATCCATCAAACTAGACATAAAGAATGGGCAAATCAGCAAGCATTGTTACAAAATACATTTCCGACACCAATCCCGAGCACTGAACACGCACTTATCAACTCTCAACTGAAACATAAAAGAAGAATTCAAAAATTTGCCAAAAAAAAATAAAAATCTATCTTGCCAACCGAAAAGGAGAACAAAAGCAATCCAGACACCAAAAAAAATTCCAACAGAAAGAAAACATAAATCCATAGTCAACAAATCACAATTCAACTCGAAATCAATTGGAACAAATCTTATCATACCCATGGTAGCGATCTTGCGCTCGAAGCGTTCGAGAACAGGAGATGCAGTCCTGATCTGAGCTCTAAGACTGACCGGCGATCGCCAGTCAACGCCGTGACTCCACCGCGGAGCAGAACACCGAATTGCTCGGAGCGCCGACGAGAAGCACAGCGATCGGTAGCTGACGTTCGAGGGAGGCGTACACGATTGCGACGACGGATTCCTGGCGAAGGTCCGAGAAGGCGATGAGAACGAATGATTAAATGAGGCAGAGCTAGTGGAAGCGAAGCGAACTCTACAAGCTCTGAGAATGGAAGACGACGATGTTGATGAAGAGCAGTAGGTGGATAAATACATGACGATTAAAAGATATTTGCGTGTCAGAAACCCTAGGGAGCAGTACAAAAGCCCTGCTTATTACTGATAATTAATTTTTACTACTCTGTCTGTGTATGTATAGATACGGACATGTGTATGTATAGATCGATGAATGTGAACTACGGAAGTGAGCCCAAGGCGTTTTTCATGGGTTTTTGGCAGCCAGCGAGGGCCTTTGACGGTGTAAGGTAGTCTCGTGATGATTAGCTGTTTTGGACCCTCAGATATAGGGGATTGAGAAGAATGGACGGTTGGGTGGTGAACGAAGATGATGTTCCTTTTTTATTTTTGTTGTTGGGATTTTTATTTTTTATTTTTTTTTTTGGAAGTGGAGTTGATAGGAATGAAATTTAAGTTAGCTATGGTAATGTTGTGGGTTTGATATATATAAATAAAATAAATAAATAAAATGAATTTGAAATAAAATAAATTTAAAAATAAAATAAATTCAAATTCTAACCAGCCCAATGCATTCCTAATCTCACTCATAAAGTTGGTACCAACACACTGTAAAGCCGCGGTTTTAAAAATTGTGGTTGGACCATTTTGTGTTTTATATGGCTTAGAAAGAAAAAAAAATTGTGCAATGGGTAATTGTGATTTGTGATCACCAGTGTCATCACTAGTCTTGATTCGGTTCGTGTGGCATCCACGTGCTCTGAATCTGGTAAGAGTAACAGAATGTTATTGTATGCCTTTTTTAAGGATGTTATTAATTGCAAAAATGTAGTCTGACGAGGTTACCATTAGATTCAATTTTTAAGTTTATTAGTTTGATATCGTTGCCCTGTCAAGAAAATATGACGTTAATTGTGGGCTAACAAATATATATTTTTTATGTCAATCAGGTTTTGCCCAATAATAAAATTAAAATTTCATGACCAAAAGATTTTAAATTTAACATATCAGTATATGATCTTAATATTTGGTTCTTCCTTTAGTATATGATCTTAATATTATAAATAATTAAATTATTTGATTGATATGTATTTAATTTATTCATTAAAAAAAAACACAAAAATTTGATTGGTTCATTTTTATTTAAATTGGATCAAATTAATTTGAATAGAGTTGAGTTTGGACTTTTTTACCAACTATATAAATCACAGCCCAAATAACATATTCAAACAAATTTCAAAAGGTGGCTCGAAAATCTTTAATCGTAAGCGCGCTTTTTAAGCAATGATTAAGGTTAAAGGTAAACATATGTCTTCCACATAGCACGAGAATTTATTGTTTAGAAAAACGCTACTTCATTCAACTTAAGTCAATGGTAATAGTAGAATAATAGATAAAATATTATAATTTAAAATAATAACATAATTATGCTTATGTATCACATTTTAGATGGATGTGGGCTATATATTTGAAATAAATTTTTCAAATTTTACTTCAAATTTTTTTCGAGTACACATGCTCATTATCTTATGAATAGTTAGGGTACTCATTTGATCAAATGAAATTGAATCGAACCAAAATTTTAATTGGTCAAAATCATAAATCGAACATTAAATCGAATTTCAATTTGATTATAACAATTTTTTATTATTATTTGGTTAATTGAATTAAAAAATACAAAGTAAATAAAAACTTTAAATAAGAAAACTATATATGTGTTTTGTATTTATTGTTTTGAGTTTGGGTGAGAAAAAAATAATATAAAAATAAATAATAAGTGTAAAATTATTATATAAAAATTATATACATCAATATATAAAAATTGATAATTCAGTTCTTAGTTCGGTTCGATTAACTAAAAAAAAAAAATTGAACTGAAAATCAAAAAAATAAAAAATAAAAACCAAATATCGAATCAAAATTTTCAAATCGATTATGGTGCAAAGTGAAATTTTAATTTAAGTTGGATTCGTACTGTGAGCACCCTATAAACAGTGCACACAGTTTAAATGCATACAACTACTTAATCTTGAAAAGTGTAGAGTTCTTCACGTTTTTATTAATTAGCCACCAATAAATATCATAAGTATGATTTAAAGACGCCATTCAAATCCCACCAAGAAGACTCAGCATTTGAAGACAAAATCTAATTTTGGGTTCTGGAATATCCAGGGTTCAATATTTGATCCCTACAATACCACTCAAAGTTGCTGGTCAGATTTACTCCAACCCCAAAAGTTGAAATGTGGAAAAATATATCATATTGATACTTCTCAAATATCAAAACTTTCTATTATTATTGGTCCTTTGACATCTCGGATTTGGGATTATAGTATAACAGTTTCCATCACATTATAGACCACTCAGGGTTGGAAATGCTCGTGAATAAAGACACGATGTTTTTTTTTTTTTTATATTAAGCTATTCGAAACTTACGCTCCAACTAAATACTCGAGTGAATACTCACCCCCAAGAACATCCACTCACGTGATTCAGCATGTGATTCCTGTCCAAAGAAACAACATACTTGAATCCACATTTCAAGCAAACTTTTTAAACTTTTAGGAGAATTAAACTCTCGACATTTACGTTGATACCCCAAGTGATATATACTGCGTCACTTACTGGGGGAAGGATAGGATATCTTTATTCGAGTTACATTATGACAAATGCAATTGTTTACTCGTTAAAAATGAATAGCATAACATGTACCAAAAAATCTAAAATAACATTAGAGAACTTGTTTAGTAATAGAAGCGAAGGCTCCCAATGCAGTATGTTCTACAGTGGTTTAAGATTACTATGTTCTCCCACATCGATTGCACCATAGAAATCTGAGCAATTAATGAAACCGATAAATGGTGTCTGTTAATGCCGGAGCCTGGCCGAACACCTGAGCCCTCCTGCAATCTGGGAAAGGTATGCCCAGAGACGGTCCAGTCCAATGACAAGGATAATAAATCTTGTCACAATGCCGAAATGCTTGTTGATTTTTGCAGGAGTTGTTGCGGACTTGGTCATTAAATAACAATGACAGGAGACTTGCGCAGAAGCAAACAATTCCTTGAATTTAATTATCCACAAATTTCAATTAGGAAGATTATTTGTTCGCCAACCTAATTTACTGTTATTTGGCTAACAGATGTGGTGTTTTTAGTGAATTTGGATCCAATAATTTAGTACTACCAAGGTTGAAGACATGTACCTATGAATATGGCCATTTTGCTATTGATCTATGATGGCCCTTCATGTATACAGAGTTCAAAGATTATGTCAAAATTCCTTTTAACATACCATCAATAAGGTTAAAATTAGGAATTCAAATCTTTTGTTCCAATTTTATTAGGGCTTGGAAATTTAAATAGAGTAACATGTTCGTTATTCTTGTTTTGCAATGGAAAAGGCTAATCGTATCTTCTATCGACGGAGCTCTGCGCGGAAATGTCCTTAAATATAATAAAAAATAAGAAGTAAAATCAAGAAAGAAATAAAATGGGTTTGCGGTTACATTAATTTGATTTTAAAATTTTGGGTGGGATAATCAGATAGAAATTTAATTTGAGACTCATTTTCGTAAGCCATGAAGGGGACCTGTTAATTATCCCAGATCCAAAATCTCAAGTCTCATCAATCCAAAATCAAAAAGTCCTGCTCCTGGCATTTTCTATTAATAATCCGAAGGTGAGAAGTAATTGCCCTGGTGTTGTACAACCAAACTCTTTTGACCGCCGCAATCACACCCTTGCCTTCGCTCATACGCTCAGACACGATGGCCGCCATATGCTTCTCTCAGTTGAAGCTCAACTCCATCTCCACTGCCACTACGACCACCATATCATCATCAAAACCTCAAAGATTCAACCCGTCTACCTCTGCACTATCATCGTCCTCTCATTCTAAATCATCCGAGCCCCAACCCTTGTTCTCCTCCGTCAAATCTTTTGCCCCCGCTACAGTAGCCAATCTGGGACCGGGCTTCGACTTCCTGGGCTGCGCCGTCGACGGCATCGGTGACTACGTCAACCTCCGACTCGATCCGGACGTCCACCCGGGAGAGATCTCCATCTCCCACATATCCGGCGCGGGTTCCAAGCTCAGCAAGAACCCACTTTGGAACTGTGCCGGCATCGCCGCCATCGCAGTCATGAAGATGCTCAACATTCGATCCGTAGGGCTCTCACTCTCCCTTGAGAAGGGTCTCCCTCTCGGCAGTGGCCTTGGCTCCAGCGCCGCCAGCGCCGCCGCAGCCGCCGTCGCCGTCAACGAATTATTCGGAGGCCTTTTGTCACCGTCTGAGCTCGTGATTGCGGGGCTCGAGTCGGAGTCGAAGGTCTCTGGCTACCACGCGGACAATGTGGCGCCATCTATCCTGGGAGGTTTTGTCTTGATTCGTAGCTACGATCCTCTGGAACTGATGCAGCTGACGTTCCCCCATGAAAAGAAATTATTTTTTGTGCTGGTGAATCCGGAATTTGAAGCTCCCACCAAGAAGATGAGGGCGGCATTGCCACCAGAGATCACAATGTCGCACCATGTCTGGAATTGCAGCCAAGCGGGGGCTTTAGTGGCATCTGTGTTGCAAGGGGACCTCAATGGATTGGGAAAAGCACTGTCATCAGATAAGATAGTGGAGCCAAGAAGGGCTCCGTTGATTCCAGGCATGGAAGCCGTAAAGAAAGCAGCAATTGAGGCTGGGGCGTTTGGATGCACAATAAGTGGGGCTGGGCCAACTGCGGTGGCGGTGACCGACAATGAGGAGAGAGGTCGAGAAATTGGGGAGAGAATGGTGGAGGCCTTCATGAAGGAAGGAAATTTGAAGGCCTTGGCGATGGTCAAGCAGCTTGATAGAGTTGGAGCTAGGCTTGTCAGCAGTGTTCCCAGATGATGTAATTTCATGATTTTGTTTCTATTTGGAAGTTCCCTCATGGCTCATGCATTTGATTGGCAATGTTGGAGATATGAGTTCATGCCTAATTGCGATTGGTTTGAATTTTGTCTGGAGGTGCACGACAATGTTTCTTTTTCATTGTTGTAGTTTCTTGCAGTGTATTATTTGCTTGGCCTTTGAGAATTTTTGCCTGTTTAAGCATGTTGTAGAAATAATGGTGTAGTAGTCATTTGCAATCAATCAATGGCTGTCTTTGTGGTTGCTAATAATAATCCTGTTTTTGGTTTGTGAAGGATAATTAGGTTCTCCACATAGTTGTAGCCCTAATGCAATGTGTTATATATTTTTTCTTGGATAAGAGTGGAGTTTGATGTTCCTTAGAAACAATAATCTGCTCTTTCCACCTGACTTTCTTGAGGGTTTTAATTTTTTTTTTATATTGAAATTGAATTTCAGTAAGAGAAAAAGAGAGAGAGAGAGAGAGAGAGAGAGAGAGAGAGAGAGAGAGAGAGAGAGAAATTATAAGGAGGACAAGAAGACCTCATAAACACTAGAATAAGTTACATAAAAATTGCTTGCCAATCTCCCTAAAAATTTCTTGAAGGTCTTATAACTCTCAAGTGTTGTTAAATACTTTATTCTCTGTTTGATGGCAATGACATTGGTTGTAAGTTGTCTGTCTATTGAGTTAGGAAAGCAAAGCTTATTTTAGGATGATCAGTAAATCCATAGTTTGCCAATTAGGGATCCCCAACGGATCAACCATAGTGGTAATAACTTTTTAATATGAAAACCTTTGGTATGCATAATTTACTGATGCTTGCAGGAATCATTTCCATGATTAGCAAGAATGCTACAGCTATTTACTAGCAGAAACTTAAGGTACATCACTTCAACGTAAGAGGTGTCTGCTTAGATCCACGTTCATGAACAGCCTCATGGTAGAATCAGATATGAGATGCCCGAGAGGTGAATTTTATTTCGTGTCCTCTTTGATTAAGACAGACTCAGCTATGAATATATTTTAACATGTAATGGATTCTGCTACTGCAGGATAATGTCTATCCTCTAGCTCGAATGAAGATGATGGATGCTGTGTGAATTTGTAGATTATCATCCTATTCATCCTGTTCTGAATCCAAAGGCTTCCATAAGACTTGGAACCATCCAGCATGGTACGGACCCCTCTAATGCCTTACATCCTCAGGCTTTCTCCTTCGCTTCATCAGCCAAAGCATGGTGGATACCCTTAATTCACCTTCATTAAGCCTCCTTGGTTATTATGCAAAGAGGAAGATATTTAGGCTATCTTGTCTATTATGTTTTAGGTTGTACTGCTAAGGAAAATGTAGGATGCTTATTACTTTTTATGGTGTCTTCTTTACAATGCTTTAAAAGGTGGTTGGGTCTGAGGCAGGGCATTGCATAATGCACCAGTAAAGGGGACGGAGGTGTTTCTCCTGCAGGGCACATAATGGGGGTGTATGCTGGGCCGTTCAGGCATACGCTTTTGTGTCTCAAAACACCGAAAGTCATTGTGCGTATGCTACAGGGATGTTTGAATCATTTTATGAACTGCTTTTAAATTCAAATTCGCTTAACTAATGTCATTTTTCTAAAAGTCCTCTTTGATTAAGTCGAATCCCGTGGTGCATACTTTGCTTCCTTTGTCTGCAAAGGGGGAAGTTTGTGGTGTGAATGGGGAGAGCATTGAAGCTAGCAAAGATGCGTTATTTAGATTGACTACTGAGGAGGGGAAGTTGATTGTTGAGAGGGATCATATTATGGGCATGGAAAAAGGTGGAACTGTTGCAGAGTTTTCAATTTGAGCAGGACCTGCACAGATTCTTGATGCATTGATGCCACTTTGCGTGTGAGCTTGTGGCTAGGACAAATGCAATTAACAATGCAACATATAATGCAGTGGAGTTGCAGAGCTCGCTCTAAAATGCTTATAATTGTGGAAGACAAGCAAAGATAACTGGTGAAATATTGGAGACTGTCACTGGAGTGGAGGCACTTATTTTGCCACTTTTATACCTATTGTTTTGGCTCTCCTTTTCCTGTTGCATTATTGATGAAATTTTCAATCATTCAGCATTCGTTCTTAGGAGAAATTACGTAGGAAGGATACAAGTTTACATTGTTTTTGTTGCTTGAAATCAACATGATGAAGATGGCTGTTGAATTTCTTAGTCCACTGGAGAGGGTAACAGAAAAGAAATTACTCTTTCCAGATATTGTTGTGCCTTTTTGCTGAAAAACTAAAAGAAGAATAACAATAGTTGCTGTCACTTTCGCATCAATAAAATCTTCTTTACAATTGCCTATTGGTTTTTATGGATGCTGCTTCAGTTTCGTATCCGTGTCAGAGCCACAGCGGAAGAATATGTTCGGTCCGGGAACCTGATAGTATTTGTTCTGTTGGTAATATGGGGAAGAAACTATAGAGTAACATAAGTATACTTAAATTCTTTCATGTTTTTGGTTGATGCGGCTTGGCAGAGCTCATATCTGTAATAGATGTTTACAGAATTCTTCTGGTATCAGAGGGAGATATTTTTGGCTCATTTTATTAGTCATTGACTGTAAAATGCTGAGATTTTGAATTGTTAATTGGGGAGACTATCACTGTAGTCCATAGAACATAAAAGGAGAGGTGCAGCTCAATTGTTGCTACAGTTTTTGTGTTCTTTTATTTTATGAATTCTTCTTGCATCTCCCCCATTCGTGAGTTCCATTAATGTACTTGCCAGGCACTAATGAGCTCTGTCCTTTATTACTTGAAATTCTTCGTCGAGGCAGTAATTCTCAATATCTTATGTCCATGTGTCTGCGACTTTATTGAAAATTTATTGTTGGATCTTTCATTGTAGAAGAGTAGGTGTCCTAAATGGGTAAACTTGTGGGCATGCCTGTGTACTTTCTCTCTTAGTGATTTATATGTCAAAAACCTGTTATACTGATCACTTGGTTCTTTTAGGACTGTTGTTAATCTGGACTTAGAATGAAATTTTTGCAATTAATTAAACATGATTTATTGCTTCATTAGGAACCAGTAATGCATGTTTTCAGCAGGGATTCAGCGCTGAAATTCCGTCTCGAGATTAAATAAGTGTAGATACTATTACTGGAATGAAAATTTGCCCATTCTTCTTATTTGACATTTGATTGACAGATCCCTGGTTTATATAGTCCATGCAAAACAGTTGCTTCTTCTCTGGACATAAATTTTATTTCTTTATTGTTTTTTCTTTTGAAAGAAGATTTGGTAGGATCTTTATCGTCCGTAACCTCCCAAGAACATGTACTTGTGGAAGGAAAATAGAAGTCTTTTAATGTATGGGGGAAGGTTATTGAAGATCACTGGTGACATATTGGACATAACTGCTGCAGCAGATTTTAAAACAGAATCCATGAATTTGGAATCTGGCTATTCTTTTTTTCAGGTTTCGACCTTATTTTATGGGTTCCTTTCTCAACTTTGATCAATCATATACCAGGAAAAAAGAAATGCTAGTTTTGATTGTATCCATTGCTTAGTTTACTGCTACGAACTATTCTTTTATTCGAGTTGAAACAGTGTTGCCAACTCTGTTCAAGAATTACTGTGCTCTCTATTTTCCTGTACAAATGAGTTATCCTGTTGAGACTTTTTTTGGTTTCTACATCTCCTGGTAATTTCTTATGTATTTCGAATGATCTTCTGTTGTATCCTACTCTTTCAATTCTACTGTGACACTGTCCGACGGTGTCGAGTGGAAGGACCGTCCCTCGTCAGATGAAGAAAAACTTCCAGATTAATAGGAAGAATCATCACACGCTTTACAGCTAGATTATATTTAATACAAAAAATACAAAAATATGTAATATAAAATTAAAATAGGAGAATCGAACGATTATGTAATATGGGCATGTGCAATCCATAAACATGCTTTTGCAATAGTAAGAGTGATATCCATGCACATGTTCTTGATCACTTAATGACAAGATGATACGTCATTTCTCCACGCCTCCGGAAAAATGGGGTTCTTGGTTTTAGACTACAGCAGAACATTATGAACAATAATAGATTTAACACAGATTCTTGGTGGCTGGCCGTAGGTTATGGGACCCTCGTGCTGTGTGGTTGGCAGCTGCCATTTTTTTTTCTTTTTTTCTTTTTATTAAATTGTGAGGAATCAAAATAAAGCCCATGAATCTCATCTTTTAAATTTCAATCAGAACTACTCTCCTACTTTTCAAGTGAACTGAGAGGTTGAAAGTGGCTTGAATACCTGCTAAGGCTAACTAGATTTTCATGATATTATCTTCTTTTTGTCTGAACTTTGGCCATTATATGTGGCCAGATTCAATGAATGGCGGCAGCCTCCATTGTGGGTCACTTTTCATTCCAGGATTCACATTCATGTCGTGTTTACTTTATCGAGAAATTTACTGGCGTCACTTGTAAGTTTTGAATCTAGGACTAAATTTATTATTATTATTATTTTAAAATTCAGAAAAAGAAATGCATGAACTTAGGCGGGGCTGAAACAGTTGGTACATCAAACACGCGCATATGCATGTAATAATGGACCAAATTAATTAACGACGAAAAATAGATTAATGTCTGAATTATTATCAACGACACGTGCCTTTCACTAAGCAGAGCTGCCATTGGTTCTGCTGGTCTCTTAAAGTAGAATTGCTGTCCCAACATCGGAATTTTCAAAAGAAAGTGGAAACTTTGGGAACAACTGCGAAGAGCTAACAGAAACTTGAGAAGATTTTTCACTTTATATTTTAAGAAATCAAACACGTTCTCAAAAGCAATGTTTTTAAAATTGAATTCAATCGATCACTTTAATCAATTCAATTAAGAATCGAAAGTTAATCTGATTCAATTTTGTTCAAAAATTATTTTGAGCGATTTGACCGATCAA
This sequence comes from Paulownia fortunei, assembly GCA_019321725.1. Lineage (NCBI taxonomy): Eukaryota > Viridiplantae > Streptophyta > Magnoliopsida > Lamiales > Paulowniaceae > Paulownia > Paulownia fortunei. Next base: position 8,467,030 of record CM033113.1, on the reverse strand, counting down.
AATCGATTAATAATTGGTCAAAATCAGTCAGAATCGATTTTGATCGATTTTTATATTTTTTTTTAATTTTTTATTTTAAATTTTTATAAAAATTTAAATTTGATATTTTGTTATATTTATGTAATTATTTGAATTTTGTATTTTGTTATATTAATTTTTATATAATTATTTATTTATTTTTATATTTAAAATATATTACATAATAATTAATTTATTATATTATTATTTTATATAAAAAAATAAAAAAAATAAAATTAATTTTCATTAAACCGATCCGACCAACGATTGAACCGATCCGATCGATTGAACTGTTAATTTTAACAAAATCAATTTGATCATCAGTCAGGTTATAAAAACATTGCTAAAAAATATTTCGGAGTCAAGCCGTCGCCTCTCAATTTTATTAAATTTTATATTTAAAAAAAAATAAAAATATTTCTTTATTTATTACTTTAAAAAAAAATAACTTTACCTCCAATTTAAATTTCCTCATTGTAGAGGAGGAAATTAAAGTAGAGCTGCGTGTCCCGTGGTCATTTTCAATGCTATGTTTTACTTTTTTTTAAATAAAAGAAAATGATGATTTCCTGCCTTTTATTCTTGACTGCTACCGCCAGCTGACAAGCGTTTCAGCATCATTCCTGATTCCTGATCAAACACCTATGGGCTCCAATTATCATTACAAACTTTTTTCTTTTTCAATTCAGAAAATATTGTAGAAAATTGCTTCAAGAATTAATTTTTGGGTCTCTTGAGGAATCTTGTGGCCCATAGTGAGATTGTGAGTGGAAATATATGACAGAAGTTTAATCCCATTTGACCTCTCCCTACAGGAAATCAGACATTTTAAAGACAGAAAGGGATCGGATATAAATAGATACAATTATTTATGAAATCTTTTGTCAAGTGGCCAAGTCTTTCTCTCCCTTTAAGATTGTCACTCTAATTAAGGATTATAAGCTTCGCTGCTAAATCTCACTAATATAGCAAAAAACCCTCGTCCTGCTGTTGTTAGCTCTAGGTATAAGTAGCCATAGCATTCTGTGACAGTCAACTTTGAGAAAACTTATTTAAGTACCTTCTGTCCAGTCAATCAAATTGTTTAATTAGAACTTTTTCTTGCTGCATATTTTGTAGATATTGCTCCAGGGAAGAGAGCTGTCTGAAAACATTCAATCCAAGAAAAGAGGTAATTCTTGTTTGTTTTTTCTCTTTCATGGGGGGTGAAATCTTGAGTGGTTTAAGCCTGTTTGGTAGTTTGTGAATCAGAATGTTTAACTTTCCTGATCTTATGAGTCTAGAGGATCCCTTTACAATATATCTGTAAATAATTAATTGGCTTTTATTTGTCAGGAAATGGAGAATGGATACGGTTTATACAGCCCAGGAAGCAGTGGTTGGACATCCAGGAGGAGTGAAGAATTCCAGGAGGAAGATGTTTGGGGAGTTTTCAAGGAAAGAAAGGATTCAGATTCCAGGGCCATTATGAGCCCTTTCAAAGAGCCCACTTTCATTTCAAAGCGCCTCCCGACAGCAACCAGAATGATACCAAAATCCAGCAACAAAAATTCCACCTTCCAAGAATCTAAAATCATTCAGCACTCAGCCCCCATAAACATACCTGATTGGTCAAAAATATACGGAACCAACTCAAAAAATACCTCCAAGAATTCCTGTTCATGGCTCGACCCCGATTCAGATGGTGATGGGAATGATCATGGCTTTGCCAGGAGCAGCTGGGAAAGCGAGGACGAAGGCGAAGAAGATGGAGAAGGTTATGCTATTCCGCCGCACGAATGGATAGCCAGGAAGCAGGCCAGGGGGCAAATATCTTCATTTTCGGTGTGTGAAGGTGCTGGAAGGACACTCAAAGGGAGAGACTTAAGCAGGGTAAGAAATGCGGTCCTGACCAAAACTGGTTTTCTTGAGTCAAAATCCAATTATTAGCATTTAGCAGTAGAAGTCATGAAACATGGTGGATGATAGTTAAAAACACTTATCGTTGTGATTGGTTTTGTGTTGTAAAAATGGGGTCTCCATGCAAAATCATGGTGGTGTTTTTCAATTCAATTTAGAGTCCATGCATTTTTAGTTAATTTGATGCCGTTTTTAAAGCTGTCGGTTGTCTCTGCAATTAATATCTCTTACCTATCTCTTCATGAAATTTCGTGCTATTATGTTTCTTTTTCTCTTTCTTGTACATTGGCTAATGGCTTCATTACAACCCAAAATTGGAATGGGATTTTTTTGTGTGAAAAATACTAGAATAGGATGTTTGGGAATACAAAGTTATAAGATTTGTGATTAATTTAGTCATACCTTTTACGTATGTATATTTATATACATATATATATATATATATGTGTGTGTGTGTGTGTGTGTGTGTGTGAAAGCTACAATGTTATGCTCACAAATTTTGCAATCGATTTGAATTTATCTTGTGATATTTTGTTAATAAGTATATATATTAGTATTTGCTTAGATATGATAAGGTAAAAAAAACTCTTATAAATGTATAACAGAAAAAAAAAAATGTAATGAGAGTATTAAATAGATCATTATGACATGGATTGTTCTCAAGTATTAAATTTTGTTCCTCTGAACTTTTGTAGCTGACAAATCTTTTTTTAATCAGTTTATTTTCTATTATAATTTTATATTATATATATATATATGTTACATGTATAAAATATTTTCTGAAATCTTACAATTTACTATACACAATTTTAATTGAGACCAGTTAATGAATCAAATCGACCAGTTGATCCACCAAGATTTTTAAGAGTACAAAAAAACACTTAATTTATAAGAAGAATACAAAACTAAGCATTGAGACTAATAGAAGACGGCAGCATACAAGAAAAGAGGCGAGAAATAAAAAAAACAATAAAAATGAAAAGAACATGATTGATTTTTTGCTAGCTAGTGGGATCACAGAACAAGACAACATGAGAATAGGGAAATGGAAAAGGATGTTCCACCAACTTCATTTTTCACACAAGAAAAAAACAACAACAACAACAACAACAATAACAATAATTTTTTTTTAAATTTTTAGTCGATGATTTAATATTTTACATTTAATTAAATATGATATAGATGGGAAAACGCAAGAGCACAAATTTCCTTTGGCTTTCGCCCTGAATTTCGTCTGCACTCCAATCAACCTTTGAGGTTCCCAAGTGGCAACTATATATGAAAATGCGACTTTATAAAGTGCATTGGTAAAGTTGATGATTTAAACTTTTTAAAAACTTTAGGGTAAAATTCCAAGAGGTTGGTTTGGTGGCATCTTCGTCATGAGACTTCAATTTTTATACTATTATGGATGCCTTGTCGGCCGTCGCATGTGAGACAACAAATGGTTATAATTTTGTTTCAGCGTGTAATAAACACCAGTCTTATTATACAAAAAAATATTATCTTTATCTATTATTTATAGTAAAATATTTTAAAATATTCTAAAATTAATAAATTTATATTTCTATTCTAATAATTTTTTTTAATTTGATTAATTAATACTTGACATTAAATTTATTTAAAATTTTATTGTATAGTTAATTTTTAATTTAATATAATTTTTATCAAATTAGTATATAGTAGAATATATATATTTTTAATTAATACACTTTACTTATGAATTTTCTACTCAATATAAACTCAAAAAATATATAAAATATTTTTAAATAATATCTTACTAAATACATAAAATATTGGTAATAATTTTTTTATTATTAATAGAATTATCATAAGTTCATAAAAATTATGTTAAATTCAAAAATAATCATTATGATCAAGTAATATTAATAAAAAAATAATTAGCAAAATGACTATGATTTTTTTTAAATATAACATAATATCTATTAAATTATCATAATTCGACTATTTATAATTTATTTAATATTATTAAATTATACTTAAAAATAACTTTTTTTAATTTAACATTATTTTTATAAAATTGAAATAATTCCATTAACAATGAGAAATTTATTACTAATATTTTATATATTTAACAAATAATCTTTTAGAAATATGTTATACATTTTTTATTTTTATAATAAGCAAAAAATTTATAAGTAAAATGTATTAGCTAATAAAAAATATCATATAATATTAAAATTTAATAAGAGCTACATTTATAAAAAAAGAGATATTAAACTTTAAGAATAATAAAATTTAAAATAAATTTAATGTTAAAGTGTTATTAATTAAGTTGAAAAAAAATATTAGAATATAAATATAAGTCTATTAATTTTAGAAAATTTTAAAGTAATTTTATTATAAATAATTTGTAATGGTAATTTGCTTAATATTTTTAGTGTAAAAGGGATAAAGTAAGACAATGAGATTATAAGAAGCTAAAGTGAAATATAATGAAAATACATGATAGTAAAATGAGACAATTGAAAGTATAAAAGGTTAAAGTGATACTCAACAAAATAAAATGAGGCAATGTGAAATTTACCCTTTTATATAAAACTTTTACCATGAACACATGCACATGAAACATAGATATTCACGATATTTACGAAGTAATTTAATGTAGGGTTAAATATACTTTAACTGCTTGTCGTATTGATTTTGTATCAAATACCCCGTGTACTAATAAAATCTTCAAATATCCTCTTAAATCAATAAAAATATATTAATGGACAAAAATACCCTCAAACTAAATAAAATATTAAATCTCATATTTTGCCCTCTCTAATATTAAATGTCAATTAATTTGATCGCATATTTTACTTAACTCTAGTTTTATTAAATGAATAAACCTATAATTAAGTCTAAAATAAATAAATAGCAAATATAAATTTAGTACAAGGAAGAGATATTAATTTTTTTAAAAATATATCCTATAGATTTATATTACTACCATTTATATATTGCTTTAATAAGTAAATATTAAAATTTTGGGTTAAATTAGTTGATATTATTTCATGGTTTAAATATTTTTATTCTATAAGGTGCGCGTGTATAGATCAAATATATTAACTAATTTAATTTCAATGTGTAGTAATTTATTTTTCAAATGTTAATTAAAATGATTTCAAGTTTTATTTAATACTAATTTTATTAAGTAACTCATTTTTTTAATTAAATTCAAATTAAATAAATAACAAATTATGATTTTAATAATATAGAAAAGGCACTTAATTTAAAAATTATCTCACATAAATTAATATTACTCTCATCGTATATATATTATTTTAGAAAACATCTCTTAGACTTTTATTTTTACTTTTTTCACTCGAAAGTTTTTGATTACATTAATATACTTTATATTTTTCTATTTTCTTTTTTATTTTTCTTTCACATGTAAATAACTACACATTAAAATTAAATTCGTTAATACATTTGAGTTACACTTGCACAACTTACATAATAAAATCATTTACACCATTAAGTAATATCAATTTAATTGACTCTAAATTTAACGCTTACTTATTAAAGTTATATATAAATAAAATTATAGTAATAGAAATTTATGTGACATCGTTTTTTTTTAAATTTATTGTGTCTTCTTTATAATATTAAAGTTGTATTTGGCTATTTAATTATTTTAGATTTAATTGAATATTACTTTATTTAAAAAAAATAGTGTTGAATAAAATTTAGGATCAAATTGATTTACATCTAATTATAGATGGAACAAATTACTGTATAGTTTATAATAAAGGAGCTAATTGAATTTAAAATTTTACTTAACTTAGGGGTATTTTAGTCTATCAATATATTTTTTGTTGATTTGTAAGGTTATTTGAAGATTTTATTCGCAAAATAAAATATTTGATACAAAATTAATAATACGAAAGGATAAAATGTATTTAACCTTTTAATTTACAGACAAAGTCATATTTTTATTCATACATCATGTAATAAATCGGGCATACTAAGTTGGCCTCGTTCTCGTCAATCAAAAAAATTGAAATTAAAAAACTAGTACATGAAAAGAAAGGCCACCTTCCATAGTTTTGTGTAACTAACTTGTTCTAGCAAAAAAGCTAGGTATGCTCTTGTCCATCTACCTATTACAAGATAATACGGCAATCACATGTTCAGCCCTATTACAAGAATATAAGGCAAGAATCACATGTTCAGCCCTATTTCCCAACTTCATATCCACATATTTTTCATGTCTTTTCTTCCTCTTATTATGTCCAATAACATCAAGACTTTTTTTCCTGGTTCTAACTCTGGGCAGCGCAAAGACGACTAGGCTCAACAAGGCTTGAAATCAGCTCAGTGTTCTTTCCTTGGAAGCTTTCCAACTCCTTAAGCGCCAATCCTTTCAATATTTCAATTTTGTCTTCCATTCCAGGATTGTTTTTTGCCAGCATTCCACGCACCATGCCTGCATAGAGCCCAAACTTTCTCAATTTCTCTATTTCCTCTTCGGCTCCCCCTCCCAATATGGCTCCACAAGCGGCTCCACAGGCGTGCAGCTCACCTTCTTTTTTCTTGCACACGTATTCAATAATTTCGGAGTCACTACTGCCAAATTGATCAATTCCCAGTTCTTGGTATTGGCCATCTACCACTCCCTGTGAGCCAGTGGCCCTGGTGATTTCTATTATCACTCTAAGGATTCTGTCCTGGTTGCTTTGGGTCAGGTCCATGGACCTAGCCAACAACTCGAACCCAAATGGAATGATCCCGTCTCCCGTTAGAAGCTCGATGTTTGGGTTGTACTTGTGTTGGATTGTGGGCTTGGGCCTGGTCCTGTCTGTCAATGGAAGGTTCTCATGGGTGTAGGCTGCGGCATGCATGAGATGTACCGCCGATGCCGCCGCCATGGCTCGACTTCGGTCACCGCCGACGAGCTCACAGGCCGCCACGCATAGAGCCGGTGCGGTGGTCCTTGGGGCAGCAAAGGTGAGGTGGTGCATGGGCTCGAAAACCGACTCCGGTGACCTAATGGGTATGGCCTTCTTGAGATAAGTTTCGATGTCGGCCTCAATAGAAGCCCAATAAGATTGGTTTTGGGCCATAGCCAAAACTCTAGGCATACAACGTGCCGATGGACGGCTTAAATTTGACTTTAAATTGGTGAAGAAAATAGTTTTGGCATTGAAGTGGGAAAGGCCAGTGGCCATTTTCTCAAGTTGGTGTGGAGGAGTATGTGTGAGGAAATGTAATGGTATTTTGCTATTTCTATGTTGTAGGAGAGGGAATTGGACTTGAAAGACAAGAGCCAACAATATTTATAAAGGAGAAAATGCTAGAAACAGTTTGCGTTTGAGAGTTACATTTTTTCTTTTCTTTTCTTTTTTTTTTTTTTTTTTGGGGCGGGGGGGGAGGGGGTGTTGTTTCGCGTGGTGCATGTTGCAATTTGGGGTCATTTATGTTGTGTGTGCGTATGTGGTCCATGACCATTTGGAATCTTAGATCAGTATCTGAGGCAAGAGTACAATACTGCTGTTATAGTGCCTAATTTATAAAGAAAGGGGCTCGTGCGTCTCATGCGGGATATTTTTCAGTATTTATCACATTGATGCTAATTTTTTTTTCAATTACTTGTACTTCTCAAATCTGTTTTAAGTTAGGTCCGATTAACACTAAGAAGTAATTAATCCGAAAAAGCAACAATGATTTTGGCGACATTTACTAGTACTAATGTCCGCTTTTTAGTATTTTGAAACAAGACAGTTGATAATGTTATTAGGAAAATTATGTTTCCATGTAAAAAAATAAATATTATCATTAATTAAGTAATTTAAATTGTCCTTATGTTCAAAGAAAAAAAGTTTTATTAGCGTAAAGAGTGTTAGTAGTTCATTTAAAAAAAAAAAAAAAAACTTAGATCATTTTATGTCTTGACTCAATATATTCGACAAAGTAAGTGAGTGGTGAATCCTAAACCCTTAATTTCTTTCACAATCTTGCTTTGCCACGGAATATTAACAAAGAGGAAATAAAGTTGGTAATACAAAAGGTAGCATGAATAGTTGAATAATTGATATTTTCACTTCTTGTATAATTTGCACTAAGATTATTTATTTATTTATTATTAATTTTTTTGGACTTGGAAGAATGTTGATTTTTGTTTGGAATTCATTTGTTTTCACTTCCAGCAATTTTATTATTTTCAAAAAAGAATCAAACATTCAATTACTAAATCCTTCAAAATATATTTTCGTCACTTTCTAAAATATAATAAAAAGAACCTAATCATTATTATACATATATATATATATATTTACATCATGTATGCAATCGTCATATAAATATAAAAATAATATATAATAATAAAAAATAATAATGTGATATTACCAATCAAATAAAATTCTATCTTCTCCATAACTAAAATCAGATACACCTCATAATCCTTCATATTATTCTCACATAATAATTCTTAATTATTTTTGGTGTAAATACTAAAACTGAGACGAAACTAACTTCAAATAAAGTCTTGAATTTCCTTAATTATGACTTTCTTGATCACTTTGTCCTTTTGACAATCCCTTTGATAAGATCTTTAAATAATAGAACGTACAACATTGATTATGTATTTAAAACCTACACTATCTATCTATATAATTTTTAAGGTTAGTTGGATTTGACTTAGAGAGTGTTTGGTTAAGTTCTTTTTCTTAAAAAAAATAATAACATCCTATATAAAATATTTTATAACTTATATAATATTAAATTTTATTTTAAAAATAAAATTTTGAAGTATTTGAATAAAATATGGTAATAAAAATTATAAAATATTAACTTATTAAATGTTAGTAATAAAAGTTTTATAATTAACATGAGAAAAAATAAAGAAATTTATTAAAATCTTACAAATAAATTAAGAATTCTTAATTTTCTGAAAAAAAACTAATAAAATTCAAGTATATTATTTTAAGAGCTTATAATTTTTTTATTATAAATTTATTATGAATATCTTATAATTTAAATATTTTATAAAATATTGTAAAAAAATTATGAACTCACCTATAGACTCTTAATCAATATCACTGTCATTAAGTGTCGTTAAATATGCAGAGTCTATATGTGGGTCCCATACTGCCGATAGCTAGAGGTCCCCAACGGCCAAGAATTCTATCAGGTTAGTGCTTACCCATCAAGATGTGGCCATGCAGCCTGTAGGCGTTACAGCCTAACAAATCGTGACACGTAGAATGTAATTAATTTTTTTTCCTAATTGCATAGCTTAATAAGATTATTGTCGTAACAATTATTATAATTTATAAAAGACAAAGTTATTATGATAATAAGTCTATAGTTTTGTGAGTCATAAGAAATAATCCATTTTCATTACACTAATCAAACGTTCTAGGGCCTTCAGGGTTTTATTTATTATTCTGACAAAGTCCAAACGAATTTTAGTCAGACGAGGAGTTTGGATAAATTGAGGAAAATTAATTAAGATAAATCAGTTGTTTGGAAATTTGATTCTGACTAGCACTGGTTTTATATTCGAATCGAATTGGTTTGTTCCATTAGTTCGATCGAGAATTGATGATCTATCTAATTGATTGACTATGAAAAATTAAAAATAAGGTTAAATTAATTAAAATTGATTAAAATTGATCAAGAATTGATCGTATCAGTCAAAATCAATTAAAATCGATCAAGAGTCAATCGCACCGGTCAAAGTTGATTTTGTTTTTATTTTTTTTATTTTTCTTTTTGTATTCTTTTAAAAAAATTTGAATTTTAAATTTGTATTTGATTATATGTATTGGTTATTTGGATTATAAACTTTCTTATACGTGTTATTTAATTGATTACATATTTTTTTATCTATTAGAATTCAATACATAACTATTAATATATTTCATTGCAATTTTAGATAATATAATGATAAAATACAATCAATTTTCACTAAATTGGTTGAACCACATGTTGAATCACTCCAATCGATTAAATTGCTTATTGATACCAAGATCGATTTACTTACCAAACCGATTATGAAAACACTGACCACAAGTAGGCTGAAAAATTAAGGCTAAAATCTTCATTAAAACATATTTGGATGAATAAAGTTTGCATTTAATTGAAAATATATTTAAATAAAAAATATATTTTCAAATTGAAAATAAAATGGGATATAATTTAAAATCTGATTACTTATAATTTTATTCGCATAATAAAAATTAATTATACCAAACAGACACTTGTGCAAATTTTCATTAACTGAAAAAGATTGCTGTTAATTATCATCAAATGGAACAAAGATATAAACAGTTTATAAATTATTGTAGAGTGTTCATACACAATGTATGGATAAGAGCTCATAAATTCCAAAAATAAAATTTTAGAGCTTAATTATGAATCTTTCACAAAAGAAGATTCTGAGTTATTGTAATATTTAAGATAAATTTCCATAGTTTGACCTAAAACTTGATCATATGAGTTGGCATTTGTAAAAACAAAATTAATGAACTATTTCTAAAATAGCAGGTTATATGTCAATTATAGTCTTGTCCTTTTTTAGAACAAGTAAGCCCTTGTAACACAATTTTTCATTATCTACAAAATAACAAATAAAAAAATAATAAAAATTGAATTTTAATATATCAAATAAATTAAATGATTACAATCTCTAACTCATTAATTTTATTCTTCTTTTCAAAAATTATAATTTTTGGATTTGAAATTTTAGAGGTGGAATCGCTGATTTGATCTCCTCCAAATTAATTTCGTCATTCAATAACATTAATTTGATTATTTGACACATTAATTTCGAATTAAACGTTAAAATTTCAAAAATGTTGATTTGGTGTATTTGATAACTTTTTGATAGAATTGACCATTTAATCTCTTTTAATGTGGATTGAATTTTCAATAACGTTTATTTGATGGTTTAACAACTAAATATCAAAGTAAATATTATCACTTGAGTGGGCTCCATAAAAAACATTTTGATTTTCACCTTGAACTCCGCGAATCTCTTTGAACTTAATCTCTTTAAGTTGAAAGAATTTCCTTCAATACTTTTGTTGATTGAATTTCTTCTTCACAACTTATGTTTAACTTTTTTGAGATGACTCATATTTATACTTGTAAAATAAAGGATTTTGTCATTTTTACTTGATAACATGAGAATATTTGATTGGTTCTTCACGATTTGATGAATATTTACTGTTTTAATCAAAAGATTTTATTTGAAATACTAAAATATTGTATTCACTTCTATAATTTACAAGATACGATTTTTATTGTCAAAATATTATAATTCGACACATGATAACATTTAATTACTTTTTCAATAAAAAATCTTATTAATTTTGGAATTCAATGATAATTTCAAAAATAAATAAAAATATAAAATTGATAAATTAAAATATACTACACATGTCAATGCATAATTGGTTGTAAATTTTTCATATCTACAAATGCCCCTCAAGACTTGTTCACATCAATTTGTTCCATCAGATGTGAAAAGTGAATAAGTTTTAAAATATTTCATCGAGAGGATCAAGTAACCATAATTTACTTGAAACATAAAGAGAGTTTAAATTCATATCAACGAGTTATTAAGTTGAATTGATTTGGATTTATAGACAGTTTATTCTCGTATCAATGAGTTTTTTAATTAAATTTTGAATTTGTAGATAGTTTATCTTATATCAAGGAGTTCTTTACTAGATTTGACTTTGTAGATAATTTATCCTCGTATCAAAGAGTTCTTGACTTGAATTTATTTAGAATCTGTAGATAGTTTATATTCGCATCAAGAAGTCTTGAATTTGAATTTGTTAGTTAGTTTATACTCATATCAAAAAAAAATTATTTATATTTAAAATTTATAAATACTTTATACTCGTATCAAGAAATCTTGAATTTGAATTTGTCAGATAGTTTATACTCGCATCAAGGAGTTTTTATTTAAATTTGAATTGTTAAATAGTTTATAATTATATCAAGGAGTTTTCATTTGAATTTGAATTTACAGATAATTTATACTTATATCAAGGAGTCTTCAACTTGAATTCGTTAGATAGTTTATACTTATATCAATGAGTTTTCATTTAAATTTGAATTTTTTAGATAGTTTATACTCGTATTAAGGAGTTTTTGGCTTGAATTTGTTTGGAATTTATAAATAGTTTATACTCATATCAAAGAGTTTTGAATTTAAATTTGTTAGATAGTTTATACTCATATCAACGAGTCTTCATTTAAATTTGAATTTATTAGATAATTTATACTCGTATTAAAAAGTTTTTATTTAAATTTGAATTTATTAGATAGTTTATACTCATATCAAAAAACGTTGCTGATAGTGTATACTCTTATCAATGAGCATTTAAGAGGACTTCAATTTGAAAATTTTAGATATTTTATGATTGTATTTAGGAGTATTGCTAACAGTTTATGTTTTTATCAAAGAGCACTTGAACAAGATTTAATTTAAATTTTTTAATTATACTCGTATTTAGCAACATTGAAAAGTCAAATTAACAGTTGTTACATATGATAGAGGGTGACAATAATAGTCCCGTTCAAATTTAAATTGGTAAAAAAATCTTGTAATTTATAATAATCTCTCAATTTGAGTCTTAATTTTACCAAAAATTGAATTTTTGCACGTTCCCACTATTTTTGCTTATGTGGACATATCCATCCCATATGGGGCCAAGGTGGAGAAGTAAGGAATATGATATGGACTAAAACAAGAAATCTAAGCATGCTTAGTTGGAAAAAAAATTATATCTTTTTTAACAAATAATTTAATTTTATCTTATTTTTTTGATATTTAATATATAAATTTAATTAGCATTGAAATTCAAAATTAACTTCCAATAATTGAATAATTAATCATCAAAATAAAGTAAAAAATAACATTAATTACATGAGAATATAAAAAGAAACTTAAAACAAATTATATCTTTTTAATAAAATATTTAATTTAAGCTTTTTTTTTTACATTTAGATTATAACTTTATCGAAATTCATAAATTATCTACTAATCAATTGAACGATTGATCATTAAATTTTTTAAAATTTAACATTATTATTTTAGAATATAAAAAGAAATTAAAAAAAATTATATCTTTTTTAATTAAAAAATAACTTTAGCTTAATTTTTTGACATTTAATTATAATTTTAATTTAATATCAAGAATTCGCTTTGAAGTGACTATTCCCTAGATACACACGTTGTGTTATTTCACAATTGAATCAAATTAAAAGAAACCTAAAGTTAGGGATTTATCAATAGGTAATGTTGCACCAATAATTAATCATAAAAAAAGTAAAAATTAATATCAATTATTTTAGAATATAAAAAAAAAATAATTTTTTTATATATTTTTAATAAATAATTAATTTGAGCTTATTTTTTATATTTAATTTATAACTTTAATTATTATCAAAATTCATAATTCATCATCAAGAGAAAGTAAAAATTAACATTAATAAATTTAGGATATAAAAAGAAACTAAAAAAGTTATATCTTTTCCTATAAAAAAATTAATTTTTCTTAATTTTTTGACATTTAATGTAAAACTTTAGTTAATATTGAATTTATAAATTAAATTTTAAATTCTAATTAATTGATAATTATCAAAAGAATGTAAAAATTATCTTTGATTATTTTAGAATATATAAATAAATTAAAAAAATATATCTTTTGTAATGAAATTTTAATTTCTTTAATTTCAATTATTATTATTTTCCTTTCTTCTTCTTCCTTAATCCTTACCCAAAAAAGCCACCACCACCCACGTTCTTCACCACCGCCGCCGCCACCACCACCACCGCCCATGTTCTTCACCACTTCTCCAGCGAGCCGCCACCTCTAACCCACCAACACCACCTCTAACCATCACAATTTTTTCCAAACCCATCCATTTGTTTAACACATAGCCATCAACCACCAGCCCACACTCATTATCCCCGACCAACAAAATCGCCGCCATCCACCGATGCTTGATTTGTATTTACACTCCCAAAAGTAGACAACCCCACATGTTGAATTTTGTGACAGTTGCTTCAATGGTTTCTATGTGCGGTATGGCCTCTGGGATGGTAAGGGGAGGAAGTGAAAAAGATTAGAGAGGGCCAGCATCTTGGTTGGAAAGATGCTGAAATGAGAGAAAATATAAGGCAACTGGGTTTGATTTAGCGTACTAGTAATTTGGAAAAATTTTGGAAGAGTAGAGAGGGGTATCATTTGGGTTGGAAGATTGCAAAATCTGGATTGCGATTTTGCTTTTGGTTCCATGATGAGGTTGGTGGGAGGTGGTGGTGGTGGTGGGGTGGAAGGTTGGCGGCAACGGGGTTAGGTTGGGTCGGTGGTAGTGGTTGGAGATTAGAAAGAAGAAAGATAGAAAAGAAAAAGATGAAAATAAAAGAAAATCAAAATTTTTATCAACAATTTTTTTAATTTTTTTAAATTTATCATAAATTTTTTATGATTTAAGAATTTTCCTCCAATTTGTCCGGCATTTTTTTCCAGTTGGACATTGATATGGCATTAAAATGTCCTTCGTTAGCCTTTTCTATTTTCCACGTCAACGCCACATGTGATGGGCTCCTTCCAATATGGCAAAAATGGCCAGAATGTGCAAGAGAGTTTTTATAAATTAAAGGATTTTTTTGCCAATTTGAATTTGAACCGGGACTATTATTGCCACCCATCTATAGTTACAAGATTAAATTTGTAATTTTTCCCTATATTTTCTTCATCTTCATCATCATTGATATTACTTGGGCATTTTTGTTTCTCAAAATTCATATTTATCTCAATGGCATATGTATGAGTAGCTAATTCTCCAAAAGTTTTTGGTTTGATTCCTTGAAATATATAGCAAATACCCTAATGTATTACTTGGATGCATATGCAGAAGTTTCTAACAAAATATCTTTATAATTTAAAAAAAAAATCTCCAATTATTGATATATTCAGACTTATTTTCTTTTTGTCTTAAGTCCACAAGTTCAACCATACTAACAGTACGATAGGTGTTATAAAAGCGATTGAGAAATTCTTGTTCCAACTGCTCCCAACTATCAACTGAATTTGCCTCCAAATCGGTGTACCAATCAAGTATATTTCCCACCAATGAGCACATAAATTGCTTAATCAGATAATTTCCATATATTCTAATATTGTTGCGCGTCTTAATAAAATGATCAACATGTTGCTTTGGGTTGCCTTTGTCATCAAATTGCTGAAATTTAGGGGGTTGATAGCCAACTGACATCTTCAAACTATTAATTCTCTCAATATATGGCTTGGCATAAGTTAAAGTTGACTTGAAACTTCCATCGAACTTATTTTTAATAGTCTCCATAATAATTTCATTCTGTTGGTCAACAGGAACTAACCCATTTAATGAAACTTGCAGCTCTTTAGTTGAAACTTTCACTTGATTGTTGTTTCAAGCATATCTCAATTTCTTCATGTGCTTTAAGTTAATTTCCCATTATGCTGCTAGTATTAATATTGTCCACTTTATTCATTAAATTCGTGGTTTGATAGTCTTACTCTTGAATATGTTTCGTGAATCCTTCAACAGCTTTCGTTAAATTTGCAATTAGCTCTTTCAATGAAGTAGTTTGGACCACCATGATTGTAACTTCATAATTTAAGCTTGTAGAAAATTCAAGCATTGTATTTGGATTTAATAACTCTTTATATAAAGCTCATGTTTTTTGCTTTGCCTTCAATTTGACTGATAATGTTAAAGCATCACCCTTGTCCTTTCATACTTGTGTTTTGGAGTGGTGATTTCATAGCTGAACATGACACTATCTTGTCTTGCTCCTTCATGCTTGTGATTTGGAGTGACTATTTCAACTTCATTGCTCGCCAACACACCATCTTGTGTTTCTCCCTTATGCTTGTGGTTTGAAGTGACGACTTCATAGTTCGATAAAATACCATCTTGTCTTGCCCTCTTATACTTGTGATTTGGAGTGGCCATTTCAACTTTATAGTTTGCCAACACACCATCTTGTCTCGACATGAAAAATTTAACATTTGTGAAATTGGAGTAATTGTCATTCATTATCATTTAAATTTTGAACTTGATTTGAAAAGAATAGATGAGAGGTAGAAATTATCCCACTATGGCGTGCCAGAAATTTGTAATACAAATTTTCATTGTCTGCAAAATAACAAACAAGAAAAATAGTATAAATTGAATTTTAATGTATCAAAAAAATTAAATAGTTACAATTTCTAAATAATTCCTCTAATTCTTCTTTTTAATAACAATATATTTTGAATTTGAAATTTTGAAGGTGGAATCGCTTATTTGATCTCCTTTAAATTGATTTCGTCCTTCAATAACGTTAATTTGAGGGTTTGACATATTGAGTTTGAATTAAATGTTACAACTTTAAGAACGCTGACTTGGTGAATTTAGTAAATTTTTATGGTAGTGACCCTTTGATCTTCTTTAATGTGAATTGAATTTTCAATAACGTTAATTCAAGGGTTTAACAACTTAATTTTAAATTAAATGTTATCATTTGAGTAGACTCCGCGATGAACGCCTTGAATACTATAGATCTTCTTGAACTTGATCTCCTTAAGTTGAGAAAATTTCCTCCAATATATTTTTTGCTTAGATTTCTTCTTCACAACTTATGTTTAACTTCTTGAAAATGACCACTATTTATACATATAAAATGAGGGCTCTTGCCATTTTTACTTGATGACATGGGAAAATTTGATTAATTTTTTATAATTTGATGGATATTTACTAATTTAATCAGAAAATGTGATTTGAATTATCAAAATATTGTATTCACTTTTATAATTTGTAAGATACGATTCTTATTGCCAAAATATCATAATTTGACACATTGTAATATTTAATTTTTTATTAATAATTTTTTTTATTTAATCTTACAATTCAATGATAATTTTAAAAATAAATAAAAATATAAAATTAATAAATTAAAATATATTACATATATCAATGCATAATTGATTGTAAATTTTTCATTTTACCACTAAAAATTGTATTCATTCCCATTTTTCTAATTTTTTTATATAAGTGCTTTGTGGTTGATGTTCTCCTATCACAATTTGTCTTCTTTTCATAGGATGGACAAAAAAATTGAGAAACCAAAAATTATGTTAGGTGCAGGGTATGATTATTTGTTATTTTATTTTTTAAATACATTATTTTATATGTAGATGAAAGGTAAAAATGTAATAATTATAATTAATACGATTGATAATATGTCTTTTTGTAAAAGTACTATAATTGATATGATTGGTGATATGCTTTTTTTTTGTGAAAAGATGTTTAAATTTGAATATATTTTTAAAAAGTGAAAGGTTATATTTTATTTTTAAAAAAAACTCACAAATAAATATATATTTGTGAAAACAATTATTTTAAAATGTTTTTTTTTTCTGAAATTTTTTCATAAGCAAACAAATTTCCATAGGCCATCATAGCTTAATATTCTAACTTTTAAGAAATTTTCCAGCTGAATTGTTGTCTCAGACTCTGAGCAGAGTAAAATGGTTGCTCGCCAAAACCAGTGATGACACCTAATCCCATCAATCACTTCACCTAATTCCGAGTTGTTAGAAAATTATTGAATTAAGTTTACAGCACAGTACGGATTATTCCCTAATTTATTTTTAATTTAAAAAATTTTAAAAAAATATTAAATGGAGTATGTTAAGAGAATAAATTTACCTGTTCTTTTCTTTTTTCGCCCCCTGGAAAATCCAACCAATCATCACGTGTACCTCACATGCAGGTTCCTCAAAGGAAGCATTGTTTTTTCTTTTCTTCTTCTTTTAATTTGCTTGCCTGTATTTATAGGTATTTTTAAACATTTTATGAAATTTTTAGGTTAAGTTTGGATTGAAGGACTTTAGAATTAAAGATTTTAAATTTATAATAATAAATTTATTGAGTTTGTTATAGATAATTTCAAGTTAAAAAGAATTTTAAATACTTTAGCATTTAATTTGAATTATTTTTCCTATCATTGCAGTATATTTCAAATCAATTTTAAAGTTATTTGAATCTTCGAATTCAAATACCTACGTCTAAATATTACCTAAAAATTTATAAAATGTGTTAAAGTGTACGGTAAAATTCTTAAGATAAAAACTTATAAACTCTCATAAAATGTAATGTGAACATATCCAACTTTAAAAAATAAGATTTTCTTATTTGTTGATGTAAATTACCAGACGATTATCGTTACTATCTAATTAATTATATTTTATAAGCTTGTTTTCATCAAAACAAATTGGGATCTTATTTAAAAATAAGATCTAACATCTCCGCAAACATCTTATATATTTGTTTGTTTGTTTATTTGTTTTGATAGGCTCGTAACAAGTTTAATTTAGGTTTTACCCAAACGTCATATTGATAGTTTGTATGGATGGATCGGACTTTGGGAGCATAAATCAATATTGTAAATTCATTGGGTTTAATTTATATTATTTTGACAGCAATCATATTAGCTAGAATACATATTTTAAAATAATAATATAGAATTTGAAGAATGTATGGTAAAGCAAAATCAATTTTTATGAAAACATCGTACAAGATGTTTTCATATTTTCGGTTGTTGTCTGTGTTGATGCCATAAAACTTAGCCTTAGAATATTGGGTTTAATTAGCTGGGTCGAGCTACTAGGATCATGTGAATAGGTTGAACATATGGATTTGAATGGGCCGAGGCCCAAGGATTTGAATAAGGCTCAATTGATGATTCTAGTTGACTAAATGCTAGGAGGATTGAGTCAGGACATAAAATTTGGATCACACATGTGAAGACTCAATTACGTATTACATTCAGCGCACTAAGAAACCATTCTAAGTTAAATTAATATTTTTTATAATCGATCATTGATCAAATATTAATTAGTTAACGGTTTAATTAATTGGATTGTTGCAACTGATCTAATTGAAATTAATTATATTTTTTATTATATATTATAAAATAATAACGTAATAAATTAATTAGTATGTACTATATTTTAAAGATAAAAAATAAATAAATAATCAACTAAAATAATATCTAACATACCCCAAAATTTAAATAATTACATACATATTATAAAATAACAAGGTTAAAACTTGAAATTTTCTCAAAAAAATAAAAAAAGTTATAAATTAAAAATAAAAAAAAATTGATTAATTAAATCATAAAATAATTATTCGGAGATAATCGAAGCAAATCAACCACCAATTTCCAATTAAAGTCGAATGTATAAAAGAGTGACTTAAATATCATAGTTGGTTCAAACCCAACACTTGTTTTACAAAAACTCTTCAAGGGTGTTGGAGATGTTCAAGAAGAGGTGAGTTGTTCGTGGTTTGTTTGACTCGCATCCTCTGTGACGGCTTAAAATTTTGCTAGGAGTTTACAACTCTTTTAAAAAAGCAATGGACTTTTTAATTTATAATTTTATGATGTGTGCAAGGCTGTAAGGTCTCTCAATAATATACCATCCCACCATTCTAGTTTCAGTTGGTTATTTATGCTTCCTCAACAAAAAAATCTTGAGTTATTATTAAATCTAATTAAAATAAGTTCACATTATTTTTGAAAAAGACCTTATAACTCATATAATGAAAATAATTGCTTACAAATTCTCAAAACTTACGAGGCACTTTTCGCTACTTTATTTAAATTTACAACTAATTTCTTAAATTTTTGAGCAAAATTTAAGGAGACGATATTGAATTTTATTAAATTAAACCAAGGGTGTGCACGAGTTTTTCATGTAAATTTCATTCTGCCCCTCGTACTATTAGTGAACATTATGTTGTCCTCTTTCATATTTTATTTGTATATATTATCCCCTCCAATTCTCCATAATATTTCAATTGATTATTTTCCGTGGAAATTCACCAAAAAATAAAATAAAAATAATGATGATAGTAATAAAATAAAAAAGAATGACATATTGAAATTCTTTATATATATATATATATATATTATTGGAGTTGGATTCTTACTTCTTTGAAATTTTATCCTAACTTTTGGACACAATGTTTTGGATAGGATCGGTGGATCCAATCTGAATTAATAGTCGGTTCAATTTGATTTAATGCAAAAAATAAAAAATTTGATCAAATTGGTCCAAAAACTAGTTGGAACCAATTTTTTGTTGTTTCTTTTTTTAGGAATATTAAATTTGATATTTGGTTATTTATGTATTTATTTGAATTTTGAGTTTTGTTATTTTTATGTTTTAGTTGATTATTTATCTTTTTCATTTTATATATAATAATTAGTTTATTATATTTTTATATTAAATAACATAATAAAAAATATAATTAATTTTAATTAAATCAATCGGATAGATGATTGATCGAATTTGATCCATTGAAATACTAATTCATAGCTTAATTAATTTTAATAAAAATTTAATTATAAAAATACTATTTATGTCTCTTTAAGTTGAGTTTTCTTAAAGTAGGAGTAGTAGTACTAGTAAAGGCGCAGAACTCTGCCAACTATACAAAGCAACAGCGATACCAACCATTTGCAGTCACATTGCCTTGTGGAGTCTATTAATTACGCCTTTCTGGATGAATAAATAAAAGCACCTCCCTCTTTATAGTCCAGTTTAATTGATGGATCAATTAACATATTTTTTATTTTTACCGATAAAGTGGGGATTCGAATCCTGGTAGAAACCTGCACCTGAATTTTTGTATTGAGCAATCACTGTACTGCCAGTCGGATTCTGTGACCGGAGTTTGATATGAAATAATTACTTTGAAAGTGACTCATTATACGCAAAAATATACAATTATTGAGAAACCTATAATTCAGTTGAATCATATCACACAATTTACCTCATTCTAAGTAATTGGGCAGGTGATTAGAAGTTCAATCATTGACCGGTGTAATTTAAGAATTTGAATATTAAAAAAATAAAATAATAAAATAAAATAAAATAAAAAATAAAAGCACATCCTATTCCTACTCTCGACTAATTTGGGCCTTACCCTTAATTTCCTCGACTCCAAATCCAGTTGTCCCCCTCGGCAACTGCTCCATATAGTAGCAGATCTTATATAGTGATTCCCATCTACCAAAAAAGGAAAAAAAATCATAATAGATTCCCAAAACTCAATTGAAACTCTCAATCGCGACATCTATGTTTCATTTTTTATAAGTCCAAAATTTATTGTGTCTTTTTCCATTTTAAAATATTTTTTTTCTTTTAAAATCTTCATCTAAATTAAAGTAAGGATCTAACACTACTAACTCTTAATCAAAAGTAACACAAATATACTTATAAAATTTTATTTTTTCAATTCACATCCAATTCGATGGAGCATTAATTAAAATGTCGCGTCTAACATATGGAGTAACTTAATTTAAGGCTTGGGCGTTTGGTAAGGTGTAGCCCACAGTCCACCAACTCGAACCATCAAATGCAGCTGTTTAAGAACTACCTGCCACCTACTAGCAATCCTTAATGAGCAATGAAACAATAGTTCAAAAAAAGTAGGAGTAATTGTGGTGTAAGCCAAGATCTTCAACTTTTGGACCTGGAGAGTAACCTTGGAAAGGATTATTATGCTGTGAGAGCGGCTATGCATAACATACTTGTGTATATCTTGATTTTACTATTTATTTGTGGGTAATAACGATAAAGTTTTTATTAATAATATGTATTAAATGATAATAATTTTTATTTTATAATAATAATTTTTACAATCGCAATACTAATAAAAATATATTTAAATTGTTACCGAACATATAAAATTAAACCTTATCAATATTTTTTTTTTCTCTTATGGCGTGATGGGACCAACGTGATAATAATAAATAATGAGCATTCGTCATTTGTACTTGCAAAAGCTTTGGTCTGGTGAAAAATTTAGTAATGATATTCCCCAAACAGAAAAACTCTTTTTTTTTTTTTTTAATGGCAGATAGGATCAAATTATTATTATTAATATTAATATGTTGAGCAAATGTAGGTTGGGTCAAATGTTCCTGTATGTAGATAAAAGTTGGGGGCTTATGACCTGTAAAATTTCATGATTGAGAAGAGACCCATGTTCCTTACACGTGCACCATGTGTACAATTAATCATTGATCTCCATATTTTAGAGACACTTGGAATGATTTATCTCTTTTTACAGACACAAAAAAGCCATATCTCAGACAATCTTATTATTGGACAGCCACAATACTACCACAACTGATCTACTACTAATTTAGAAATTTTTATTTTTTACATGGGAGCTAATTATATATTATCACTTCAAAATAAAAATAAAAATAAAAAAATGAGTGGGACTGGACTGCCTCATTTAGTTATTCTCCTCCGTAATCCGTACGTTTCACCATTCTTTCTTTTTTCCTTTTTTTTTTTTTTCTCTTTTATATTAACATACTATAAATAATAGTACTACTCAAATTGATCACATTAGGACAACAATTATGGTTTTCTTAAGCCCACAAGCAACTAGACCAACGCCTTTGATGTTAATTTGTACCTCGGATATGATAAATCGGATTTTGATTTTCTAATAATTACAACTATCAATTACCGACAAACTTGTTAATATCATTATCTGTAGCGGGTCAAGGCTAATTAGCAAACTGAATTTGTTAAAGAAATAGTTGGAACGAAAGAGGAGATTTTGTTGCATTCGAGAGACTTGAATTCCCTTCACCAACTATTTCCTTCTATCATAATTGACTGCGATCTTGTAAAATATTATATTTAGCGTATTAATACAATACTAATTTTTTAATTGTTAATATTTTTATAATATAAAATATTATACAATCATCCAAATATTCAATGCAGCATGTACTATGTGATTGATGATAGTCCCTTTGGGTCGTAGCCGATTTGAGCCGGATCAGATAAGGTTATTAATTAGGGGTAAAATGGGAAAATAGGGACTTTCCTTGTTAAAACCAAACAAGCTCTATAATTTTTAGTAGAGATTGAAGATTCATATTTTCTTTGGAAGATTTCATTTACTTATTTTGCTTAACACAAAACCATAAGGGCATTTCTTTGGCAAAATCATAGAAAAGAAAAGCTGGCACGTGCAATAGTTTAATTGGTAAATCAATCAATATGGTACTCATTTTTCGCGGCAGAGTAAGGGTTTTAATTTTGATCGGAACCTGTGGCTGAATTTTGATATGAAACAATTATTGTTTTGTTAGTGAGACCCTATAATGAGAGTTTGGTATGAAACAATTACTTTGAAAATGACTCCTTATGCATAAAATTGTACAATTTATGAAAAAATTTATAATATATTTAAGGCATATCCGCAATTTACTTATTCAAAATTTTAGGGATAAGGGTTTCAGAGATTAAGAATATTATTTGACGATTAATATTTGAATTATAAAAAAAATAAAATGAAAAGCACAAAAATTGAGGAATTTAAAAACAATTTCTTTTGTTAAAAAAAGCAGTCAGACAGTTCACCGACATTTTGACTGAGGCACGGAGTGGTAGGTTTTATACATGTTATTCTTAATTTTGTATACTTTCAAGTTTAGAGAAAAAGAAATTAAAAAAAGACATGGAACAGAGTGCAGTTGGGTGGGGGTGGGCGGTGGGTCTATTCTATTCTTCTCAAATTCCCCACATCACCACTCCTACTTCATCTTCTTCCTCAATTCTGCTCTTCTTCTTCCATCTCAGATTCCATTACCAAAGAAGTTAACGTCACTAATTTTAGGGTCCTTTTTTTTTCTGTTCAAATTTATAGATAGTTAGTACTTCCTATCTTTGTACACACTACAGAGAAAGCCACATTTTTAGAGGTCTCATTGACCTGACCAAATAATCATCGAAAGAATTTCCTTCATATTTCTCTTTTCTGATCTCTCCCATTGTTTTTTCTTGTAAGAATAAGAGAGTGATATGGTGCTGTGAGTACAGTAGATATAATTGTTGCGGTAGTCAGGTTTTTTGTTGTGATCTTTGTATTCTAGAATTGGGTTATTAGAACTTCAAAATTGGTGGTTGTCAAAGATTTGAGCTTCTAGATCTGTTCCTTGAGCTGGTTAGCTGAGTTTTCTTGAGATTTGAGATGGGTTGTGCTTAAGTTGAGCAATTGAGAGATTAATTGGAAAAGGGCAGGATGTCTTGGAAGAGCAGAGGAGTGGAGTCAACTTCGAAGAATGCTGTTTCAAGAAAACTCACTATTTTTCTCTGTATTGGTTGCTTCTGCGTTGGGATGCTCTTCACCGACAGGTTTGATCTTTTGGATTTCATGTCAATTTTGATTGATTTTTATTAGTGCATATTTTGGTTATTGGATTTTAGGTCTATGGGGTGTTTAGTGGTGATTGACAATCATAACTGGCTATGATGGCCAAATTATGTAATGATTGCCGTAGTTGGTCATCAAAGTACTGATGTCGTTCAACATATACAATTGATTTTGTGATCCAATTGTTAAGTGCAAGTTCACTTTAGAGTATCAGATAGGCTGCTAATGATGGACTGTGCTAAAAGTGAACGTACATATCTCCATTTTGATGCAATTTTATTTGATTAAGTTGATTAAATCTTTCCATCTATCTTACGCTGTTCCGGAAGCTTCAAAACTATTTCGGTTCAAGTTATAGAAGTGAACTTTCTGAGAGACACAGTTATAGGGAAGATGACTCAATATGTGAGGATTGCCAAATGTTCTAGAGTACGCGAACAAAGATACTATTGGGGTAAAAACTACTCTTAAAAGTTGAACTCGAGATCACTTTTGGGAGAGCTGTTCCTTGGGATTGCAGAAGTGGCTTTTGTAGTCTCAAGAGCATCAGCAAAGAAGCTAACCTTCCTTGGTTTTACAATATAACAAGTTTCGGGTGCATGTTCATCTGCATATTGCTTTTTTCTTTTTTGGTTCAACTTTAGCCCAACTTCATTATTTTCATGCTAGTGACCCTATGCAGGGGATTTGCTGCAACCTTAGATGCGAGTTTAAAAAGTCTTGAGTGTTAAGAGTCTAAATATGCTAGAGGTGGATTATTTATAATATATGAAAATTAATAAGAACACTTGCATTTACCTAATTATTTATCCTGCACCTCACTTTTTGAAAGTAATAGTATCTCTTTATCATACTTGCAAAAGTATTCCAAAAGTATTCCGCTAAGAGAACATG
Organism: Paulownia fortunei; assembly: GCA_019321725.1. Lineage (NCBI taxonomy): Eukaryota > Viridiplantae > Streptophyta > Magnoliopsida > Lamiales > Paulowniaceae > Paulownia > Paulownia fortunei. The sequence continues at coordinate 8,441,965 of CM033113.1, read as the reverse complement.
ACAAAAGTTTCTCACTTAAGTCAAACATTCTGTTTGCTTTATAAAGCTTCCTATTTTTGTGTCTCTGATTGTTTTGAGTTTATTGCCACAGGATGTGGGCAGTGCCAGAAGCTAAAGATATATCACGGTCAACAGGGATTGCAGACGAAAAGCTTAAGTTAGTTTCAGATGGTTGTGATTCAAAAGTTGTGAGTACTTGCAAATCACTATTTGAACTTTACCCCCATTCTAAATTGCAAGATTTAGCTTAACTGCTGATATAATAAGCATGATGTATGGAATATCCTTTACTATATGTGCAAAGAAGATTTTATTACTTATTCAGAGATTAATGCATGTTATTTTATCATTTTTTGTTTTGTCAGAAGGGTGTAAAAGGCAGGTCCAACGATGTATTAGGCGAAGTTTCAAAGACACATGATGCTATTCAGTAAGCCCTCAAGGTCCTAGGATATTTATTTCATAATATTCATCAGTGACATAAATTGCATAACTCATGGCCATCTACAAAGTGCAGCACCCTGGATAAAACAATTTCAAATTTAGAAATGGAGCTAGCTGCAGCAAGGGCTGTACAGGATTCCTTACTAAGCAGTTCCCCAATATCTGAAGACCTGAATATGCCTGAATTAACCAAAAAAAGAAAATACTTGATGGTAGTGGGCATAAACACTGCTTTTAGCAGTCGAAAGAGAAGAGACTCAGTACGCGCTACTTGGATGCTACAAGGTGCTTCATACTTTAATTTTTTTCTGTTTTATGAATTTGTCTGTTTATCATATTAGATTGGTGAAGCTATTCCTAATTCATTATTCCTATTAATTGGGCTATTCAGGTGATAAACGTAAAAAGCTTGAGGAAGAAAAGGGCATTATAATTCGATTTGTGATTGGTCACAGGTGAGGAATAGATATCTTTGGTTACGTTAAAACATTATTTAGTTACTGTTATTTTTTTCCATTGGGAATTTCTATCAGTTGTGCACTTTGTGGGAAGTTGTTATGATTATTTATTAAATATAAATTACATGAGTATACCATTGCAATTTTTCCTTCTTATAATTATCGGTTACTTGGTTTTTCTGTTGTTCAAGTCTTCTTCTTTTTGCACTTTTCCCCTGGGTATATGGCTGGTGCTTCTGCAGTTCTGTTTTATATAATTTGATGCACTAAATTTGTTAAAACATAATTATGTTATCGTGGAAGAGCTTCTGAACAAGCATAAGTTTTAGTTCACAACCTTTGCCTGCATTGTACATTTATTTGAAAATTTCCTTAGTATCATTATCATATTTTTCATGCAAATGCAATTTGACAAGGAATGATGTCTAATTTTCACCTTTTTTCATTTGATCCTCTGATCGCCAGTGCAACATCAGGTGGTATTCTTGATAGAGCTATTGAAGCAGAAGATAGGAAACACGGAGATTTTTTGAGACTGGTATTTTATAAATTTTTCTTTCTCTTGCTGTTTTTCTTTCCTGAAATTGCTTAAGGAGAATATATTTTATATCTCCATCCTTCACTTTTTATATATAGCTTACTCATGTTCCTGTTATGCAATCTACTACTATAAAAATGATTAAGGTACTATGCCGTTATCCTTACTTATTGGTGCATTATTGTCCAGGAACATGTTGAAGGATACCTTGAACTATCAGCGAAGACGAAGACCTATTTCACCGCTGCTGTTCAACTTTGGGATGCAGATTTCTATGTCAAAGTTGATGATGATGTGCATGTAAACATAGGTAAGAAGCAAATATTATACCTTCAAAATTTGCCTATCAATTACAGGTTTTCATGTCTCTTTGCATGAGTTCAAGGTGTGCATAATGGTATGTATATATATGCATGCCTGTGTGCCTGTGAAGAAGGAAAGAACTGTGGATAGTATCAAAGATAACCTTCCTCGTTGAATCAAGGATTGAAGCAATTATGACCCAAAAATATTATTTTCTTCTAAAGTTGCTTTGTTGGATTGACATGGTTTCTGGGTGAACCCCTACTATAAATTGAAAAGTGAAAAGGTCACCTACCTGCTTGTATTCTGCATTTCTGTCCATGGAAAAAATCTGTTTTGTTTTAAAAAATAGTTGCTATGACTTACTATTTCATTGGTGAAGAACATATTATTCTTAACTTTAGTTTTACTAATACTCAAAGATATCATTACATCACCAAACATTACAACTCAAACCAACTATCAGGACACCTGAATGCATACCAACAGGGAAGTTTTTATGCAAAGAACTGAAGAAAACAGTGTGCTTGAAGGACATACTTGTAAATCAGAACGAACAACCTTCTTTATTGAGAGCATGCTTATAATGAACAAGTCTTCTGGGGTGAGGGGCAACAAGTACTGTGAAATGCTTTTAAAATAGATTACTGTAAGACATTCTCCTCAATGTTGTAATCTTATGATGCTTGGAGTGCAGCAACGTTGGGAGCAACTCTGGCTAGGCATCGTTCAAAACCAAGGGTGTACATAGGATGCATGAAATCTGGTCCAGTCCTGGCTCAAAAGTAAGCAAGAGTCTTGCAATGTTATTCTGTTTATGAATTCTCAGGAAATATTGTACTGTATATGTTAGCTTTAGTTTTGTCCCCAAAATTTTCCCTTTTCTTTTCCTTACTTGCCCTGGGTTTTGTCATTCTACTGACAGGGGAGTAAGATATCATGAACCTGAGTATTGGAAATTTGGTGAGCAAGGAAACAAGTATTTTCGTCATGCTACAGGGCAATTATATGCTATTTCTAAAGATTTGGCTACCTATGTATCAATAAACCAGTGAGTGTTTTCCTTGGCTTGTTTTTCTTTCTTTGTATGTCTAAAATCTACATCAATCAGTTTATCCTATAAATTGAATTGCCGTAGGCATGTTTTGCACAAATATGCAAACGAGGATGTCTCGCTGGGAGCTTGGTTCATTGGATTGGATGTGGAGCATATAGATGACCGAAGACTATGTTGTGGAACACCACCTGGTAACGTCTTTTGCTAAGTCCCGCTGAACACCAATAATTTCACTCATCAAAAAATATATTTATCTATATCCATATCCATACCGTGTGAATTCTACAAGTGTTCGTTCCTATTGTGAAAAGACACCCCTTACTTAATTACTCTTGCTTAATAACAAATAAGTGTGTGTTAGGGAGGAACAAAGTCTATTAGAGAAGAAACCATTTAGTAAATTTGATCTCTGGGAGATAGTAAGATGGAAGAAAAAAGCATCATAGTAACTACTGTAGTGGAAGTACTGAAGTAAATGGATGAGTTGAAAATGGGTGCTTGAACAATGTGAAGTAACATACAAGCTCTTAATTATGTTGATGGAATTGCAGATTGTGAGTGGAAGGCCCAGGCAGGCAACATCTGTGTTGCTTCATTCGACTGGAGCTGCAGCGGAATCTGCAATTCTGCTGATAGGATTAAGGAGGTGCACCGCAGATGTGGAGAAGGTGAGAATGCTCTATGGAATGCAGCTTTCTGATTGGTATCGTTTCTTTTCAATCACTGGAGCTGCACCGGAAAAAGGTGAGAATGCTCCACGGCATGCAGCTTTCTGATACTGCATCCTGTTGTCCTATCTCAGGACAATGCTAAGAGGCGCTAGGAATTTGCTTGTTTTAAATCATTTTCTGATATTTGCAACTAAAATTTACCTGTAATATATGTATAAGAGAGGGGGAGAGTGGGGAGAAAGGTTGCGGTAGAAATCTGCTCCATTTTAGCCGAGGAGATAGATCATTATAGCAACTATACATAGAAATTAGGAGCAAAGTGTAAACCGTGTTGCTGGATCTTTAGGGCTAGTGGAACTCATAATAAGTGTCTTTTTTTCTGTGAGTTTTTGCTGCCTTTTGCTTTATAGTGTAGTTATTTTGCCTCCCAATTCTTGGGACTTTTTTCGTTTCACTTCTTCTTCATCATATAGATTGAGCCAGGTGTGAATCTCTAAAAGTTTTGCTGATCTGCCCCTCGACTCAAGTTTTTTATTGCGCAAATCCCATTCTTCCCCATCGGTCCTCCCAGAAAATTTATTATAGTTTGGTAAAGAATGGTATCCACAGTCCACACTTTGTTCAAATCCCATATATGATGGGCATTGCCAATCACTTTAATACGGTTTCTAAAGCGTGACATCCTCAGACTTTGTTCTTGAAGTAATTTTGTCTCTTAGAAGAGTCAGTTAACAAAAGTAACTACTCACTCTGCCATCTTTGAACAACATATGAAAGCTTCTCACTTATATTTTTTTGGGAATGAAATTTTTATTCTCCTAAAATATCAATTATTTATTATAATATTTAAATAATTCAATATCCTACCATATTCCTATTAGCCATAACAAAACAGTTTTGACAAGATAAGATATAACAAGAGTTGAAAATATTATTCAAAATACATTATATTTTTTTTTCTAATAAAATGTTTAAATATATTTTCATTCTTTATATATTTTGCAAATCCATTATCAAAATATATTTTCTCCTAATAATCTTCCAAGAATGGCCAGAAATGAACCAAAGTCATTGGGTCAAAATTTCTTATACTTATATTGAAATGACAATCAGATTTGTACTTTAAAGATTATTCACAAGATTATGGGTGAAGTAAAAAATTCAAGGTAATTATCAAGAAAACAAGAAGTAATAATTCAGGGTCAGTAACATTCTTCTCGAATGTCCCGTTCAACATAAAATGATGCAAAACTACAGCGACGCCTGTGATTGTCGATTTTTACTTATTACCTAACGACGATTGCGATCCATCATAAAAAATTAATTGACGGCATTTGTTTAATTATTAAAACTTCTATGTTAAATGGATCTACCCAAATCCATATAATCATCGAGTGACAGAGCATGTTATGGATAGAGTTGGCGCACCTCATTTTATAACATTATTAATTTTTGACAACTCGATGATATAGCAACTTTTTCTCCTCTTATGCTGTAGACAAATTAAATTTGTCAATTAAATAGACATATGTAAAATTAAATGTATTAAATATTAATTTTATATTTTTTATTTATATTAAAAATTTAATTAAATTTAATTTTTAAATTAAATAGTTAATTAATTAATATTATAATATATTTTGTTGGTCAATTAAATATCGTCAAGTATCAAATTTTAATTCTTGGGAATCAATATTGTATCAAATCTTGTGATCAAAAGATAGATATCAATCAAATTATGAACAACCAATCAAATCGTGGTACTTTATCAATGACTTATCAAATAACTCATACTCCATAAGTATAAATAGGGGTTATTCACAAGAGTTAAAAACACAAGTGGTGAAAAAGAGATCCAAGCAAAAAAGGTGTTGGAGAAATTCTCTCAACCAAGACGGTCAAAATTCAAGGAGATCCATGGTGTTCAAAGTGACAATCAAGGCGTTCATCGCGGAGTTCGTTCAAATAATAACGTTTTAATTCGAAATTAAGTTGTTAAACCCTCGAATTAACGTTATTGAAGATTAAATCCACATTGAAGGAGATCGAAGAGTTGATCCACCGATAAATATTCAAATCCAAAAAGTTTACATTCTTGAAGTTTTAACGTTTTAATTCGAGATTAAGGTGTTAAACCCTCGAATTAACGTTATTGAAGAACAAAATCCATTTCGGAGGAGATCAAATTGGCGATTGCACCTCCAAAAGTTTAAATCCCAAAAGACATTGTTTTTGAAGAGAAGAATCAGAGGAATTATAGAGATTGTAACCATTTTATCTATTTAATTCAATAAAATTTCATTTATACTATTTTTCTTGTTTGTTAATTTAACAGACAACGAAATTTGTGTTACAAATTTTTGGCACGCCCAGTGGGACTATCTTTATCTCTCATCTCTTTTTTCAGAAATTTTGAAATATCATAATGACTACTCGCAAGGTCGCAGTAGTGAAAATTACTACTTCAAATTCTTCGAATGCTGCAGGCGAAAGTATTGGTGTCGTCACAAGAAGTATGTCGAAAAAGTCGCTATCATCTTTCGAGATAACTCCTTTGCTCAAAACTGCTGAGAAAGATTTGCCACATTTTGCTAATACAAACGAAGATGATGGAAACCTAAATGATGAATCTGCATCATCCACCCCTCACTCAGCATCAAGTTACTCATTTACCTGTCATGGTGACAAATGCTACAACTCTCGAGGAGCAAATTGCAAGTTTGACGAAGGCCATTGAGGGACTCACTAAACATGTTCAAGAGTAAGACTCTCAAATCACAAAATTGATGAACAAAGTAGACAATGCTGATGTTAGCCACGTAATGGGCAAACAAGTTGAAAAGAAATGCATTTGATTGGTATACTGACTTGGAGGCAAACTCAATCGATAGTTGGGAACAGTTGGAACAAGAGTTTCTCAACCACTTTTATAGTACTCGATGAATGGTTAGCATGATTGAACTCACGAATTCACGTCAGTGGAAGGAAGAGCCTGTTATCGACTATATCAATCGTTGGAGAAACTTAAGTCTCAATTGCAAAGATCGACTGTCAGAGGCTTCAGCTATTGAGATGTGCATCCAAGGAATGCATTGGGGCCTTCGGTATATCCTGCAAGGAATCTAACCAAGGACGTTTGAAGAGTTGGCTACTCGAGCCTACGATATGGAGTTGAGTATGGCTGCAAGTGGAGTTGAAGGGCCACCCATCCAAGAGCCTCAAAGGTCCAAAGAAAGGTATGAAGCTAAGAAGGGAGGCAAGTCTTTCTCTAAAGTTCCAAACAAAGAATCTATGGCGGTCAATGTAGCATCTATCAAATTCAAAGGTAACACAAATGATAAGAGCGGTGAAAAGAAAGATACCTCTCAAGAAAGGGGGTAAAGAAAGTTGACTCTAAAAGAGATGCAAACAAAGCAATATATATTTCTTAACTCTGATGTCTCTGGAATATTCGATGACTTGCTCAAAGAAAATCTCATTGAATTACCTGAAATGAAACGTCCTGAAGAAGCTAGGCGTGTTGATGACCCAAAGTACTGCAAGTACCATCGTTTGGTGGGGCATCCAATCCATGATTGCTTCATATTCAAAGACAAAGTCATGCAGTTAGCTCATCAAGGGAAGATCTCGCTTGAGGAAGATAATGCAACTGCCAATCTTATCACCATCGAATTTGGATTTACTAATGTTATAATGGAGAATGTGCCTGGATGCAGTGATGATGGAAAGCTTGATTATGACAATAACATTTCATGTAACATGACAAGTGAACAAAAGATTTCCTCCAATGAAGTTTGTTTGTCTGAAAATGAAGCTCACAATATAGTGTGATTGTGTGTTGGCAGTGACATTCACTGATGAAGATTTGTTGCTTGGTTCCAAACCCCATAATAGACCATTATTCATAACTGGCTACACTCGTGAGCAAAAAGTAAATAGGATATTGATTGATGGAGGCTCTACAGTAAATATCTTACCCTTGCGTACACTTAAGGAGTTGGGAATTTCCATAGATGAACTTGCAAATAGTCGTTTGATGATCCAAGGTTTCAACCAAGGGGGGCAAAGGGCTCTTGGTATCATAAGATTAAAATTATTGATGGACGATATGGCCTCAACTGTGTTATTTCATGTTATAGATGCCAAAATCTCATATAACATGCTTCTTGGTCGTCCTTGGTTGCATAAAAATGGAGTAATTCCTTCCACTTGGCACCAATGTTTTAAGTATTGTAGAGATGGCGTGGTAAAAAGAGTGCTCGGTGATGATAAACCTTTTACTGAAGCTGAATCATATTTTGCTGATGCTAAGTACTATCTCGAAGATGCAAAGAAACTTAAAGCTAAAGATAGTCCATCTCATGAGAAATCCAAGCAACAAAATAATGGTGTTGAAGGGAGTAAAACCAAAAACACTTTCCCAACTCATAGAGATCACGTAAAATGAGGATCGTCTCCCACTGAGGTTAGGCCTTTGAAAGAATTGGTGCTTCCTCTGACAAAACTCGATGCAGAGAAATTGTCTTCTCAGCCACTTGAAGGGTTTGTTTGCCCAACTCAAGGAGCTGAGACAGAACATGGGGTATGTATAGGAATCCAAAATACAAAATGTTTTGATCCGAAAGTTATAAACTTCTTGTTAAAGCTGGATACAACCTAAAAGAAAGTTCCGTCTTGGGTAAACTCCTTCCTGAAATCATTGGCGAACAAGTTCATGGACTTACAGCTACCCAAAAGTTGCTGAAAGAAAGTGGGCATATTGTTCAAAATACTCGAATTGGTATTGGGTTTGTACCACAAAATCCCATCCGCATTGCCATCAAAAAGCAAGCAGCAATCATGTGTCTGAAGGAGAATTTTCATCGACAGATGATGTTTTTGATAATAATGGAAAGAAAATAAAACAAATATCTGTCTTTGATAGACTTGGCCCGCTCAAAAAGTTAGGAAGTAAAAGTGTCAACCATCAAAGATTGGTTATCTCTAAGCATCTAAAAAGGGTCAGTAGACCGCGAACCACCCAAAAACTTCGAAGTCTAATTCCATCTCGTATGAGGTGATGCACTACTTTACTCATATCGTGTGAAAAAGTGCTGAAAGTTAAGTTGCAAACTATTATTTTCACACAAACTCAAGATGACGAAAATGATAGGGAAAGTGTAGCTTCATCTTATCACATCACTTTAAGTGAAGAAATGGAAGAGGAAGATGCTGAAGTTGCTCCTCCTGAACTTGAAGAAGGCGTTAAAGCTACTGTTGATGAGCTAAAAGAGATTAATTTGGGCGATGTCGATAGTTCCCGACCAATCTATATTAGCGCTTTGTTGGCCATTGATGAAGAAAGAGCATACCTCAAACTACTTTATAAGTTCAAAGATGTATTCGCATGGTCGTACAAAGAGATGCCTGGATTGGATTCGAAAGTAGCAGTCTATCACCTATCTGTTAAGAAAGGAGCTCGTCCTGTTAAACAAGCTCAGTGTCAATTTCGACCTGAGTTGGTCCCTTTGATTGAGGCTGAAGTGAATAAACTCATCGAAGTTGGGTTTATTCGGGAAGTCAAGTATCCTACATGGATCTCAAGCATTGTTCTCGTGAGAAAGAAGAATGGTCAAATTAGAGTTTGTGTCGATTTTAGAGATTTGAATGACGCATGTCCTAAAGATGACTTTCCGTTGCCCATTACTGAGCTCATGATTGATGCTACTACTGGCCATGAAGCGTAATCTTTCATGGATGGATCATCTGGGTATAACCAAATACGTATGGCTCCAAAAGATGAAGAGTTAACGATATTTCGCACTTCAAAAGGTATATATTGCTATAAGGTGATGCCGTTTGGATTAAAAAATGCCGGTGCTACATATCAAAGAGCTATGCAGAAAATCTTCGATGATATGCTCCATAAAAATATTGAGTGCTATGTTGATGACGTGGTTATAAAGTCTAAAAAGCAAGAAGATCATTTTCTAGATTTGAGAAAAGTCTTGGAACGATTGAGAAGATATCAACTGAAGATGAATCCACTGAAATGTGCATTTGGTGTTAAGTCTGGAAAGTTTCTCGGGTTCATCGTTCGCCATCGAGGGATAGAAATTGAGCAAGCAAAGGTTGATGCGATTCTAAAAATGCCTGAACCTCAAGACATTCACGAACTTAAAAGTTTACAAGGAAAGTTAGCTTATCTTCAAAGATTCATTTCGAACCTAGCCGGTCGATGCCAGCTATTCAGCCGACTTATGAAGAAAGGTATTCCATTTGAATGGGATAAGTCTTGTAGAAATGCTTTTGAAAGTATAAAGATCTATTTGATGAAGCCTCCCGTGTTGGTTGCACCAGTGCCTGGACGCCCATTGATTCTTTATATTGCTGCTCAAAAATTCCGTTGGGGCTTTATTAGCTCAAGAGAATAATGATGGGAAAGAAAGTGCCTTATACTATTTAAGTAGGATGATGATGCCAAACGAGTTGAACTACTCATCAATTGAAAAGATATGTTTGGCCCTTGTCTTTACAATCCAAAAATTGAACCACTACTTTCAAGCTCATACTGTCCGTCTTATCTCGAAAGCAAATCCACTGAAGTATATTATGACAAGGCCAGTTCTTTCTGATAGACTTGCAAGGTGGTACCTTCAATTGCAACAATTTGAGATCATATATATTCCTCAAAAGGCTATGAAAGGACAAGTTTTGGCAGACTTCTTGGCCGATCATCCTATTCCTGCTGAGTGGGAGCTATCTGATGATTTACCAGACGAAGATGTTCTCATAATTGAAATTACTCCTCCTTGGAAGATGTACTTTGATGGAGCTTCTCATAAAAAGGGAGCTGGTACAGGAGTCGTATTTATTACATTTGATGGAGAAGTGTTGCCTTACTCCTTCACCTTAATCCAAAATTGCTCCAACAATGTTGCTGAATATCAAGCTCTTATTCTTGGATTGGAAATGGCTGTTGATATAAAACAATTACATCTGAAAATGTATGGAGATTCTAAATTGGTGGTCAATCAATTGTTTGAAGTCAAGAAACCTGAGCTACTTCCGTATTTCAATTATGCTAGAAGGCTTATTGGATGGTTGAGATACATAGTTATTGAACATATACCAATGACAGATAATAAGCAAGCTGATGCTTTAGCAAATCTCGCTTCTACACTTTCCATGCCTGAAGGTAAAGCTCGTGTACCAATATGCAGAAGTTGGGTTGTACCACCAATCTTCGAGGATGAGAATAGTGATGAAGATAAAGAAAATCATGTTGTCGAAGTATTTAAAGTCGAGAAAGAAGATTGACGTCAACCACTTGTAGATTATTTGAAGTATGAGAAGCTACCTGATAATCCACGTCAAAGAGTTGATATTCGACGTCGTGTGGCTCACTTCATTCATTATAAAAGCACACTTTATAGACGCTCATTTGATGGAGTTTTCTTGCGATGTTTGGGTGATGATGAAGCCATCCAAGCTATAGAAGAAGCTCATTCTGGGATTTATGGTGCTCATCAATCAGGCCCAAAGTTGCACTTCCGAATAAAAAGAATGGGTTACTATTGGCCGACAATGGTAAAAGATTGTATGGATTACGCACAAAGATGTCAAGCCTGTCAATTTCATACAAATCTTATTCATCAACCACCTGAGCCGCTACACCCTACTGTTGCTTCATGGCCGTTTGACGCTTGGGGCTTAGATGTGGTTGGACCTATGACAAAGTCTTCTAGCAGACATTTATACATTTTGGCTGCAACTGACTACTTTTCTAAGTGGGCTGAAGCAATACCTCTTAAAGAGGTAAAAAAGAAAAATGTTGCTGACTTTATCCGTATTAATATTATTTATCGCTATGGGATTCCTAGATATATAATTACGGATAATGGAAAGCCCTTTTGCAACAGTTTGATAGATAAGCTTTGTCAGAAGTTTAGTTTCAAACAAAGAAAATCTTCCATGTATTATGCCGCTGCTAATGGACTCGCTGAAGCATTCAACAAGACTTTGTGCACTTTATTGAAGAAAGTAATTGCAAAGTCAAAGCGAGATTGGCACGAAAGAATCGGAGAAGCTTTATAGGCGTACAGAACCACTTTTAGAACGCCTACTCAAGCGACTCCTTACGCACTGGTGTACGGTGTTGAAGCTATAGTTTCTCTTGAGCAACAAATTCCATCGTTGAGGATAGCCGTTCAAGAAGGACTAACCGAAGAAGAAAACGCACGCCTACGCCTCGAAGAGTTAGAGGCTCTTGATGAGAAAAGGTTGGAAGCACAATAAAGACTTGAATGCTATCAAGATCGCCTGTCTAAGGCATTTAATAAGAAAGTGCGGTCACGCTCTTTTCAAGTTGGCAATTTGGTACTTGCTGTGAGAAGGCCCATTATTAGTACTCATCGGACTGGAAATAAATTCACATCAAAATGGGATGGTCCTTATGTTGTTAAAGAGGTCTACACAAATGGCGCTTACAAGTTAGTTGCTGAAGATGGCTTAAGAATTGGCCCGATAAATGGGAAGTTTTTAAAACGCTACTACGCATAAAGTTAGAATAATGCTCCGTGACGCATGAGCCTAAACTGTATGTTACTCCTGACCTGCATGAGTATAAACTGTGAATGGTATCACCAAAAGTGAATACATGTGGGTAAACTATTAATTTATCCCACTAAAGGTATTTTATGTGGTTAAAATGTTAAATACCCCACCTAATCTAGGGTGGTTAAGAAATAGATACTCCTGGCCCACATGAGTATAAACTGTGTACGGCCCCCCATCAAATAAAAAAAAAAATATTTTTGAACTACGTTATGACTTGATCCCTTTGTTGGGGTACGTAGGCAGCTTAGATATTTTCTAAGTTCAGTCATGAGTAATTATGTTTTCTCTTCATATAAGATAGTAGTTTGAAAAAAAAAATGGCTTTATGAAATTTGATGCACTTGAAGGATTGCAAGATAGAAAAAGAACAATTTCTATTATGTAATCTAAAAAAATAATGATGTTCATTACATAAAGCAAAAAGAAAAGGAAAGATCCTAAACAAACACTAAATAAAGGGTCTTAAAATTTTCAACTCTTCTTTGGCAGCCTCGAGACGTACCATTGAAAACTTCAAATTTTCAACCGCTTCATCACTCAATGGAGAAGTATTCTTGATTGCAACAATCTCATATTCAATCTTATGAACTTCAGCTTGGGCACTTTGGAGAAGTTGTTGTTGTCGTTTCAATGATGCAGACAAGTGTTTCTTTCGTCTCTTCAAATCATCAAACTCCTTCTTGATGCGCTCCAACTCCTCATTGGTAGATTGGATTTGATTAATCTCTTTGCTTTCTCTAGTCTTGGCTCGTGGAGACGATATTTGGTTTCATTCAATTGCTGTGCAAGAAGTTCTTTGGATGCTTGTTCCGAATATATTGACCTTGTCTCGTCATAAGCAGCGGCCTTGGCAAAAAGTTCTTTCAATGGTTCTTCCACATGATAGATATCGAAATTGGTAAAGCTTTTCATGGACTCAAGCACAAATGAAACATCAACTTTGATGGATAAAAGGGAGTCGATTGAAGTACTTGCTATCCTCTCGCGGAGATCACTCCATAGCCTTTGAAGATACTCCTTTTGATGATTAAGTATGAATTTTTCACCTTCAAATACTGAAAACGCAGCACAATGACGTGTCTGCTTAGCCCTAGTCGAGTTAAGTGTTTTCTTTTGTGGTTTCCCATCAATTGGAAGAATTGTGGCTGACAAGTTGGGCCCTCTGATCAATCCTTAGCTAACTCATGATCCTTCACCATTATCAATATTGAATAGTTCTTTCTCCAACTGAAACATCACATGTTTAAGTTAGAAAAGAGTTGTAAATAAAAAAAAATGAAGAAGTTAGGAAATGACCCTTTCAACGAAGTTCTATATTTCTAGTGGATTACTTGCAACATCACCAACATTGACGTCCCTTGTCTCCGAAGACTTGGGGTTCTTTTTAAGTCTCTTCTAATGACGATCTACATTGCTACTGCCACTTTCCTCCGAAGGAGAAGGTCATCCTTTCTCTTGCTGGCTTCGAGAGGCTCAATGGTTTTGGCATCACATCTGTCGGGAGAAGAAGTGATTGATACATGTGTGGGATTCTGAGCATTTTCACCAAGAGGACCATCTTTTTTGTTATGTTCTTTGTCTTTGAGAGACACTTTACTTGGCTTTATGTTGATTAAACTCGCAATATTTTCCTCAAAGTAACCTCCATGGATGTTGGTCCACCATGTCTTGTAATCTTCAGAAGAGAATTTCTTCGCATTTGGGGGCATACATGGAAGACAAGCCTTTGACATAGATCTGGACAGAGTGCATATACGCCAATAATGAACTCCTTCTTCTAAAGAAGCCTTGCGGATGTCTCGTGTGAGAGTTCCTGGTACTACTTGATAGAATTCAAATTGGCAACTAAATCAATGGGGACTGTAAGACTCGATAATGAAGTGTTCGCCTTGTCTCAAACAAAGATAGTTTGAACGGATGGCGATGAAGTAGTTTTGCTCAAACTCCTCTGCATTCCCATTGTCAACATATAAGAAATCTTTATTCTTGGTAATCATGGTGCAAGTCCAAGAAACAAAGTCTCCTTTATGGATTCGCTTGCGGGCTTCATTGGAATCATAGTACTTTGCACCACCTTCGCCAGAAAAGATCGCCATTTTGGGGCCACGTACTCCTTGCCAAACATGGTAATGAGTCTTGAAGTAGTGCACCAACCAACTATAGATAAAGTGGATGGGGAATGTTGAATATACACAAGATGGTCTTGGAGAATGCAACCTTGTTTAGGCCCTTGTAGATGCTTGCTAAAATGGGACCAGCAAGGCTCACCCTCCGTCCACTTGCCATAATGCTCGCCATTTTGAAGGTATTGGGGCGTATCGAGTTGATGTCATCATTGGGAAGGACAAATGCACAAAGCCAACAAGCTAAATATGCCGCCAAATATGTCTCATCTCTTGAACTCTCTTTTACGCTAAACTTTGAAAATAAGGCCATCTCTGATGAACACCATTCTTCATGGATGTCAAAATCACCAAGTGGATTATGTGTTGATTTAAAACGACTCGCCTTCTTTTCTCTTCGCGGAGGAAGAAGTGGATATCTAGTAGCCTTCTTGGACCAAAATCTAACCCACTCATCAATGGATACTTGAGAAGATTGATCTCCATTGGCACTCCTTCGAAGCAAATGATAAGCATAAAATAGATGCTTGCACAAGCGAGGGACAAATCTATTTCCCACCTCATCGACACCAGTAAGCTCCTTGGCGCTGGGGATGACTTTGTCATATAGAGACCCGATCATAGGAAGGCCCGCGAGAGTGTACAAATCCCATAGTGATATAGATAATTCTCCAAGGGAAGTCAATAAAGTGTTGGTAAGTGGACACCATGCCTCACAAAATGCCTTGATTATGTCAGAATTGCGATCATATGTGAACAACAAAGCATATACTGAGTCATATATTCGGGCCGCAAGAAGCTTGTGCCGCACCGACTGAGGATGTCTTCGGTCCACTCCTAGTAGCCCTTGATGTAGTGAAATTCACCAACGAACTCAATGGCATCTCCCCACTTGACTTTGCCTTCTATGATATGATGGCCCAATATTGGCAATAGAGTTGGCTCGTTCGACTGCTGATGGTGAGTTGCTTGCAAAGCCCACACCTTAGAATTTTTGCTCAATGAAATCTCCCTAGACCATTCCGCCAAGTAAAGTGAATTCGTCAATTTTGGCTATGGCTTCGCATATCGACCAACAAAGGGAGTGTGAACCGTCAAAATTGTGCCCTTCTCCACAGGTTGATTTTCGTCGTCAAGAATCACCAAGTGTTGGACACCAAAAACAAATGAAGTATCTTTGAAGTAAACCATTGTAAAAACTGTCAAAAAAAAAAATCAGATATGGTTCAAATCAAGTGCTAAATTCAAATTTGAAATTATTAAGATTTATTTCAGCATTTGGTTTTAGTCCTGGTAGATTTACACCAACATTCTTTGCTCTGGACTTTTCTGGAATATCAACTACAGAGAATACATGAGGTTGATCTGGAAAAACTCTACTGAGCGAGAATATATGGAGATGATGAAGCAGTGCAAACAACTATGGAGCAAAGGAAGATTCAGATGAAGCATGCTTTGAAAGACAAGAGAAAAACTAATAAGATGTCTGCTTGTGTCTACCACTCAAACATGTTCTTTCGCAAATTCAAGATATTGCAGAAATCGAAAAATGTGAAAGACAACTTCACAGTTTATATATAAAAAAAAAAGGGAGAGAGTCAGATTCAAAAACATGCAAAAGAAGAAAATAAAGAAAAGGAAAAATGGTGGTTCATAGCCAGACACAGTTTAAATTGAAAGATTGACTTTTCTTACAGTTCATGAGTAGATGGGGCAAATGTTAACAAAGCAATTGCATGAAAATTAGATGAATTAATACTCACCAGATCATCTAATAATGACGAGAAATTGTAGGAGATTGCTAGCTTTCTTCTACTCACCCAAAACTAAAAGAGAGAAGGAAAATATGATTTTTGGTGTGTTGGATATTCATGAACAAAAGTGTTTACAAGAATGTCTTTTATAGTTGCTGATGAGTGTCAATGATTGGTTGGAGTTTGAGAAGATTTCTATTATCCAGTTACTTGAATAAGAATTAGAAGTTGATTAGGAGAAGAATTTTCAGCTTATGGTCTAATAGAAACCAAATATGGTAAATAGTTCTAATGAGCAAAGGACTGCAGCATAGAAGGAATAAAGACAACGTTGGCTTTAATTTGGAAAGAAGTCAAGTTGTAATCCCATGGTTTTGGTCTACCTACACCATAAGTCAGTGATCAAATAAATTTTAGCAAAAAAAAAACAGTATCTTGAGAGCAAAAAGCTGGAGGAGGAGTCTTCTCAGCTCAAGTCTGAGCGTGAGACTGCTGTTGTTGAGAAATGCCGCCTTGAGACTGAGCTTCTGAAGCTTAAGGAACAACTCCATAAAGCGGAGAAGGAAATACGAAGGTTGTCGGAGTGATCGGATGGGTTCTTGAGCAATAGTCCAAGTTCGTCAATGGAAGCCGTAGATCTACCTTTTCTTGGGGAATTTGGAATGGAGGGATTAGAAAATATCTTTTACATGCCAGAGAACAACTATGTTCATGGGTTGGAATGGGACAATCTCTATTATATGTAATTAATTATAAATTAAATTAGTGATTTAGTTAATTAAGCGTTCTGGGGGGCATTCTATATGTTAATAGTAATGGCTTATCATGTAAATTGATCTTCAATTCTCTCACTGCTTTCTGGGTTAGGTGTTTGATTAAGTGTTTAGTACTACTAATTAGCAATTATTAGATAGTAATTAATGGTCACCAGCATAACTTGCTTTTTGACAAAAGTTACTAGTTTGTCATCTAAAAAAGAAGAAGCAATTATCGTGACTTATTCACTCCAAGACGCGTCATCCGTGAACAAATTTCGAGGGGGTATTTGTAGACAAATTAAATTTGTCAATTAAATAGCGACACATGTAAAATTAAATGTATTAAATATTAATTTTATATTTTCTATTTATATTGGGAATTTAATCAAATTTAATTCCTAAATTAAATAGTTAATTAATTAATATTATAATATATTTTTTGTCAATTAAATATCGCCAAGTGTCAAATTTTAATTCTTGGGAATTCAAGATTGTATCAAATCTTGTGATCAAAAGATAGATATCAATCAAATCATGAACAACTAATCAAATCGTGGTACTTCATCAATGACTTATCAAATAATTCATACTCCACAAGTATAAATAGGGGTCATTCACAAGAGTCAAAAACATAAGTGGTGAAAAAGAGATCCAAGCAAGAAAGGTCATGGAAGAAATTCTCTCAACCAAGACGGTCAAAATTCAAGGAGATCCACGGTGTTCAAAGTGACAATCAAGGCGTTTATCGCGGAGTTCGTTCAAATAATAGCATTTTAATTCGAGATTAAGTTGTTAAACCCTCGAATTAACGTTATTGCAGATTAAATCTATATTGAAGAAGATCGAAGAGTTGATCCACCGATAAATATTCAAATCCAAGAAGTCTACATTCTTGAAGTTTTAACGTTTTAATTCGAGATTAAGGTGTTAAACCCTAGAATTAACGTTATTGAAGGACAAAATCCATTTCGGAGGAGATCAAATTGGCGATTGCACCTCCAAAAGTTTAAATCCCAGAAGACATTGTTCTTGAAGAGAAGAATAAGAGGAATTATAGAGATTGTAACCACTTTATCTATTTAATTCAATAAAATTTCATTTGTACTATTTTTCTTATTTGTTAATTTTACAGACAACGAAATTTGTGTTACATACGCATACATATATATATATACATATATACATACATACATACATATACATATATATTCTTGTCGCAAAGTGGAAGTGTAAAAAGCAGGGGTTCTTCCGTGAACATCAACTAATTAGCTGAATCGGCTCAATCCACATATATTTTTTTTAAAAAAAATATTAATTGATTCCTAAGTTAGTAATTCAAACTCATGTTCAAAAGATACTTACTGATGGACTATAAGTTCAAAATAGGTCAAAAAAATTAAGTTTAAAACGTCGATTTGGTTATAGGTTGGAACAAAAACAAGATTCAATAGAACAAGTTTATGGCTCAATAATATAATAAACAAATTGGGTTATAATACTTAGATTAAGTCCACTAGGCCGTAAAATCCAATCCCAACGAAGATCATCATATCAATACTATAAATACTTCAAATTTTCATTATTGAAAGATACACGATTAATTACGCACTTATATGCTCTTATAATTTCTGGTTTACATCTACTTATTCCGGAACGTGTCGGAGGATTTCGCTGGATCAACCCTCGGCACTTCTAATGTGACATAGGTAGTGACTTACTCAAAAATCCAAACTCAACAGGAGTACTATTAAAAATAATGATACCACATTATTTTGGCACCGTCTATGAGAAATTACTACCTAGTCATTAAGATTGCAGTCAAGATCCAAAGCCGTTAGAGCAGCCAACGCCCAAGGTAACCCCTTGTTGGGAACACTCATGGTAATGAAAGCAACCCCCCTACTGCCCGTTGCGCTGGAGATGATCAACGTCCACTTCCATCTAACCTAAGAGATTTGTCTGCTCCTCGTCAGGAGGAGGTATTATCATGACCCAAGAGAAGGTCTCACGCTATTGTCCTCCAGCAGGAGCTCTCTCGTTATCACATCCGCGTATCCCAAGAGAAGCTCTTCGTCTTCGCATCCCCAAGGGGAGCTCGCGCATCATCGAGTCTGTGCATCCCAAGAAGAGCTCATTAGTTCAACGCCCCCAAGAGGAGCTCGCGCGCCATTGTGCCCTCGCATCCCAAGAAGAGCTCGTATGTCATCACTTCCCCAAGAGAAGCTCACGCACCTTCGTGCCCCAATAGGAGGTCTGCACTATTATCTCCCGAAAAGAGATCACGCGCATTTACACCCTTAAAATGAGGTCTTGTGCTATCATGCCCCTAAGAAGAGCTCGCATGCCAATGCGCCCTCATGAAGAGCTCATATGTCATCGTGCCACGAGGAAGAGCGTGCATGCCATCACTTCCCTAAGAGGAGTTCTTGCACCTTGATGCCCCCCAAAAAAGCTCGTGCGCTATTAGGAGGAGCTCATACATCGCGGCCCCAAGAGGAACTCACGCTATTGCATCCACAGGAGCTCATGCGCTCGTGTGTTCAAGAAGTTCTACCAGTAAAGAAGAGTCCAATTATATAGATGATTTTTACAAAGTTTAGTCCATGATGGCTAGCATTTCAACTCAAGTTGTCAAACCCCAAGTGACTCTTATTTAAGTGCTTAGTAAATTTCTGCAAGATCAATAAAGTTCTTCACCTTGCATTACAACTGCGTATTGGCCGGCTCTATTACTTAACAAAATGCTATACGCCACCGACCCTGGATGTCGACGAGACTCCTTTGAGGTCATTAATGAGTCTAGCTAGCTCGACTACGAAATCTCACAAGTCTGACTTTCCTTGAGGCCAACGGCAAAGCCTTCCCAAGATTACTCACCATCTTATGAGGTTACCCAAAACCTAGCCCCGAATGGTTTAAGTGAATTCTCGCTAGATGAAAAACTTAAAAAACCTACACATCCCGGGATTACCCGCCATTCTTTAAGGTTAGCCAAAACTTCGCCCCAGGTGATTTAAGTGAATCCTCATGAAATGATAAACTTAAAAATCCTACAGCCTCATGCATAACCGTAGGGCCATAACGGCTTCTACACTTAAGAGGTCCTATCGACCTCTACCCTCGAGGAGCCCTACCGGCTTTCACACTTGATAAGTCACATCGACCTTCACCCTTGAGGAGCCATACCAGTTTCTATACTTAAGAGGTCCTACCAACCTGCACCCTAGAGATGCCCTACCAACTTCCACAATTAAGAGGTCCTACCGACCTCCTATTGGGTTCACATGATCCTGAGGTATGCGCAGTGGAAAATTAATATTTTTAAAAATATTATATAATAATAATTATAGTAATACCCTAAATCCGATTCAATTTCTAACGATCTCGCAATTTTCAATTGCAGTAATAAAATAATTAGAGTATTGATTAATACATTTCTATGCACTCTCGTTGTTATAGGGTATGAAACAATCAATTACTAGCCCTTTTCTGAATTTGGTTAACATGGATCCAAATATCTCTACTCTAAAGTAGTATACATTTTGAGCAAGAACACGCTAGGAATTCTGATTTCTTTTCTAATCTAGTTGATAGGGTGTATATAGAAAATATTAATTCCTGTTATCAACTTGTGATAAAAGAATTACCAATTAAAGATGAAATTTTGGGAGAAAATGGACGGATGAAGAAAATAATTTTCTTCTTCTTTATTTCTATATGGCCGAAAATTATAGGGATGGTTCTTCTCTCTTAAATTTTCGGCCATCAAGTATTTATAGGGGACAAAATTTTTTAAAAGTTCTACTCTTGATATTTTGTGTCTCCTTTTTATTGGTTGGAAGATTGGTTCATCCAAACTTTTTTCAATTTTATCTTTTTCACATCTTTCAAAAATATTCAAGATTACCCAAGAATTCTAAACTCTTGACTTTCCATCATTTTTCAATCACATTCATGGTACTTTTCTAATTTGGCTTGAACTTAAAATTAAATCCCATAATTAATCCAATTAATTGTCTTACCCAAATTAATTAATTCCATCTAGCCCATCTAATCAAATTAGACCTAATTAAATAATTTAATTAATTAAGTAAGTAAATTAATTTAATAATTATATTAATTTATGAACTACACAATTAATTTGATCAAATCAAATAATTATTTCACTCCAATTGGGCTCCTTAATCTTATTAGGTTCAATTAAATAATTTAATTATTTAATTTAATTAATTCAACTCTTTGAATTAATTTAAGTCTTAATTAATTTAATCTCTATTAATTAATTGGATCAAATCCTTTCGATCAATTCATAAATTAGAAATGTTTTATTTCAAATTATGTGTGACTCTTTAGGTTTATAACTAAATTAGCAGTGGGCTTGTAACATTTACAACTTATGAATAATAATAATTATTCTAATTAATTAATCTATAAGAAATCTAGTAATGAAAAATACCCAACAAGTGTATCATGACTATCTAAACTTAGGTGAAATAGCGAGTGAACCTATTTCAATTACGAGTATCATACACGTAAGGTCCTTCCGTCAACTAATTTTCCGATTGATTCTAGGTAATGGATTAATAGTCGAAACCTTGATTGCTCAATAACTATGATTCCATTTCAAGTTTCAATGACTTATGACAAATTGTTAGAAAACCCTATCTAACATTCATCCTACTTTGACCAAGAACTTTTGAATCATGAACTATGAAAATATAAGAGATTCACTTATTCTGTCAAATAAGTGATGGATCATTTATTCACCACTTATTAACCTCCATACATATCAATGCAACATCCAACATATCTCATTTATGATTGTCAAGCAATCAAAAGATACATCAAAATAAAATATGATATACACAAGGCTACTATGATACCTCAAGTCAAATGACTAATCGTATACTATTGTAACATGAAAATTCTTTTTTTGACAAACAAGTTTTCAATTAAGAATTTTCAGTGAGCCTGTTTAGTGTGCTTGTTCCCTAACAAGTACTCGCATATATGCACTAGCGTTATTACGCCAATATCCATGGAGCAAGATATCCTTCTTATGCGAGCATACATCATATACGCGAGTCTATTGGGCTATTCAATGTCCCGTTTCAAAAAGTCCTTGACTTGAAACTAATTTAAGACCAAAGTCATAAATGCATATTTCATGATCACCATCAAATGCGTGATTATGTCCCGTAGCTAAGTTTAGTTTAGGGATTTTATCTAATTACAAAAAATAATTAAAGATAAAAAAATTGTTTTTTTCTTAGTATAATTTGAAAAAGATTATTTTTACAAATACAATAATATAAAAGATGTATAATCTAATTGGCACGTCGGACACTACTTTAACACCTCCACCCTCGAGGAGTCTTACCGTCTACCATACTTAAGATGTCCTACTAACCTCCACCATCGAAGAGCCTTACTAGCATCCACACTTGAGAAGTCCTACTTTACCCTCGTGGAGCCCTATCGACTCACAAATATGAGAAGTCATACCAGTTTTCTCCATCATGAGAAGTATAAAGCAACAACCATTGCATAAAGTGACAAAAAAAACTAAGTAAATGGATCAAGTATAAGAATGAGGTGAATAACTCACTCGAGGGCTTACACTCACTCGAGCTAAGCCCTCGAGAGGTTATGACTACATGGACTGCAATTGGAGAAAACAAATAAGCTCGCTTATGCTCTAAGTCGAAGAAAGATCCAAGGTCAACCTGGAAAAAAAATCCAGATAGAGCGGTACGAGCTTGATCTAAAAAAAAAACAAAGTTGAGAAAAGCGTGCTTGAATTGGTTAGGTCGAGCCGAGCATGGCTTGACTGAACAAAAAAAAAAGAGCCAAGTGTGCTCGACCTGGTCAGGTCGAGCTGAGCATGACTCGACCGAAAGAAGAAGAAGAAGAAGAAGAAAAATATATTGTCTATGGGATACCATTGTGCCTCAAGTTGAACTCTCGCGCCATCGCGCCCTCAAAAAGAGTTCTCGTACCAACACGCCCCCAAGTGGAGCTCACTCGCCTTTGGATCTTCAAGAGGAGCTCTTGCGCCATCACACTTCTAAATGGAGCTCGCATGCAATCATGGCCCAAGAGAAGCTCTCGTGCCATCGTACCCCCAAGAGGTGACATGTTTTAAATTATTCATCCCAAGAGGTGACTTATCCTGAGCCATTCATTTCAAGAGACGACATGCTCCAAACTACTCATCTCAAGAGATGGCATACCCCGAGATACTCACCCCATGAGATGATATGTCTCGAGTTATTTATTTCAACATGTAACACACTCTAACACTCTCTACTCTATATCAACCCTCTCTATGCGATATTTGATCCAGAGTGGGGGCTTATGATGGGTTATGAGCCCAAAATAGATTTAAGAGACTAAGTTCAAGAGATCCATTTGAATTATAGATCGGAATAAAAATAAAATCCAAAAAATCGAGTTCATTAGCTACACAAAATAATAGATAAATTAAATTATAATATTTATGTTAAGTCCGTTAAACTTTAAGATCTTTATGTACTTATATACTTTTATAATTTTTTATATATATCTATTTATTTTAAAATTAATTTGAGAATTAAATTTTTTTTTTATCAAATTAACTATCAACATCCTCTCGATTTTTTATGATACAAACAACTCTTTCATGAATTCGAATGCAAGGCACTATAAAAGAAAAATAACACGGTCACTTAAAAAAAAAAAACATATCGTAAACTCAACGCTGTTACGGCAATTAAGTGGCCTATAGCGAAAAGAAGCAACTAAAACTTTAACCATGTGTATTGTGCAGTACATGGATTTGACCTTTTAGGCTTTTATTATTGCGTAGTACTTGATTTTTTAGGGCAATTGAACTTGATTGCACTAAAGTAATAAAAAGAAAAAGCTCACTGAGTCCAGTCTCAGTCTATATACCTAATCAGGCAATTAAAATAAAGAAAACCAGTCCCCTCCTGAATAACCTTCCAAAGAATGACCATCACTACGCTAGGTAGTGTGGCCTAAGAACTAATTACTTGCTTAACTCGGTGGAAATTTTATTCTGTTTTATTTTTTTTTCATTTTCTCCTTGAAATTAAATAAATAAGATCCCAAATGTAGGATTGATAACGGATAATCCCAAGAATTTGGCAGAAACTTTTTCCTTCTGTGCTTTGTCTCTTGTGAATAGGTGTTGGCAAGCCATGCCCTTGAGGGCAAGTCGATGCCCCTGACAGATGTACTAATGGAAAAACACAGGAGGAGATAGCCATGTGGTTTTCGACAAAAAATGCCATTCCCCATTTCCCATTTTCCAGTCAAAAGATAAATCCAAATATTTCACACCAACAACCCCTCTTCATCATTCATCTTCTGAAAAAGCTAGCCCCACTACTCCATTTCTCACTCTTCCCACTAACCCAGCTCATTGATTTATCTGCCATATAGTCCTTTTAACTTTGAGCACCTTCTTTTCTCTGCCAAGAAAAAGTTGAAAGAACTCAACAACTAGTATCCCTTTGTAACCATATTTTTCCATTAATTATCTGACCCATTATTGCATACACTTATCCCAGCTCCTCTCTTCAGTTTTTCTTTCCTTCTTATACTGTATGCTTTACTACTTTTGCTACCTTGGGAGCTGATTTTGTTGAATCTACAAGATGGGAATTCTTGGCAGTGATGTATCTAACCTCCAAGTCTTGGATTTCTCACTTAGACTGTTTGTTATTCCATTCAATGCTGCTTCCATATGGGTTGCTGTCACCAACCAGCAGGATAATAGCACCTACGGGAAACTGGAGTTCAACAATCTCGTTGGGCTCAAGTAAGATTTGTATCTCATATTCTGTTCTTGTTCCCTCCACAGATTCTTCTGTTTTTGCTACATCATTTTTTTTTTTTTAATTTTTTTATCATCATTATTTTGGTTTCCCGGGGCAGGTACATGGTTTGCATCAGTGCCATATCTGCTGGATATGCTCTATTTGCTGCTGTATCTTCATGGCTCAGATGCCTAGTGACTAAAGCATGGCTTTTCTTTGTCACTGACCAGGTTTAATATTTCTTTTCAATCCCTGTTGTGTATGTGGAAAATCACGTTGTAGATTCTACGCCCATCCCCAACTCCAACTCACAACCACAGAGAGAGAAAAAATAAAAAAGAAAAAGAAAACAAGGAAATTATGAAAGAACGGCATGGCTTAAAATTGCCAGCTTTGACTGCATGATAACAAGGGGCTGGTAGGTTGTGGCAATAAATTTTCCCAACCAAGGCCAATTTAATTTATCTTCCAAATTCTGAATCTTGAATTTGTGGTTGAGGGTATCATTAAGGATCTTCCACATATATGGCCCATTTTATCACAATGAATCATCTATTCCAAATAGTATTTTATCTCCAATTTTAAAGTAATTATAAATTGATATCATGTAGATTTGGGGTAGAATATCAAAACTCCCATTCTGTGGGAAAGAAGTTAATGAAAATTCCAGGTTCCTTGTCGTTTTACTGTTTTGCCCTTCCAATGAAGTAGCAATTATTGTTTTTTGTTGTCCTAGCTCTAACTCGGATTACACTTGATATGGGGTGTTTAACCAGGTATTAGCTTACTTAATGGTGACATCAATGGCAGCTCAATGGGAGTTTCTCTACTTGGCCTATAATGGTGATCGAGTGGTTTCATGGAGTGAAGCCTGTGCTTCTTATGGGAAGTTCTGCAATAGGTTGAAACTAGGCTTGGGTCTGCATGTGGTTGCAGTTTGCTGTTTCCTGGTATTGGCTGTAATATCTGCTTATAGGGTCTTTAGGAGATTTGAGCCTCCTTTTGTTCCTTCTAAAGAAGCTGAACAAGAAAGGACTTAGAATTTTCCAAGCGCTTTCTTTCCAACTGATAATATGTTTTTACTTTCAGTTTCATATTATATCAAACATACATGTTACATGTAGCTGTATTGAGGACAATTTTAGTACTGTGTGATTACTGTGTCTTATAATGAATGATTTGCAATTCTATTTCTTGCTTTATTGTCATTTTTATGGGGTGAGATAGGTTCATAGCCACACACCGAAACTCAGAGGTCTGATATATATATATATATATATATATAGAGAAAGAGAGAGAGAGAGAGAGAGAGAGTGGAGAGAGTGGTGGGGGTGGGGGCGTGGGTGGGGTGGGGTGGGCAGATTTAACTATGTTTGTGTATTTTCATTTCACAAGGACAGGTTTGTCATTTACGAAATGACAAAATGTACCTCGTGACAAGAAGTCAATTTTGTCCTAGAAATTTGCCGTGTTTTTTGAAAAAAATGATGTTATGTTAGCGGTAAAATTTATTTTTATATTAGTAAAATGATTTTATGTCAGTAAAGAATTTACTTTTCATAATTTTTACCATTGGATATGTGGACACTTTTTGAAATATAGAAAAGGATGGAAAGTGTTTTGGGGTGGAAAGGCTGTAGGAATGTTACATGAGACGTCTTAAGTCTTTACCTACTATGGTAATTATAACTTCTTTAACCTCTTACGAGAAATTGTTGGCTTATTATTGCAGCATTAGACTTGTACAAAAGGTGAAACTTCTATTTTTTATTTTATTTTATTTTTTTGGGTTGGGGCACAAAATGCTATTTGATGTGGATTTGCTCCAAACCTCCAACCTCCAAACTCTTTGCAATTGGATTAGCTCTTGAGTGGGGTCTTGTTTCGATTGAAAATTTGTCTACGTTCAAATTAGATATAAATCATAGATGTATAAAAGACAAGGAATAAAATTTTGTTAAATTTCAAATGAATTAATGTCCGTTGTAGAATAGTGTAACAAAAATATTTATACATGTTTATTATGAGATTTGAGCTTTATAGACTTTGCTTGATTGTGCTAAAATTTAACAATTCTGGTTTGTCAAATTATGCTCATCACTACTAATTAATAATTATCTTCTATTTGCTATTTAGGTGATTTTTTTTTTTTTTTTTGTTATTTAGTTAGTTCTGTTCTGTTTGGTCAATAAGTAAATACCCTACCACCAGCCAAAATAGGTGGAAATATTGTTTGTGGAAATTGTTGCTAGTTAGCTTTGAGGATAATATTTCCATTTTTTTAATGTGATAGTGCTTTACGTTGTGGTCGGCGACCAAAAAAACAAAAAAAAAAAGATACATGCAAGTTATTTTGGTGGACTTACAATTTCGAATTATGGATCAAAAGTTTAACAAAATCACCGTACTCATCAAGCCCATGCTTCGTGGGCTGCTTTTATTAAGCCCAATGTTGGCCTATTGAATAATCCGATTTCTCTGGGCCGGAATAGATATTTGCGTTCCTATCCTCGACCATTACTTTCCCTATCAGTACCTACTGCAATGTAACTGGGTTTATAGATGTTATATTTGATATATATATATTTGACATATATTTATTATATATGTATTTTATTTTTTATAAAATAAAATATTTAATTTTTATTCATACATTAAGTGTATTATAAATTTGGTGTAACATAAATATTATCCTACCTCAATCACGGTCTCAATGCTCAGATGAGAACGTATGATTTTATTGTATGCTGTAATTCAAAATCTTGGCCATTTAGGTTACCTAATGAATTATTACAATGTCTAGAAGTTCTGAACCCAAATATCTTGAAAACGGAAAAAATGCAAGTTGAGTCTAAGCCATAAACTCATTTGCAAAACAAGACTTCAAAATCCAAACTCTTAACTATTATTTTTGGTTACACTGGACAGCATAATTTTCAATGCGCAAAAGTCCAGTTATTACAATCTTATAGTGTATTTTATATTGTATATTATATACGAACGTGTATATATTTATTTTATAAATGTTTAATGCAAATTGTAATAGAAAATTATAATAAAAAATATAACATATAAATATGTAATATATAAATTTTTATTTATAGATCTTATCCAAATATTTGTGAATTTTGGTAAAAGTTCTATAAGCTAGCTCCCTCATCATGTGCCTCAGGGGCACAACTCAACTGATGATAAATCAACATGTTTCTCGCTTCTAGCAATAGACTGGGGGTTCGAATTTTGGTGGGAATCTGCGGCTGAATTTTGGTATGGAGCCAGTGGAATTCTGTGGTCATAGTTTGGTATGAAACAATCATTTTGAAAGCGGCTCATTGTGCGCAAAAGTGAATAGTTATGGAAAATCTATAATCCAATTGAGTCATATCTCGCGATTTTTCTGCTTTTAAGTGTTTGGCACGTGGTTAGGAGGTTTAGGTTTAATCGGTGTAAGCTAGTAAGAAGGAAAAAAAAAAAAAAAAAAAAAAAAAGGGAAGTTTGGTGCTCTTTCTTGCTTTATTTTTCTCCTCAGAGTATTATTCCTCTAAACACTTTTTGTAGTTAATTAATTGGGCAGTAATAATAATTAATCAAAGCAGGCATATTCCTTACGCAATCCATCTTATGAATTGGGTCGCTTATTCCCCAATTACCAGGAATGGGATAATATCACGAAAGAGAGACAGACGCACAAATTATTGCTCCATATACATTCTCCCTCTTTCTCTCTCCTTCCTTCGGTAAACTCTCTGTTTTTCTTTCCCCCTACATATATACATATAATATATATACACATTCGGTTTTCTTTTATTATGCTTTATAAGAAGAACCCTAATTTTCGTTTGGTTTCGTTTTTTTCCTTTATATCAACTCGCAGCCAATCGTTGATTTCACCGGACGCCATGGCCAATAGCTCCTTCAAGTTGGAACACCCCCTTGGTATTTTCTCCATAAGCCGATCGTCGGTTAACCTAACCCTGATTTTTGTCTGATTTCGGTTTATTGCGTTGACTGATCGGTTTTATTTTATGGGTTTGAAATTTTTGCTAAATCTTGCTACTGTTCAATTTCACGGTTTTTTGGACTTACGTGATCTGGATCGTTGATGCTTTATGTGTGTGTGTGTGATTGAGTGATTAACCCACTGCTTTTGATCTATTCTGATAGTTGATAGGTGTGATTTGGTACGTGATAATTTGATTTCGTGTCGAATTATGAGAATTGATTGTCACTAAGACTTTTAAGTTGCTTTCATATGATGAAAAGGAATTGAAATTACCTCTGGGCAATTTGTTTTTGTTACGAACACATGACTAGATTCTTTATTGCGAGGTTGAGAATGTGAAGCGGTGGGAAACCCTATGTGATTGTAAGTTTCACGTATGACTTTATTATGAGTCTTTGCAAGATTCCATTTTTTATAAGAGGTGACATTGTATTTCATATACATTTTTCATGGAGGAAACAGTTTTGCCGCAATGGCTGTTTTAGTTATGTTTGCAGTCCTTGATTTACTTCTCTATATTTTTGTACAGTGCTCGTCAACTGTCTAGAATATAGTCTGTAAATATACATCTTATTTGCTATCCCAGGAGGAAGGGGTGGGGGAAGAGGGTTAGTTTAAAGTCACATGAACTTCACCTCACTACTTCCTCTGTTGATTGAGTTTGCACCTAATAAATGCTGTAACAGTTTGGTTATATGTTACAAGAAAAGAAAAGGTTTCGCTTATTGTTGATGGTCGACCAGAAAATTTTAGCAGCAGCATCTGCAGTTCTGCGCACTTGAAATTGTTGTTTTCTTTCATCTTTAAGGCAATAGAAAAAGACTGTGAAGGTTGTATTTGTTCTAGTCTTTTTACACGTTATTTAAGTGTCGACTGTATTGTTGTTCTCCAAATTTTATTGCTTTTGGGGTTTGATGAGACACATTGTAATACTGTTTTAACATTTTGCAGAGAGGCGCCAGGCTGAAGCTGCTCGTATCAGGGAGAAGTACCCTGATAGAATTCCGGTATTAAAGAAGTCAAATTTGATTTATGAGGCTTCTTCTTTTTTAATGCTTGATATTTTGCCCCTTTCACTAATTCTCAGTGATATTTATATCGCATGCAATGTAGGTTATTGTGGAGAAGGCCGAAAGAAGTGACATACCTGATATCGACAAGAAAAAGTCAGTAACCTTAATCATCTTTGAACACTTGGTCCTTGTAGGGTCAGGAGTCTATTGGACTTGTATTTTTGTTAGGTTTCCTTGAGAAAGTTCCTATGCAGTGCCTTTTTTTGTTAGTATGTACTTTTTAGCAGAGTGTTGATATATATGTCCAAGCGTTAATTTACAGAACTTTGAAACTTCAGTTTCTTAAAAACCCTGAAGTGATGCTAGCAATTGGAGATAGTTGCAGCAAATGTTCAACCAACTAAAAACATCTCTTCACCTTCATTTTTTCATAGAGGATGGGAAACCAATGCTTTTTTGGTCAAAAATGCAAATGACCAGCTCCTTGTTCCTGATTGGTTATAGTCTTATAATGATGTTTGATATCAAAAAATGCAGATATCTGGTTCCTGCTGATCTGACTGTTGGGCAATTTGTTTATGTTGTCCGAAAAAGAATTAAGCTCAGTGCTGAGAAAGCCATATTTATCTTTGTAAAGAACATTCTCCCTCCCACAGGTAAGGAGAATCTTTAAGAGTGTTGATCTTTCCATGAGCTTACTTTTGTACACAGTTGTTTGCCCTTTCTTGTCTAAAATATGTCTATGTTCT
The DNA here is from genome assembly GCA_019321725.1 of Paulownia fortunei. Classification (NCBI taxonomy): domain Eukaryota; kingdom Viridiplantae; phylum Streptophyta; class Magnoliopsida; order Lamiales; family Paulowniaceae; genus Paulownia; species Paulownia fortunei. The sequence continues at coordinate 8,411,673 of CM033113.1, read as the reverse complement.
GTGTTACTGCAGCTGCAATGATGTCTGCAGTTTATGAGGAAAATAAAGATGAGGATGGCTTCCTATATATGACTTACAGTGGTGAGAATACATTTGGATCATTCTGAATGGAAGTGCAGTTGAGCAGTGTATATAGTTCAAAAAACACTTGTAAATTCTTAATTATCTATTCTGTTATCCTTGCCAAAAGATTGCTTGTTCCAAATGATGTCAACTTCGCTTTAGATTTGAATGTTAATTCTATGGTGACTTCTAATATATCTTAAAGTTTCTCTTGCTTGTTATAAAAGCCTCTATTGGCTATAATTATGTATTATGCTCCTTTCATCTTCTCGAATAGGCATTTTATTATTCATTTGCAAATAAGGAAAAGTGTATCTACTGATGTGTAGCTCACAATCTGGATTTGAACCATCTTTAACGAAAATTACCATTTACAGTGATACAGGAATGACGGATCAGTAGTATCTTCGAGGAAATAGTAAAAATGGGTGGATTTGAACTAGCTTTAACAAATAATACCATTTACAATGATACAGGAATGAAGATCAGTGGAATCTTTCTTAGGAAATAATAAAAATGGTTTAAAGTGTATATGTAGGTGGAAGATTCTTTATTCCCATCTTCTGTAATTTTGGGGTCAAAATTGCCGTTAAAAGTTTATGAATCAATTTGCATGTCTAAAAATTTGTATGGTTGGTAGATAAATTGGTGGCAAACATGATTGGTTTTACGGAAAAATAGTGTACAATTGTAGTATTATGCATTTTGTTTTGTGAATAGTTATGGCTACTTGAAAATTAGATCTTGTTGAGTTTGTTGACACATCAATGATGACTAAAAATCATTACATGTAAAGTATACTGAGAAGAACCAGAAATTGTCCAAATTTATCGAAACAATATTATTTCTCACATAATTCAGGTCAAGAACACTGTTTTCACATCAGAAGTCTTGTTAAGATTTTGAAACATGACCAGATGAACATCATTTTGATTACTCACCTCTTGCTTAAATGCTTTTCCAGAACAGTTCCAAGAAAAGATTGCAGTCCATTGTCTGAGACATGACTTAGCTTTGACCATGATGTCAAAAAACTAAAACCAGGAAGTCAAGTTTTTGAAAACTCATTTGTATGGCCACAGCCTGATGCACCTTTACAATTGTTGGATTCCATGGAGTCATGGCGCTTGGGTCAATAAGTGGGTCATGTGTGTTCGTTAAAAGTTTCTGCATATATGAAACCATTAGCCGATCTTGCCACAAGTTTTCAACGAAAATCCCTCAAGCTTTGCTCTTGGGGAGTCTGTTGTTTCCAGGTTTTGCATGATTTATAATTGTACTTTAGATCTTCAACCCCCATCTATAAAGTCCAACCCCAGAGGTTTGGAGAGAGTATTATTGTTGCTTGTTCCATGATTGGCACTCTCACCAGATGCCCGGAATCTAGCAGAAAGTTTTCCTAGAAAGTTTTCCATGTTTCAGACAGGCTATCATCCATCCGAGTTTTTTAATTTTCTGTAATTTCTCTCCGGGCCATCTGAAAATTCTGGGTCAAAACTATTTGGTCCCTCATTGCCCAGATTTTTACTAGAGTGGTTGCAGCCTTTGGGTGTGGGTTGGAGCAAATGCGTCTATAAGAGGCCCTTTAACTTATGAACCCTATTGACCTTCTATTCCAGAATATTGACAAAACAAATCTTCCATCAAGATTCAAGAAACTATTTTCCTGCAAAAATGTTTGAGCTTTCACCGAATAAGCGTTTATGCTAGAGAATCCGTTCGAGCATTTACCAGTTGGAACTTGAACAGGACGTGGAATATAAATTGGATGGATCAATATTTCTTATAAAGGACGAGCACAGGTTCAACTCTGGCTCTCGCATGGAAATTTAATTCCTTCAGAAATTACAGTCAATTCGCAAACTTTCACGGTTTACAAACGACTTTTTTGTGCTAATCAACTCTGTACAGCACGCATTGGTGCTAAAATCAAAACACGACGCCTGACTATAATGTCAAAAAATTTGACCCAAATCTAAATTCTTGGTTGACCTTGTTCTTCCGATTGGAACAAGTTCATTTTATTTTTAACCTCTATAGTCCATGAATCCGTCCATCTGGAGTTAAAGACAAGACATGTAGGATCATAAGTTTGAATCCCAAAAGATTGGCTTTGTGGATGAGACAGCCTCCTTCACCCAAAAGATTTCATACCAATAAAGATATTATATACGTTATAAATCTACGATCATCCTTATTTCTAATCAATATGAGATTTTATTTGTACACTTAAAAGGGTAATACGTATAAAAGAACGGAAATAGGTAGGAATATAATGAATTAAGGATAAAATAATAATAGAAATTAAATAATATGTGTATACTTACAAAAAATCAACAATCGAGTCTTGGAGCAAGTCTCGAATTTTTTTTTTTTAAAACTTTGATAGAAACTAAATACGATCCATTAAAATATTACACATATTTTTTTATTTATAATATATGTATTTATGTGATATAAATTTATATATATATATAAATAATTATGCATGTTATGTATATATTGAAAATATAAATATAATATTCTTATAATAATAATATAATATTAATGAATAGTTTATGCTAATAATGTAAAAACAATAAATATATTTAATTTTTTTATTTTTTAATAATTAAAATATAATTAATTATTTTTTGTTAATAATATTATTTTCTCATATATAGAAATTTTAAATTTATAAAAATTTTAATGAGTTGAGTTTCGAGTTTATCCAATATTTTTGTTATATTTAAAAAGATGATTTTATCAAAAACAAATATAACTTTATTTCTAACTTATTGACAATAGTTAAATCCAAGGGAAAGGAAGAGAATGACTAATCCATATTTTTGGAAATAAGGATTCTTATAGGAGTAAATATTATTACCCCAAATTATACAAATCATACGAATAAAAATAAATTTGGGAATTCATTCCCACTCCATTTTCTCATACCAATCATGTCATAACTAATGTGAGGATTAATCGCAAGTTTATATGTTCGATTTTATCTAATTTATGGAGTCTGGTCACAAGAAATACTTCCGAACCTCATATCCCCGCATTGTAAGTTTGAATAATCATTATCAGATGGGAAAGTAGATTAGTAAAAATACACACAAGTCAACCCGTACAACATGTAATGCATGACAATATATACCAAAAGAAAAGAAAATGCATGCTGTTTAAATAGAATGCGTAGACTTGTGTGACCATGGAGGCTCTTGGTCAAAACTTAATATTAAACTCATCCAACCCGTGTCAGTGCAACCATTGGTTCTCCAATCAAAAACGTGTAAATATCTACCACACAGATCCCCACTGCTTGACAAAATTAAATTCCTAATGGCAAAATATCAAAATAATAAAGCAATTTTACATGCACGCAGTCATGGCCTCCTAATATTGACCTTAACAGCGTTTCCCAGTTTCACAAGTAAGTCTTGGAATAATTCAATGCTGTAGCAATAGGTAGTTAGGTGTTGGCACACATATAAATCATTCCCACCCAACACAATCAAAAAGCTTTCAATTCAAACTCAGAAAAGAGAAGAAGAAGAAGAAGAAGAGAGAATACAGTTGAACTAAAAAAACCAGAGATCAAGAACAAGAATATGACTATGCCTTTGTTCAACATTTTGAGCTGCTTTTCTGAGCAATCGGAGAGGAGCCGATACGTTTGTGAAGGTGATGTGTGTTATTTACGCGATGCAAAGGCTTCCCAGGCCTCCAATTCGAAGAAGAACGACCAAAAACAAAGCATTCGGATCCCATTTTACAGGGCTTCAACCAGAAAGTCTTGAGATGTGAAGTAGTAGAATCCCTTCATGTCGGTTATGTCTTTGGAGTAGTAAGACTTTGATGCTTTTGATTTACTGTATATTGCTCGTTTAGAGTATTTGTTTCTTTCCAGCAACTGATCAGCCCCTTTGCATATGTAGCTTTATTCAGGGGCAATAATCTTTCATCTTGTCTATGATAGCCAAGGATTAAAGCTTTGGAAGGAATTATATATAAAACCGAATTCTTCGTGTATTTTAGTTCTTGATATCCAGTTCCATGCATGTTATGGAAAATCTTTAATTCTTACACGTTGTTACTAGTGTTTTGCACATGAACAGCTGCCATCTATGTTTTGGAAATTTTATGATGTTTTATCTTCTGTTGACTGTAAATTTTGTCTTTAGACACGCTTTTAGATGGTAAATTTTTGTTTCTTGGTCTGTTTCTCGTGGAATTTCTTTTTTTTTTTTTTTTTTCATATTATTGTTTTGACATCACGGGATTATGAAGTAAGTTTCATTTAAATATGAAAGGAGGAAGGTACAATTACCGCATTCAGGAAAATTACAGGTAACAAAGGATGTTGAAACACAATTTAAAATCAAAAAATTTCTGCGCTCTGTGCCTTTCGCCCCATAAAACTTAGGAATGTGTGATTTTTTTTTCTATGTTTTGAGATAATATTTTCAGAAAATATTTTGAAAAATATGATATATTATAATTTGAAAAACATGATATGTGTTTGATTTTATTTTAGAAAAATAAAAAAAGAATGAAAATGTTTTGAAACAAGAACAAACATTTCCTTAGTGTAACGAAAGTGCAGTTGACCAAAATGAACAAATCTGGTATCAACTTCAATATGTCATGAAGGCCGATCATTTCTAGAATTAGTCAAGTTGAAAACTTGGGTTATAACAAAAAAAAAAAAAAACGGGTTGTTTGCGTTCTATTTTTGCCAACCATTTTTTTTGTTCTCAGCCACACGTTATATTGAATTGAAGAAGCACAAGTCGGGTTGGAGAGCCAACAACTAGACCAACTTTTGACTTAAAAAGCTCGATAAGTTGAGATTCAAAAAGGAAATCAAATCCCAATTCATGGTCCAAACCTGCATGGCCCGGGGTGGTTCACAGAATATCGACACGAGGTTGTGTTGCATATTAGAACAGTTAGGTCGACACATCCAATGAATTGGTCCTCTTTCACCGAATCTATTAAATGATCAAGTGGCCTACATACAAAGAGAACGGATGAAGAAGTACCTCCAAGTTTTGATCTGCTTCAGGATCAACAACGGCAAACTTCTCTCAACGACCCTTGCCTTCTTCATATCCGATAATTTTTTCAGAAAAACACCACTATGGAAAAATGGTTCTCACAAATCAAATCTTAAGAGACTGAGCAACTATCCAAGAGTGGGAGATTTCTTGCAGAAATGGGATGGAAAGCAAAAGTTATTAAGGCAAGGTGTTCAACCAAGGTTCCTCTGGAACAATTACTATCAGATTTGCTCAGCCATATTCTTTCGGGCATAATACATAAATGCAGGAACCAAGCTGCAGAAAAAAACCCAATTGACAGCTATTACAGGGTGAAACATCGAAATTAATTCTCCTTTCTTGAACATCACCAACATGAGATACATGACAGAATCGGCAGAGGTTCTAAAAGGAATATCATCATGAGACAAGTATTTGAAGAGGGCCAACTAATAAAATTCGGGTGGTCCTCACTCTCCTCTCAACAATTTACAAGTAATCAAACTAAGCGCTATAAGCAAATAACTGGATCAGAAGCTGCAAACACTAGATTATTTTCACATCATTCATTCGCCTCCTCCATAAGGCTTCAGCTTTCCACTAAAAACACATGTATGTACTAACTCAGTCAGTAATCCTATATCGAGAAAGAAGACGAACAAGAATTGATGCTTAAAACTGATAATTTTCATCCACATTGCAACTCCCATCCATTGTATTTTATGCCTACTCTAAACCCAATCAAATAACAAGGTAACCCTCTTAAGTCAAGAGCCACAGGTCATGATAGATGTTCTCCTCATTTGGTCAGTCAAACAAACCAGATATGTGCTTCTAATATGTTGTATCCCAAGTGCACTTCCAAGAATTGGATGCCAGAACTTGTTCTAATGTACTTAAAGACATGATTCACAAAAGCAGATTTGAGTTGGGAACCATAGCGCTTCTGAAATATGAGCTACCAAGCCAAATACAACAGTCTTCTCTCTCTAAATAAACTGTCTCAGAGTTGCAGAGCCAGATCAGGCTGCTGAGAATCAACCAGGACGCCTGATGAGGGCCTTCCAGGAGAGCCCGATGATTGGAAACCAATATTTAAGTCCGGAGGAAGGGATTCCTGATTCTGCCTAGAATGCATTTGTGGACTAAGATTCCACCAAGTAGACTGCAGCTGGAACCTAGACAAGTCAGCAGTCGCTAGATATGGATATATCATTGGCTGGTTATGAAACTGTACTTCATTGCCTAGTTTAGTAGGTATTGGGCCTTGTGGTACAAAAGCATGAAGTAGAGAACTGTTCCTGTCTGGTTGAACATGCATTCCTCCAGAAGCAGGAAACTCTCCGCGAAATCGTGCTGCTTGTGGCTGGGTATCGCGGTTTGAGTTATTCAGGGCATCAGAGTATATTTGGTTCTCGTGTAGATTTGTGTTTTCGCCAGCTGGTCTAAATCCTCCTGCCCCTACGGACATCCATGCATGGGCAGCAGCTACAGAAGCAATGCTCGAATCATTGCTGCTTGGGGATGGAGCTGAAGATAAAACTTGAAGAGGAGCATCAGCTGACGACTGATTTGAGGATTTTTGTTGATTTTGAGCCTTTTCAGCCAACATTCTCATTAAATGGACTGGGTCACTCAGGCCCTGCCCCTGTTCACGGGGATAATAGCTTGCTGCTTTTGCTGAATCAGAAGATGAACTGGCTATTTTATTACTATCCAACCTATTACCGACAGCTTTCCCATGAGGCAATCCACCAACAGCAACTCCATGATTATCAAGCTGTTTGAAATTTTCAGATGGTGAAAAGTTAATGTTCCTTGAAGTGAATTCCATTGCCCTCGAAGCTTCCATTTCTGAACTCCTAGAATTTTGCCAGTGGCCAATGGAATCTGATGCATTTTTATTGAACGAGGGTGGACCTTTCGGTTCTAACTGCTTCAAAACCTTCGTATCAGATTCAACAGAATTCCTGGATTGTGAATTTTGATGCTGGTTACAAAAATTAGCAGAACCACTAAGCTTGATCCCGGGAGATAAAAAGAAAGATGGTTTCATTTCTGATACACTCACTCTGATCGTGTGCTCCTTGGCTGGAAGAGAGGCAGTGATACTAGGAGCAGGTGGACTGATGGCAGCAGGACCAGGAACTGGTAATTTATTTTCCAAGAAAGGCCTGCTACCTGGGCTTTTCTTAGAAGAAACTGTGACCATAGGGACATTCTCAAACTTCCTAGGATCAGCAGCAGGCTGTACTTTAGCAAAAAAAGGTGGTTCCTTCACATTGCAATTTTCTAGCATTACTACAGGAGTTGGAAGTGGCTCATACTCTTCGACCCACCCCCGACCAAACTTGAATCCTTGAGGTAGTGCCTGTTCAATTCTCTTGGAAGTAACTTTCCAGGCAACAGATCCAAGAGTCGCAGAAAAACGAGCCAGGCTCCTAGCATATGAATTCTCTGAATAAAGCCCTACCTGTTTGAGGAATATCGGAATTAAGTGAGCAAAAAATAAAAATATCAATGATGAATAGTAAGATACAACTCTAAAAGAGACATACAGGAACTAGCTGCTTGCTTTCTCCCTCAAAAGTTGAGAACATAGGTTCTGAGCTGGCCACAGGATGAGCAAGCGAGATGCTATATGTCACACGACGGTTTTCATCATGCATGAATGATTTCCTACCAAATCTAGACAGCAGACCCTTTCCTACAAGTACAAGGCAGATTGGTCAGAGAAGACAGCATCATATACCAGGGTACATGAGCTCAAGAACAGGATACTGTATGCTGAAGCCACCAGTTCAGTTTCCCAGGCAGCTCCAACAAGTACGAAGTAAGAATGGTAAATGTTATTATATCATATGTAGACATATGAAGAGGGATCAATAAAAGGATGCACAATTGACGAGTACTAATCAGTTACTGAATCCAAACAAATTATAGAAAGTGTTCCCACACATTGTTAGGAGGCAACATATTTAAAAGTATGAGTTAATTATGAAGCAGATAAACCAGTCAGATGTGATGAAATAATTGAGGAGTACTAACCTGGTTGTGATTCTTCTCCCTTTTCTAAATTGTTATCATTCGAGAAAGAATTTCCCTCAACAAGCACATCATTATTACCAGATCTTTCACATCCAACACCTTGGAGCACATTTGAAACATTATGGATATCAACTGCTGTCGCAAGAGTGGCTCCAGATGAGAAATCAGAGCCATGAGGTTCTTGCACTGTCCGGCTCACAGACCTTTTTATTTGCTTCTTCAAATTAGAGCTAGATGTCATCTTCTCATCAGGCTTGACATCTTTCTCTGAGCCTTCAGTGTTCAACCTTATCTTATAAAATTTCTTTGTTGCCAACTCTTTGATGGTGCGCGCCTTTCCAACAATCAAAATGAATCAACAGTTATCTAAAAGAGTTAAAATTACAAACTAAAAGTGTAGCCCTTTTACCTGCTTGTGGTATATGGTATCTGGCGCGTTGTATTGCATTGCATTTGAGCAAATGAGAAAAACATCACGCTGCATAACAGCAAACAGAATTTACAAAATAGAAAAAGAAAATATGCAGAGTTCTAACTTTGATAACAAATTTATTAGGAACAAGTTTAAAAACAAACATAACAATCTGAGCTTCTGGCCAGTAATAACCATTGACAGGCAGAAAATACAAGCATATATTTTCTTTCAAAGCTGAAAAACCAGAAGAGGAAATGAAATAAAATAAATGTCACACTTTTCTGGAGGTCACAAAGGCATGTACGTATGTCAAGGTAAAATAATAGAACAAGAAAAATCAGGCAGGTCACTGTCACCCTTTCAGAAATATTCAAATTCCACAGGCAAAAATCATTAGGTGCTATTCTTCAATATAATAGTTCAGAAAAACATAACTTGAAAAGTAACAGCTAAGAGTATATCACATAAAGAAATTAGGAAAACTTATAACCAGGTCAGATATTAAAAAAGGAAAATTGGACTGTCCATTCCCTGCCTCCATCCTTCAAAGCCGACAAAGAATTGAAGAAGAAGAACAGAGTCACCATTTTGCATTTGGGAAAAAATATAAAACTTCAAAATCCAATATCACACACTCCAACAGAGTTCAAGAAATATTTTCTGAAATGAAAGAGCATAAGCACAAGTTAAAACAAGATTTTCAGCAACAAAGCCACTTGGAATTCAAGTGGTTGCCCTCAAAGTTTCAGGTACCAAGATCTTCCAGAACTACAAGGACATCACAATTGCCAAAACATATACGTACTTTTCACACTATGACGACAAAAAATAAAATGAACATTCTGGCATCAATTTTCAGTTCAACTAGTATCCATGTTGGCTCAGCTCACCTAAACCCCTATCTATCATTATGAGAAAGCATGTAGACAAAGTTATCATATCAGCAATACAAAATTTCATTGCAACAGTGAATTCAGTTAAACACATAATCCAGAAAAAAATCAACATACGATTGGGTAGATGAGGAGGCCCAACAGGGAACAAATAATGATAGATACAAAACATAACAGAGAATAAAGGATAAGCCTGCCCCCAACCCCACCCCACACCAAAAACAAAATAAATTATAATAGAGTCGATAATAAATTAAATAAGAAAGAGCAACAAAATAAGATTTCGTCAGAAGTCCTTTCTGGGACAATAAAAAGGACATAAAAGACTAATGTACAAGGGGGCACACTGCACTCACCTCAAACTGTTCCAAAGTCGCATATGATCCGTTTCCCAGCTTGCTCCTTACAGTGGCAAAGTCCATTGGGTGCTTTATCACAGCATGGTAATCGGGAAGCTACACCAACAATAAAAATTAACCAGTTCAGAAATTCCACACACAGACGCCTAATACAACCCAAACATTCGACAACAACTCCCCACGTACCTCTTCAGGATCAACCGGTTCTGCATAAACACCATAAGTATCTTTCCTGCTCAAAAAGGAAATCAAAGCACTTGACTTTAAAAAGAGCCCTTCTCATGCAATCCCCTAAATGTTTACCATTTATATAGAATTAGTCACATACTTCTGAAGTTTGTCCAAAATCAACTCCAAAGCCTTCTTATCAGGCAATGGTAGCCCAGATGGAGCCTCTGCTGGTGTCCCTATATCATTCAAAACCACATAAATCAAACAAAACCCATCATAAGTTTCACAAAATTAAGTACAGCACTTATTACAAAGCCATAACAAAAGAAAAGCACACCTGGAGGTGAATCTTCAGCTATGGGTTCAGGCTTTTTTTCTCTAACCTGCCAAAATCAGCAGGACCATTAAAAGCCACCAATAAATAAATAGATGATAAAACCACAAGTTATAAATTAATAAATGCTACTGAAACACAACCCCGCCACCCCACCCCCACCCCCACCCCGGTAGCTAAGGAGATCAGAATGTCGGCGTGGCTATCAGACAGACATGAAAGGAAGGCAGACAGACAACATGGGTGAGTGAGTGGGTACGTGAGTGTGCGTACAATACAATACATGTCTGTCTGTGACACTGCCACTGTAGTGTGTTTTAGAGAGAGAATGGAGGCAGAGAGAGAGAGAGGTGGAACTTGGAAGCGTGATCAGATTCTGTGGGGGTTAGTTTTTTTGACAGTTGACCGACCGTTAAATATACATACATCAACACAAACACAGTTCCCCCGACCCCCAAAGCCCACACAACCACACTCATTGACCTATACATACACCATCTGCTCATATAGAAGCCTGGACCAATTAGAAAATTCTCAGCTCATCTCCAGCTGAGCTGGACCTCTTTTTGGCTCCCTCTTATTTCATATACTGTATATATATGTATGTATATCTAGACACACGTATAAATTAATGCACTCCACTCCAATATAGCTTCATTCACTCCCAATCATTGTTCTACTTGAATTCCCATTTTCGTCGGTTTCCACTTCTAGATCGAAATAACATAAACTGATCATCACCTCCTCGTCGTTTTCGTCATTATAATTATCTCCGTCATTGGCGTCATCATTTTCGTCATCCATATCATCGCCGATTTTTTCATCAATTTTCCGCTTTTTCGATGGCTTGCCACCATCCTCGGATGAAGAGGCCGACATGGAGGGCGCGTGGTCCACGCTCCGGGTCCGGCTCGGCTGCGGAGCTGTTGACTTCAGTTCGCCGTCGCTCTGGAGTTTAAGGAGTAGCTTGAGCTTCTTCTCTCTGCGGCGCTGGTCCTCGTCGTTCACGAAGAGCTCTTCCTCATCAACGTAGTCGTCTAGGTCGAAAACGTATTTCACATTCCGGCGGCGGAGACTCCGACGAAGGTCACGCTCCGTCGCCTGTTTCTCGCGGGCCCCGGGATCTGCCTTCGGTGGCCTCTCTTTCTTCTTCCTCACGATCTGGCCCATCTTTTTCGGGATTTTTCTGCTTTTTCTCACTCTACACTCTTCTCTCTCTACCAAAAAAAAAAAAAAACCCTCACCCACTTTCTCTCTCTATTTCAATTTTTTTTTTCCACCCAACCCCTTTTACTCCATTATTTGGAGAGTGTTGTGGTTTTACACTTTTACTTTGGGCCGTTGGCTTTGCCTTTTCTTTTGTTCGCTTCCGGTTGTCCGAGCCTGGGTCCGAAGCTGAGTCTGGGTGGGGAGAATTGTGATATACGCAATGATAATGGGGTAGTAACTTGGGTGAAACGACGGCGTTAGGTGCTACCCGTTGCCCGCCATGCTTGCGTGCCAAGTCATTTGGTGCCCGTGTTGCGTCATTCTGCTCAGACTATTTTCATTGCTATATATCTAAGCAGGTGTTTTGTCAATCAGTCGCAGCGCGTGTTCCCACAGCTCATCCAGTACGCGCGTTGCACTTGTCTCATCTCTCTCTCTCTTATCAGGTGGACCACAACATTTGATTTTCAAACCCTGTTTTGTATTCATATATGAAGTTCATATTCAACCTTTCAACTTTCAACTTTGGAGAACAGTAGCCCCTAGGGCTTCTTAGAGTTGGCAGTTCTGCGAATCAGTTCCCCCCCCACTTATGATCATTTGCAGTTGTTACCAAAAATGGTGCTTCGAATTTCTCTTAATTTCATGGTTGCATCTTTTCCCCAGCAATGAAAATGAAATAAATACATGGCCTTAAAATACACTCAAATCTCAAAGAACCTTGACGGGATTTACCCCTATTCTTCAATATAAAACCTTAAATTTGAATTAATACCTAAATATATCAAGATTAGTAGCAAAAATTTAATTTGATTTGAGATTGATCTTGATTTGAAAACTTTTTTATTGAATCCGACTTTTGATTGTCCGGGATAAGATACCTTTAACAAGAGTACATGCAACTCATGTGATCCAATTTTTCTGTATAACCCAATTTAGTGTTTTTAAAAAGTTAATTGATGATTTTTAATTTTTACTTATTCCCTTCGAATTTTTTTTTACTTTCATTGCTAACTTAAGCATACCTGATGTATAAGATTTTGTAAACTCAGTTCAACATCGAGTCTGGCCCAAGAGCATGGATGGCATTAGTCGACACCCTGACCCCAAGAGCTTGGCATTATTCGACCCCAAATCATAAATTACCCCTATACTTCAATTTATTGTCTAAACACTCCAAAATTTGCATTGATCATGACCTTTTGGATAGAGGAGGTCATGACATGATGCCCTCACGCCACTGTTGTGTAAAATAGTGTATTTATATATAATAAATGTTTCAAATTGAAAAATATTTATTTATATTGTATTATTATTCATATGCATTTATTTACATTGATTGTTAGTTAGAGCCATTGAACTCTTCTTTATGTATAAATATGTGTTAAGTTTGGTAAGTTTTATCAAGTTATCTTGTACTCCTTTTATTAATAGGAAATATCTAAAAAAGCTTTTAGTTTAAATTTTGTATACATATATATATATAAGAAAGAAACATAAATAAATAAAAAAGAATCTACCTAATTTCGAAAATAAAGCAATTGAAAGTTTAAATGAAAAACGTTTTTAGGGAAAGATTGCAATAATGAAAGTCAACCTTGAAATTTTGTAAATAACTTTTGTTTTACAACAAAAAAATATGACGTATAACTACCAAATTGATATATTCTTTACAATAGTGTTTATTTATTCAAAAAACAACTTGTGATTTCTATTTCAAAATTTTGAAAGTATTGTAAGTTTAGAATTTTAGTGTTTATAGATTTTGTATTCTAGAGACAATTCCTTAAAAACCAATTACACTATCCACTACAACAAAACCACATACAATAGTGATTATCTCACATGATCGAGTAGCTTTCAGTTCTCTTCCATTTGATATTTTTAAAACTTTATATTTTTTATTTCACTAATTTAACAATTGAAGAGTTTTCGTAGAAATTTGGCCTAGTGACCCTAACAACTAAGAAGGTTATTTCGTTTTAAAGCCAGTTTCTATTTCTTCTTGAGATTAAGATCAATCAAAACACCAAACACTTTAACTGATCAGAGTTGAACCTCGGCAAATTCGACCCAGATCACCTTGGATGCTTGAATCCCTAGTGGCATCTTTTTACCTCACCATATTAGGTGGGTCATTTTGCATTCACCACTCTTGAAATATTTAATTTTAGCACAAAACATTATTAGGTGTGAAATTTTAGCAAATTACCCTTCTATTAGTTAATCATTAGTCAACAATTAAAATGATAGGATGGAATGACATCTTTGCCCTTATTTCCAAGAATTAGTTGGATTTTAATTCTTTTATATTTTTATATTTAATTATATGGAGACATAACAAAAGAGAGTCGTATCAGGTTATTCCAATCTACAATAATAAGCTTGTGAGCTTCGTTTAGTTTGTTGTCGAGAAACGAAAGAAGACTTCCTTCAATTTTTTCTTAAAGTGTGGGAGAAAAAGGACAACTACCAAATCTATTATTTTCATTATGCATAAGAATACTAGATTATCTAGTAAAAAAAATAAAAAATCATCACAAACCTTCCTTATTTCTTTTTTATTGCATTTTTTGTCTCTTGGAAATCATTTTCCAATTACATTCACTTTCTTACATGCACCTATTTTATCATTCTATTTGTTCCTTTATCTTTACACTTAGGGCGTCTATGTTACCTTTTGGAGGCCTATCTCACCACTTTCAACATAATTTCACCACACGAATTTCACAATATCGCACTAACAAATACTGTAACTTTTTCAAAATATTCAGCTTCATTATAACTATAGTGTTTGTTGGTGTGATGAAAATTGTAGAATTCATGTGATGAAAATTTGTGAAATTTCTAAGGTAAATTTTTGTGATGAAATTTATCATTTGCATGAGAATATTATATACGAAACTCCAAAATTATAGAAATGGATTAGGAATGGCATTTTTGTTATTTAAAGGAAGGTATGAGGGTTAAAAAAAAGAAAAAATGAAAAATCAAACTAATCCTTGAGATAAAGACAAAGATATCATTCCACCCCTATTTTAATTGTTGACCCATGGTCAAACTTATAAAAGGAATTATTTATGTAAAATTCCTTACCATTTTTTATTATATACCAAGATAGGATGTTAAATTCAAAACGCCTATATTAAATGGGATATTTCTCAAGCAATGTTTACTTATTTCTTTATAGAGAAAAAAATAGGCCAAGTCATCTCTTGTAGTCCAAATAATCTTGCTTGTCTCTCTTGTTTGTGCTATCCGTATCCATTACCCCATGTTGGATCTTTAAAATAAATTGTTGTTTGTGGATCTTATAAAATAAAACAAGTATAAAAAATAAAAAAAAAAAAACTCACTTCTTGCCAAATTCTTTTGTGACTTATTTTTGAGTTATTATGGAAAAAAGATAATTTTATCCTTCTATTATAACGTAAGTCAAATTTCTATTTTGTTTGAAATAAAATCTTAATGTTCATTATTTTTAACATATATGCTAGATTATTTTTTTACTCAAAATATGCAAAATCACATTCGAAAAAAATAATAATAACGGAAATTAATATTGGGGTTAAAAATCATTAGAGACATTGTCCTATTCATCATCTTACTTGTGGAATATATAGCACCAATAATTTATTTTCGATAGCTACTATCAAAATACCACATGTATAGTTCGTGATTATATTTAAATTTGGTTATTTTGAACTTTATAGTATAACCTTTTATAAATAGCTTGAAATTACTGGATCCGTGGATCAAGGATGGTCCACTTGGACAGGGTCTAGACGAGGTATGGAACTGTTGGGTTGGGCTAGTCTGACAAGCCCACTTGGTTGTACGCAAAGAATCAAAATTTGGATTTTGATTTTGTGAAAAATAATGTAATATATTTTAAAAAATATTTTTAATTATAGATATTTTGTTGATATTATTTATTTTAATTAATAAAAAATTATTTTATTAAATTTAATGGGATATAGTGGGAAATATAAATATTTTATAAAAATAATAATTATTAAATATTTTGAATATTTCTCCAAAACCTTGATCCCAAATAATTTTTTTATTTCGAGAGTAGGAAAAAGGCTTTGTTTGGAATTTTTTTGTTTGTTCTCGGGAAATTTGTTATGGAATAATGTATTGAAGAATGTATATGAAGAAATATGAAATATTTTTAATATTATTTTAAAAGAATAAATTTAAAATGAAAATAGACCCAAAAATATGATACCGAAAAATGTTTCCAAAAAATAACATCAAACAAGGGCCATGATCATAATTATCCAAACTCAAAGTTGATCATAATTATTCAAACCTACCAGATGCAATCTCATCAACCACCCAATCATTCCTGATAGAAAAGGTACGATTAAGACTAAACAATGCATGTTATTATGGATGGCGCCATTTAAAATCAAGTTGGAAATAGCATAATTAACAAAAATAAATAACTGTTGCCAACAACAGGCAGCACTCAACTGTTTCTTTTAGGACCGATCGAGTTCCTTGGTCGCATTTTTGTGAATTTAGTTTGACTCGACGTTGAATTTTAGGTTAGAAATAAAAAAAAAAAATGGGTATCTTCATATTAATATTATAAAGTACTTGAAAATTACTGACATCATATTATTATTGAATAATTCATAATTTAAAATAATATAACTCAATCAAAATATTTTTAAACTTACTACTTTAAAATTAAACATTATCATAGTAATCGTAAAATAATAACTCAGATCATATAAAATATTAGAAAATTGAAAAATTGAGCTGATAAAGAGTCACAGAACATATTGATATCCTAATGGTACAATTTTCTCCCTATTTACAGGTTTTTAATACCGATCATGACTTCAAGATAATTTTTTTTTTTTTATTTACAGTAGTATCTCATCTCATGTGCAAGACCACGAGGAAAAAATAATTAATCGACAATCACGTTGCCCAAACTCGAAATTTTGTGGGAGTGTGAAAATAATCTCTCTCAAAACTCATACGAAAATGAAGTCCACAATGACCTCTTATATACATGTAAAAATATGACCTTTGGAATGAAATAATGACCCAATTAAATAATCATATCCTACGTTGTAATAAAATGAATCATAAACCATATAAACAAATGATAATAAAAGGGACATAAAAAGGATAATAAAGACAAAACCACCATATACTCATTAAGCTAATAAAATCACAATAAAATGAGGCCATAAATAAAATATCAATGTTGGAAATGATAAAAATGAGAAAATTATAAAGCATATTTCCAACAGTTATTACTTTGTGTAATTCAAAAAATCATTTTAAAAAACAAAAATTTATTTCAAAATGTTCAAAAAGTAATAATAATCCATTTAGAAGATATGGAGTACTTGCTGATTGTCTTTTGACTAAGACAGAGGTTGAAAAGGATTATGCAAAATTAGCAGGGACAACAATAGATTGTCCAAATGGTTTTTTTAACTCACATAGATTATGATACATGTCAATGGCAATTAACGAACAGGCTGAAAATCTTTACCTTTCCCAAGATTTTTGAGCCATGCTACTTTCTTCAACCTTTTCTATCTCCATTTTGTGCTACAGACCAGTAACTAAAAGGGGTTTCAAAAATAGCTTGGCAAGGCAAAGATTAGATTTGACATAAACAAACAAACAAACAAACAAATGCAAAACATCATTGAAAACTACTGATGTGAGTCGGGCGTATCAAATTTTAGAGTATAAATTCCCATCACATTAAAATATAAGATAAAACATCATTTGATATAAAAAATTCGAACTGCATTCACTAACGAAATTCTACCATTTTAACCCTAAATTTCTCGACTAAGAGGTAGTGAATTCAAATTTCATCAAAATTGTGAATATTAGTATATTTTGATAGAAGTTCCATTATATTAGCTGCAATATGTATTGTTAGAGCAAATTAGATCCTCTATTTTAAATACTATATATGTAATTATAATTTGATATCGTCGGTGTAACACTATTGTGCATGTAAATGGACGAAGAGGTTCATACTGAAAACACTTAATTTGTGTTCACACGGAAAAGACTTGCATGTATATACAAATGTTGTGTTGAATTAATTTAGCAGAAAAATGAGTTGATATTTATAAAGCTGCCAAATATACAAGTATGTAGAGGTTGACACGGCATATAAGTGGGTTGACTGGTTGAGTGTGGGACGGTGCTAATTGTGGACCTCATCCACTCATCTCCATCCCACTATAAAAGGAAATAATTGAACTGCGATTCTCTTTCTCAATATCCACTTTCTTTTAACCTAAACTATTCATGCCCAAACTTTCTAGGAGATTCAGGTGAAATGGTGCTTTGTGCAACACTGTTTTTCTATATTTTATGCGCAATAAAATATAGCTGCCTTCCATGGAAAATTGCACTGTTAATTGAGTAGAAACGATGATTTAGATTATGGTGTAAAGTTTATGTAATAATATTAGTTGAGAATTAGTAATATTATGTTCTATTCAATGCTATATAGACTAATCAAGTGGAGTTAAATATTATATTATTCAAGTTTGGTTATAATTTTTTTTTTGAATTTTTAATTATCGAAAGTATTATTCAGACGAGTTAACATCAATCGCAAATGCTTGATTTTGTAGTTATAGATTCAAACAAATTCCAGCTAAATTCTAAAATGCATCAAAACATAAAATAAAACAATATCTTTGCTTGACTTTTATGTGCTATGTAATTGAATCCAGATAATATTTTAACCATCAATCTTAAATTATTTAATTAATTTTTTCGTTTCTTATCTCCAATTGATATTTCAAGCACTAAATTTATACGTGGCTAGTAGATCGGCAGGTACTAGAAAATGTTTATGAAGATTAGTGAGAAAAGGAGACGAGTAGTATGAGAAGTATCATTAGTCAGATTGACAAGATGTGAAACATCTTCACTAAATTCAGAATGTGGAGTTACCAATATTGATGCTTATCTTGTCTCATTTGACTCCCAATTGTGGGTCGACATGAATGTAGTTGAGGCTGAAAATGATGGGGTACGTCGGGTCGGTTGCAACAGCCCTTCATTCGGCACCATTCAAAAATTGTCATTATGTTAAAACTTGAGAGCTCTAGAAATTATTTCATTCACATATTTTATAGATTCTACCAATTTTACATCATGCTTGAACCTTTTCGAGAGAGTTTGCCAGGTTGTCTTTCGCCTGTCTATTCCCAAAAACGTTCGGGTCAAAATGCAAATTTTAAATAAGAAGAAAATTTATGATGTGACGAACCCATAATAATGTGAAGAGTCCAATATTCTAAAATATAGTTCAATAGGTATAAGACTTAAAGATATCTATAAGAAGAAGAAAATTTATGATGTGATGAATCAATAATAATGTCAAGAGTCAAATGTTCTAAAATCCAGTTCAATAGGTATAAGACTAAAAGATATCTTATTAGCTATGGAGCCTATTATACGAGTATATAATCTTTTTGTAAACACCTATAAATAATTCATTTTTCTTCATTTTTTTATACGTTGAATTCATTACAGTTTTATTGCTTAAATTCTTGGGAGAAGTTGATTCCATGGATTCGGAGTACAAATCATGATGGAATTTCAACGTCCATCCAATGTCAAGAAGTTGGGAAATCTTTTACATAACTTGCAAATTTACAATAAGATCAGTAGTTACGTGATAATATGTTGGTATGGTTTCTAATTCGTACCAAAATCCATGTTTGAAAATTGTTTTCTGGAAATGGGAACGCTGAGGAGCCGAAGGTTTCATAGAGTTGAACATTTTCATGTGCTAACAAAATAATACTGGACCACATCATTTCACTAGACAACTGCACCTGCCGGAGCTGTTATGGGTTCCCATTTACATTTTCTATTTCCAATCGGTACCCGAATTATAACCTCTTCTTGAATTGTCATAAATGAAGAATACCCAGTTGACTTACTCTTATATACTTTAGGCTAATAAGGGAGATTACAGTTGGTCCACCTTTCACAGTCAGTCGTCCAGCATTGCCCAAATACAAGAAGAGGCAAATAAACCGAGTAGAGAATAGAAAAGATTAAATTTCAGAGGAGCTGTACAACTACGTATTTATGATATTTTTCCATCAAGAAAGTAAGAGAAAGGCCATATTCAATAGATTTTCAATGCAAAAATTCCCATCACACACATATAAAAAGGTCAAAATGGCCTGGAAAATGTTTCTTCATCAGAGCACACACACTGAGCCCTCAACTTCTGGTTGTTCACATTTCACTCACACCACAGCCTTAGCTTTTCTCCACCCCTATAAAACCCAAACTTCTTTTCTTCTATCATTGAAATAAGAAATAAAGCAAGAGGGAAAGACCAGGGCTTTGATATACTGAAATTATGGCTTCTTTTTGGTGGCATAAACTAACATCAGGGACTTTTTCTTGCTCCTTTCTCTCTTTTGTTCTGCTGCTTTTTTGCACTCTTTCGAGGGCTCAAACTGTACCAGCTATTTATGTGTTTGGCGACTCACTAGTAGATGTTGGCAACAACGATTACTTGGAACTTTCTATTATTAAAGCCAATTTTCCATACAACGGCATAGACTATCCGGGTCAAAAGGCAACCGGGAGATTTTCCAATGGCAAAAATGCAGCTGATATCCTAGGTAACGTTGTTCTGTATGTCCCATGTTAACGTTGGAGTCCATTTTCTTTTACTTCCATGAGAAGACAACAATGTTCTTTCCATCAATGAGCTCTCTTTATTGAAATTTACTTTGGATTGCTCAGAGTATATATTTTGCATGTTCATCACTGAAAATTGTATAGGAGAACACATGTTTGTGCCCTTTAATGAACTGATACCATAATCTCATGGTGTTCAAGAAAATATTAAAGTTTTATGCTCAGTTTATGTGGTACGACTTGATTAATAAAGCGTGTCTTATACAGTGTACAAGGATTTTTTATTATGCCTCAATTATATTTATATATATTTATTCATTTTAACTTGGGAGGTTTCATGGCTTGCCAACATGCAGCTGAGAAATTGGGGTTATCAACAGCGCCGCCGTATCTATCCCAGCCTAACAATGTGTTTCTCAAAGGTGTAAGCTTTGCCTCAGGAGGAGCCGGAATCTTTAACACCACAGATGAAAACCTTATTGTAAGTGAACAGAAAACTAGAATTTGGTTTTATTTGTTTAAGTACGAGCACTAAAGAAATTCTTGATATGGAGTATGGACCACTTGCTATGATATTCTTTTTTTTCCCTGGGGATAACAACCTGGACAGGCACATAATCAATGATGTTTTCCCAAAGTAGCAAAAAAAATCTGGTGCCAGTTACATCTCCTTTTGTAGGAAGAAGTACAGAACGAAAATCAAGAAAGGATTTATTTTTTTTCAACACGAAAATTTAATTTTAATGATGTAAAATGATATTTGATCTCGTTTTTTACTTCACCACTACACGCTATATGAACATCATTAACGTCATCAATACACAGGTGACGTACAATAAAATATAAGATAAAACATTATCTTGTAAAAAAATAAAAATCAAAATCAAAATTGACTTTTAATAACTTCTATTTCCAGTTACTGCAAAGGACGAGGGACTATGTTGGTCTTTTACAATCATATATATATATATATATATATATCCCTAGATGCATAGCCCACTGAATAGGGGGGACCCTAAAACCAAATACCAACAATTTAGGAGGCCCAATATTCTCTGACAAAATAACAAAAGTAAATGCGGTGAGCGTGGATCGAACACGCGACCTTCAGATCTTCAGTCTGACGCTCTCCCAACTGAGCTATCCCCGCTTGTGATTTACATTATGTTTATATAATTAATTTCACAGATATACAACCCCGCTTGCTGATTTCCATTTTGTGTTCTATATTAAAAACATTTCAGAAACATACAATCCCGATGGCTCACCAAGTGGGACATTTCTACACCGTGCGTCAAAGACTAGTGAAAGAATTGGGGTCTACTGCTGTGCAGGAGCACTTATCGAAATCACTCTTTCCCATCGTAATTGGTAGCAATGACATCATTAACTATTTCAACCCGGGGTCTGACCTACCTGAGAAAAACTCCCCTCAGCAACATGTTACTCTAATGGTTTCCACCCTCAAAGATTTGCTAAAGGTAAACATTTATTTACTTCACAGAAATGATTATGAAATTCGTAATCCATATAGTTGATGATGAGACAAGTCAAGTGGGTCTGCTGCACACTTATTTTGACAGTGGTTCAAATTTTCATCAACAAAATTAACACCTATTTCGTTTTACTGTCTATTGAAAGGCTATTAATAACTTTTGTTATCCTCCAAATTTAGGGTATTTATGGTCTAGGAGCGCGCAAATTTGTAGTCATTGGGATAGCACCCATTGGATGCGCACCCAGGCAACGATTTCGGAACACGACCAATGAATGCAACAAAGAGGTAAATTACTGGTCAAAGAAGTATAACGAGGAGCTCGCACACATGTTGCCTGAATTGCAGTCGGAACTCAAAGAATTCCGCTACTCTTATTTTGATGCATACAGTGTCTTCCTTGACTTCATTGAGAGTCCAGCAACTTACGGTACTACATCAAACTTAACTTTTGTCTTCTGTTACCTGGTATGCACCAGATAATCTCTACAACAATGAAAAACTAAGTTTCTCCTTAATATTCTCAATATCAATCCGCTTTTAGGTTTCAATGAGACAAAAGCTGCTTGCTGCGGACTTGGAAGATTGAGGGCCAGGCTTCCTTGCACGCCTCTTGCTTTGTATTGTTCTGACAGAAGTGCTCACATTTTCTGGGACGTATACCATCCTACAGAGGCAGCTGCTCGCATGTTCATTGATAAACTTTTTGGTTCAGGAGATTATGTGTTCCCCATCACCGTTAAGCAGCTAATTGCTATATAAAAGTATGCACTCTAACACAATCCATAAGTGAGAATATGTATTCAATAGATTCTTCTAAAATAGAAACCAATCAGAATCATGGTGAGTTTTCTGCATTTGCATTGTGTGTATATCCAAGGAATGTCATTGCGTCCACTGTTTATCTATCTCCAATACAATCTCAATGCAGCAACTTAGATAATTGGTGCAGAATCATCTTCTTGCCTCTAACATCCCTGCTATGCAGCAGTTTTCTTAATGAAAACACAATTTTTTAGGCTTTTAGCAAAGAAGAAAATGGAAAAAAAGGTAAAAGAACGAATCTCTTGGACGTTTGCTTTTGATACCCGTCATTCCATCAGTAAAAGAGCACATCTCACATACAATAATGGTCAAAGACATGATGAAAACACAGTTAAGAATGTCGATGAAAAATGTGAATCAGCAGTCACTTCTATGCAGGAGTGAAACTTCAAATGTATAAGAGGTCATCATTCTAAACAAATGCCATTACCATTTATAACTTATCAGAGCAGGCTCACCATGTTTGGTTTGGAGTTCTTCTGCACTTCATATTTGAAGCCACCTGTACATTTGAAGAAAATGATTGCAACTGTCTAACTACATGAAAATGTCACAAAAATTAACATTCCAACGCTGCATTACTATATCAGCCATCATTCAGCCCTGCTGAATGTGGTAAGCGGGAATTTTAATGCTTTTAATGCTGAGAAGGAAAGGTATCTTCAAAGAAAAGACCCAGATCACCATTTGAAGTATCAAAAGCTAACATCTTCTCCACAGCCTCCTGCATTTAGTTTGCATACTTCAATATGGGTTGACAGAAATAAACTGACCGACTCAATTAAAAAGCACGCAATGTACACCTTATACTGCTGATCCTGTGCGGATATATTCTCATGAAAAAGTCTGTCAACATTCTTGTTATTTCCAATCGCAAGCAGTACAGATGCTGCTCTCTTTATAACTTCCTCAGAAACTCCTAGACAAATTGAACATCAGAAAACTTAAATTGAAGGAAAACTACAATATACAGCGTTAAGTTGACATAAACTGGCATATCCTACCAAAATGTGAAAACCTGGGTGAATTTATACCATGATTCTGAATGCATATATTTTTCAAGACAAGATAAAACCTTGATTTTTCAAGATTACATTAGGAACATACCCGCAAGTAGTGCACAATGTAATCCTGCAAGACAAATTATAGCAATTGACTTCTGGGAAAAAGAGATTGTAAATCTGTCTTGGCTTCAAGAGTTTGTTCAATCACTCACCATAGCTAAGGAGCGCACGTCCAGGAACCAACCTGCCAGGCACAAGATAAATAAGTCAAGAAAGATGATCTCCACAACCACACATACAACAACAAACATAAGTACATTGGCTGGACTTAAGTACTAGGAATTCCATAGTAAGAAAGTGCATAGGTGACACCAAAGTGCACCTGAACATTACAATACCCCACTCATAATATTTTTCCGAGCACAATACATCCATTGTAGGGGAGGGAACTATGTTTTATAAATATAAGTCCAGATGACTGATTGCAAGAAGAGAAACTTCATTACAGCCTTGGAATCCAATGTGTTTAGTAAATAAGGAGGAATAAAACCATACATCGAGATATTAATTTTTTTCTTTTCTTATAGAATGACCTTGGATTCTATATTTTATTAAAAACAGCACAAATACCTATATAAAAACACAATGTCTTCAACATCTGTGCATTTGTCATCTGGGCTTAGCACACTCATGGTGTAATACTTGATCTTGCTTGACTGCAGGAATTAAATGATGATGTTTGCAGCATAGAAGATCTAGACAGTTTTAGAAGCTCAAAATTATGTGCGTGAAGCATGAACACAAAATATGCTACCTCCAGTAAATAGCCATTTTCAAATATCTCACTCAAGTGAGTAGACAGCATAACCTGCAGAAAAGTGGAGAATCCTGATATGTCAAACAAGTAGTCACTTAAATATATTTAGACTCTCCTAGAAAAAAAGAAATAGTAAAAAGGTTATAGGCATCCTTCAGGATGCTGCGCAGAAATCTTTTGTGAGTTCTAAAACCTAAAAAGTTTAGAACTTGATAATTTTGTGGCAATCGTTTATCACAATATGTACTCCGACAAATTACACTTTCCAAAAATGAAACTGGATAAGATAAATCCCAACAGAAAACATTCTCTTTCATGGGTCTGGCCATTTTAGATATGTCATATGTAGTAGCAGAGAAGGCAGCTACCCATTCCCCACACATGGTTTGTCCAATTACAATAGAATATCTCACTAAATACATCCAGTGTTGGTAATGGCAGAAGCACTAACAACCTGATTTACTCAGGGAAACACTAAGGTACTTCCTTCCTCTGCTAAGTACTCCCTCTGTCCCAAAAGAAATGTATCATTTTGGCTCATCACGGAGTTTTAGATAAGAGTTGAAAATGCGAAAATTTTGTGCATGTTTAAACTATTGCCTCAAACTTTTGAGAGTTAGTGGTATCACACCATCACTTTAACTGAGAAGATAGGCTTTTTTTATTTTTTTCCCCTCATTTTAGGATACATCCAAAAAAGAAAATAGGAACAACAAATTTGGGATAAAGAGGGTAATAAGTAACTTTTTTTTAAGCTCAGATGCACAAAGGATGTCAATACCAAACCTTTGGAGGATTGTCACACGAGGCAAAATAATTAATGGTTCCACCAAGGAGACCAATGCCGTCTGGAATTGATATATAGGAAATGTTAGACACTAATAGCAGCAATCTTAAAGAACTAAGGAGTTATGCATTCTCACAGTAGCTAACCTTCAGAAAGAGTTCCTTTTCCGAATTCATCCACCAGACATAAAGACTGAGAACTTGCACGCCTGAAGATGGGTACAATTATATTAAACATGGATAAGTCTATAAATAAGTGATTCGTAGTCCAACACTACTGCATCTATAAGATAATCTACGAAGCAGATTTCATTCCCAGTCATTATTACTGTCTCGACACACTACAACACAGAAAAAAGTGCCAGGAAAAAGAGAAGTGATGTCCAAGAGTTCAATGCAGATATCCCCTATCTGTGACATTCTAGCATACCTCAACATCATGCCCACTTGTTGGAGGTCAATCATAAATGTAGATTGTTCAGCAGTCATAAACTTGCTTCCCATCGCACAGAATATCCTATTTTAATGGATGGCAGCATTATTCCCGATCATAATATAAATAAACAACTGCCTCATGAAAAGGATGATCAAATGAGAAGATTGGACAAGCAAGGATGAAACCTATCAGTCAAACCCACTGTGGCCGCATCGGCTGGTACAAAACTTCCAATATGGGAGAGGAAAACAATCAAAGCAACCTGAAACATAAATGCACACATAAGAAGTGAACAAGTAAAGGAATAACGACAACAAATGATATTCAACCATCTATAATTTTCATATTTTCCGAGACGATGCCCAATAAACAAGTTGCAGTAAATACCAATTAGCAGATAATGATGCCCGCAATGTTTTTTAACAATCTACACAAACTTTGAAAAAACATTACGATCCTTGATCTGTTACACTCACACTAAGCATCACCACACTTACTAATACACATCTTCCAGTACCCGAATAATTCGTCTAAGACTATCGAGTTAGTTGAATCTATTCTGTGAATTAGAATATTTGTTTTCCCTATGTATAGACCAGATTAATTTTAGATGCTGGATCCCTTGCACGGCCCTCAGCAAACTATAAATGAAAAACAGGGGAGAAAAAGCAGGTAAGTAAAGTAGTATGTAATAAAAGAATTATCGACTTGTTGGAGCCAAGCAAAGAACGTTTGTTCAACAAAGGAACATTTAAGTCTGCATATATTACTGGGTCAGATAGACCAAAATATATCGTCAAGAACTGGGACAATTTTAAAGGACAAGAAAAATTGAAAGAGATGGACTGTTCCAGTGGGAACTAGAAAAATGTTTGTGATTATTTGACCATCAACCTTATGTCTTGAAAGTAATGATGATGATTTATTTAGCTTCAAACAGCAAGAAAACCAAAGATCCAAAGCAAAGTTAAATTCCTATAAGAGGAAATCTAAGGGAATTAGTTGTCTCAGGAGGAAAGGAAGTCCATTCCTACCAACCTGTTTTATGTAGATACTTTTGCCAGAATAATTAGGCCCAGTGATGATATTGATTCTTCCTGAATAGGTGAGTCCATGAGCACTCTTTAGTAGCCAACAGGAGTGACAAATCTAGATCTAATCAATTCAAAAGGCAAGTTCGTTACAAGTACCTTCATCCAGAATCTTTGTATCATTAGGAATAAATGTATCAACTGTCATTTCCTGCAAAACATGCCTGATAGCAAGAACAAAGCTTCATAATATCTTCTCAATGGACGTAAGTATAATTGAAGTGTAACTTCTATTGCACAACTGCTCAAACCTTCCATTTCTTATATCAAGCATGCTTTCTGAAGTCAAAATGGGCCTCGTATAGTTGTTCTGACGAGCAACTAATGCTAATGACAAAGAGCTAGATAAATAATCAGATAGGAATCAGAACAAGGAGTAGAATAGAAAGAAAAACACAGGGAAGCTCAGGAAGAAAAGCAGTAAAATGGAATGAGCCAGAAAACTGAAGTTTGCTTACCAATCAAGCTCAGCTGTAAAAGTAACAGCTTTAAGTAAAGGAACAGAAAATTCAAGAATATGCATGACAAGGTCTCTGGTAATTGCTCTCTCCATGTCTTGAAAAAAAGAAACATAAAAAAAGAGATAGAAAGCATCAGACACAATGAACACTAGGACATTAAAACAAGTATGCTACATGCAAAAGTATAAGCCATAAAAGCAGAAAATTCTCAACAAGAAGCCCTTAAATGCTTGCAGCTCATGGTCAGTTCAATATAGTACTTATGCTACTATAACACCTAATGTTCTTGTTGAGAATAAGCAATAGCTCCAAGCAATTTTAAGATGAGATTCATAATAAAGACTTTTATCAACTTACCCAAAATTTTGTGATATATATCTCCTAGAAGGTTATCCAGTTCCCGTGTCTTTCCAGTGCGATAGAAAAACTTCTTGGAGTCTCCATCTTCGTCAGAGAACTATTAATTTTACCAAACATAAGCATAGCAAATAAGAATATACTCCTTGTAGCACAAATAACAAAATTGCATGATATGTAAGTTAAAGACTTACAGCAAATTCAAAATCCTGAAGTTTCTCTAGAATGTTATCATCAAGTTTTTCTTCAAAAATGCACATTAAGTAGCCTGCGTCATAAATAAAGACTAACTTTTGTTTAAAAGGCGGGGCACATGTAAACAAAATTGGGCAAAAATTTGTCTTCCGAAACTCAAAAATATTTCATATGTTCCAAATAATAACTAGTTGGACTATGTCCGTTCAAGTAAAACGATCTCAAATTCTGGCCAATTTCAAAGGTTTGTGATTCCTCCCACCTTTTCCAACTTAGAAAAATCCTGAAACAAACACTCGATACAATCTTAATCATGAAGAATGCAAAAATTTATGTGTTGTGACCTTAAGTTTCAGAAAATAACAAAATATTTTGCACATTTATAGGAATTAAGAATCTAAAGACCAATAAATGTCTGTCACATTGCTTGTCAAACATAAGTGGTTCACTATATTTTCAATATGAGAGTTGGCTTCAGTTTCTGGAGTGCATTCATGTGATGTCAAAACCATTTTTCAATGCTAAAAAAGGGAAAAAGCTATTTAAGTTTGGTGCATTTTCTGGGAAAAAACAAATGACAATCAAGCTAATTAGGGGTAATTAATTGTAAATAAAACAAAACGAATAGGCTAAAAGCCTAAAACTTATCCTGCTGAAACTATATGAAATTAGCGTCCACTGCAAAAAACATCTTAAGGACCAAGGTTGTGAATTGCCATTACCAATATGAAATATAAAAGCCACCATATTAGCAAAAACCAACCTATCTGATGTATATAAACAATACAAGGAATGAATTTTTCCCCAGACATATGAGGTAATCGCGCAAGTTCCAATGATGACACCTGTAAGTGCAGGTAATACATTCATGTCATGTAGATGTTCCACATTTTCAAGAAACACGATAACTGAAAAAATATAGCACCTCTTCCAGAAATTCTGGCAATTCCTCATATATTTGCCTCAGCTCATCCAACTGCATGGAATAAAGTAACTAAACCACAACGAACTAGCAATACACAGGGAGAACTGCAATCACTTAAAGATAGAGACAAAAATCCTTAAAATTTGTTTCATAACTGCGAAGATATCTCACCTCCCCACAGAAACCGTCTTTCACTATTGTCTCGTAACCCTTATCTTTACTTCGATTTACATCTATAACTCCAATGACCTACAAAAGGTTCAACCAAACACAAAAAATCAACAAACCAAAGATAACATACCAACACCAAGATGATTAATTCATAAGGAAAAGAACTATCGAAGTTCAAAAAAGAATTGATACGTAGGTTTTCTCAGGCATAAGCATGAATGAAGAATAACGTCTACATAAAATATACCCTCATTGATTAGTTAAAAGTCATGCAAAATCCCATGTTACCACTTTTGAAACTTCTGGACAAAGCTCTCTTGGAAAGTATGAATCAGTCATTAGTGTAATATCAGAAATGTGATTGAAGCAATAATTGGGTTCCATGGTAACATGAAATAGTTGACCCAGTGTTGATAATCGAAGACTTGCTGCAAACCGAAATATCTTAGGAATATTTTCCTTTCAGGGCTTACCAAAATGATAGCAAAATGAAAATGAACTCTTATATGTTATGGACTTTGCCTTGGTAGTGCTTAGAAGCTAGGAAAGACTTGGGGACCAAATTACCACACATTCCCCCAATTGAACTCTTATATTGACTTGCCTAGGTAGTGCTTGGAAGCAAGAAACGATTAGGGACCAAATTATCCCCCAATTGTTCCCTCTTTCTATGTGCCCGATCCCCTTCACAACCCCATAGCCATAATCATGCCAGGTTGGGTACGCTTGAAACAGTTTAGGGTTGGGTAGATTATGGATTCACCCATCTAAAGTTAACTCGATTACTAAAGAACCTAGTTTCTCTAGCCCTAATCCAACAATTGGAGTCAACTTGAGTTGACCCATCAATTTGGCCCAAAATTTAATAACCTATCACATGCAACCTGCTTCATATTATTTTGAAAAATAAAAAACGTACCCACCTGACTCATCCAACACCCTCGATGAAATAATATAAGTACAAGATATAATTGCCATGATCTTGTAATTTTCAAACACAGAGAAGGGTAAAAAATTTAAATGGGTTGCTAAAAGAAGAAAATTAAGCTCTAACCCATTATATTTTGCTGGATATATCAATTGCCATCCTCAGTGTTATTTCTAAGAGTTAAAATATAAACCATTGAGATAGAGGAATCTATGAATATGTGACAGCATTTGTGAACAAGATCCATTGTGCATATGCATGAATCATAACATTGAAGGACCAGAATTTATGTTTGGTTTTAATAAAAATTCTCTATGTTGAGTAATCTGATTCTTGGGTTGTCAAGAAATTCAGGCCCTTATTTCCTTTCTTTCGGGTTGTCCAAGCATAATGTCCTCTTGATTAAAACCAGAATTCTCTTTCCAAGAAGTACAAATTTTCAAAAACCTGATATGGTGCTCAAAGGTTCTTGGTCACTATGCCAGAGGTAAAAAATTGAACAGTTTCACTAAATACTCACTCTTTCAACTCTCAATTACAACATAGTGCCAATTCAAATGGAGACCATAAATTTTGGAGAAAGTATTACTGAAGGTCAATAACAAACTATTGCCAATGAAAAAGACTTAATGTCAACAGAAGGTCAATAACAAACTATTGCCAATGAAAAAGACTTGATGTCAACAGAGAAGACAAACATAAAATAGGTAAGAAATCAACACATACCAGTTCATATACATAGGCCAGATCTGTAGAGATGTAAAGACCAGCCTGCAATGTAATATATAATGAAATAAATGGATTAAATTATTGATAAACTAAAAGAAGAAGTCAACAACATAGCAAAGAAAGAGTGATTAGAGAAAAATTGGTGTACTAATGAAGAGAACAATCAGTAGCAGTAATACCTTCTCAATGATATCCAAGTTTAAATGCTTCAGTTGCTCTTGAAGTGTTTCAGAAATGCCTACTTCAAATATCTTGTTGATGTGCAGCAGTGAACATATGCTCTATAAAACAAAGTCCTTATTGTTTCACATTTGTAAAGAAGGGAATAAGTGATATGGACATTTAAAGAATAAGGGAAACTGGAAGAATAACACATATAGGGACACTAGCTCAGTCATGTTTCCTGTCCTCCTTAAACAAAATAGCCATTGCCTTTAGTATATATCGAGTTGCATTGTGTATTCATTTGATTACTAAAAGAGGAAATCTGTTGTGACACAATCCAACTTCAAATTTTCTCAGCGGGTCAAGTGCACTAGCAGTCAGGCAAACATCCTGGGAAGAAAAACTAGATTGAGAGTGTGCTTTTGATACTAATCCATGCCATTTTATGTATTTCAGAACTTCTGGACACATCTCATATGTAACAAGTTTTTATCAGCCTGGTGATGCTCTTTCTTCTAAGAATGACTCTGAAATAGAGACATTTTTCAGTGAAAATTACTTTTTCATACTCTTTTGAAAAGAGAAGTCAAAAGATATTGCTTGACTTTAAAGAACGTTAACTCCCTAATGATTAAATAAACCAAGATTTTACCATGACGGCAATTTTAGAGAGACGCGAAAGCGAAAGCCTACTGGCTGAGGCATAAGTTAGTTAGTATGCATAAATAATATGGTATCTGAACCATTTGCAACCATGAAAAATGCAAGCTGAACCATCAACCCCCTCCTTTACTGTAGAGAAATGAAGCAAAAGGAAAGATAGACTGAGAAAGAGAAGATGAATGGAATCCTTGCTTCAAAGAAACATCTAAAAAGTGTTTTCTAGAGGAAGGAATGATACCCCAGAAATGAAGAAGCAGATTTTGGTATCAAATTGTCAAATGATAACTAATGCTATGTTTGGATCTAAGAATTCAGGTGTGAAAAGGAGAAGGAAAAGGAAATGTGCAAGAAGAAATAAAGCACAAAGTTACAACATGTGAAGGAAAATAGTTTCCCTTGGTGCTTTCCTCACCAAAATCCAAGTTCCACACATTGCAAAAGTGTTAAAGTGGTGAGTTAAGAAAGAATGTCATACCTTTAGAAACGCAGTCCAGTCACTACTTGTACATACAGAACTTGGAGAATTGATTTTCTTTAACAATTCCAAAATATATTTGAATTAGAACCATGAAAAGTCATGATAGATGGTAAATAACATAGAGAAAAGAATGTCCACCCCCAACCCACCCAACCCCCCAACACCCCAACAGAAAAAAAAAAAGGGGGGGAGAATCATGTTAGTGCTTAATTGAACAGAGGAATAAAGAACAATACTAGGTTTGCCATAATGAGATAGCAAGTATTCTTGATTTTAATAACATTAAATGATACTATGGGCATAATAATTTTAAAATCATTTATCAAGAGACCTAAGAGAAGACTTTTGCACCTTGAGTATGTGAGGAATATCTTTCACAGACTTCAGTGTTTGACGTAAAGAAACCAACAATTCTTCAGCACAAAGAAAGAAAGATATCTAAATTTATTGAGAAGAACACTTGCAGTAAAGCTGATAAGGATACAGAGTTCATGCTTCAAAACATTTGATATAATAAAGAGTGGATGGAAATCATTAATGCTAATAAGGATACAAGATTCATGCTTAAAAAATCAAATCCAGGATACGGAATTCATGCATAAAAAACATTTTGATTTGATCAGAGTGGATGGAAATCATCTCAAAAATACATATAACTTCACTCACTCAAAGACTTGTTTCATCTGAATCATATCATTTTCATTCTTATGGAGCTTGTAGTAATTTGGGTCATGCTCAGCACTTCAAAATTATTATCGAAACAATAACTTAAGCGAAAATGACAACAATGGATAGACGTGGCTAGGACAAGGATACAGTATCAAGACGAATGTTCAACTTTTCAAGGTCCAGTATAGGCCTCAGGAACCAGTTCCTAGTCAAATGGCACCATTAGCTAAAAGGGGACTCAGCAAAGATAAGGCAGTCGCAGCAGTATGATATCTCCAGGAAGTAAGTTTACCTTAATAGACGTCTGCCCATTGGTGTTACACACTGAAAGAATGCAAAAGAATTAGTCCGTATATTTTCTTTCAGTTGCAATCATCTGGCACATATAAAAGACAGAAGTCTCACAAGACCTTATTCATCATCCCATATACTGAGAACCTGCAATCACAAATACCAGTGAACATTTTTTTAAACATGCGCTCAAGAGAATGTTCTGCTTTTCACCATTCCTTTCCTCTACCTAAGCTCATATGGCTTGGACATTCATTTAAACAGAAGAACAAGAGCGTGTTTCGACATTTACCCTTCCTTTGCTCTACCAATGCCCATATGGCTTGGATGCTTGTCAGTTTGGAATATTTGCAATGCCTCGTGGGCAGCAGAATCAACTTTGAGGAAATTGTTTCTTATCTTGTTTGTTAAGGTGTACACCTCAGCATATTGAATCTAGCTTTCCCCGAGAAAAATACATAGATATAGCAAAGGGAAATAACTTAACCCTGAAAACTTTGCATTAAATAGAAGAGTAAGCAGGCAAAGATACAGTGAAATTTCAGAGACTGAATTGATTGCAATTGATGCGTTCCCACTTTCCTTCTGTTCAAGGGTGTCTACTATCCTCTCATTCTCTAACATGGCAAGAAGTCCCCCACTGGCACGAACTTGAACTTCACTTCGAACGTCCAACATGGAACTAAGCTACAGTTGAATGAAAGATCATATTCACTTGCATCAAAAATTTAAACCAAGAAAGTGATCCAATATTCTAACATCTTGAGTCCGAGAAACAGGTATATACATGCTATGTTTTCCTTATTTATTGATAAAATCTCATTCCCAGATATAGTTAAATTATGTCAATGAAGAATTTGGCTATCCAAAATTGATGTTTGACAACAGGGACACTTTTCAGCAATCTGCGAACTGTGATGGAGAATATGATATTTGATGAAAACACTGTCATAGGAAGCAAACAAGACAAGGCATTTTGATGTTTCAGGAGAGCTAATTCTCTACATACAATGTCTTCATATGATTCCAACAATCACAAGTAATAAAAGGATAAGTTCACAGAGAAATGGATATTTGAGCTCTTCATATTCAGTCTAATGATTGCTATAAGGCATATCTCTTGTTGTTGCACAGTATTCACAATATCAGATTCCTCTCTTTTTGTTTAGAAGATATCTTATGTATATTGGGTGGATGAATTGAAGACATGAGTCACTCATAAAAGTGTCTACAATTCAGTGGATGGTAAATCAAGACCACCAACTACTGGAAAAGTGAAACTCCAGTGTCACAGAAAGGCATACTCAAAGAATTGAGGAAGGAAAAAAGACAAACAATGTATACGTCAAGCTCAAACTATTCAACTTACAAAAGAGACCCTTTCTTTGATATTCAACCCTTCATCCATTCCAGTAACTCGCAGGTACATTAGTCCGTTTTATGCAAAATAAAAAATCATAAAGAGGTATTAGGGCTCGGTTGAGGGAAAAAAAAAAAATTGATTCCATAGATTGAAAGCACAGGCTACAAAATCATCTGACAACATTTGAACAAAAAACTACAAAACATGATGCTTAAAGTCCTGCTCTTTGCCATCCCATAGTGCCAACAAATGACCAGATGCCATAAACACGAGTTCTGAGAATTTAAACTAATTTTTAATCTGATGGCGACATCACCAACATGCAATCCTTATAAAAGTTCTTACTAGAAACCATATCATCCCACATAATGCACTTTGATAAAATGATCAGCTTGCGAACTGACTCCCACTTTGGAGGAGTACTTGCTTGATCAACTAGAAATGGAAGTAATCTCTCAAAATAAAGAACAAGAATAGAAAGTACAACCATCAGGAAGACTTGATCATTTTATGTTACATGGACTTCTTTTTTAGCATTCAAACACTAATCAAATTCATGGTAAAGATATCCTTTTAGAGGTGTGACACTATAGGCTATGGATATTTATTTTTGATGGAAATATGAATTAGGAATGTCGATGTTTGCACAATAGTTATCAGAGGTCATTAAGCACATTGGCGCAGCAGCTAACGATTTCTAGAGACCATGTCATCTCAATTCATCAGTCTTACCAATACAAGTCAAAATTTGGATGAAAATACAGGTACAAAGTTCTCCTATTATTTCTTTACTTGTGCCATGCTTGCTCATAGCTGAATAATGAACTTTTTACGAGCTTCACTGTTGCAGCTTCAGCTGTCCCATCTGCTTAACTCATGAAATTGTATAAAAAGAAAAAGAAAAACAAAAGTGCCAGCTGAAAGTTGAATGAGACATCAGGTTACTGAGCAGTATACCATTGTTCTGTAAAGCAGCCAAGAAGGATTGTTCACTCTTAGTGCTGGTATAGATAATGCAAGGCTGAGCTTGATATTTCACTACATTGACAACGGGTCAAAGGAAATTACGTAAAAATTGCATGAAACCAGAGCTAACCATGTACTTTAACATTTTGTTTTCAAGTACCCATCTCAACCAAGGGAAAATCTTCATTATCATCTTCCCAAAATTCCAGAACATGGAGGTGACATATACTGGAATCATAATAAGAGATTCCAACTCTGTAAAAAGTTACATTTACATTAATAATTTGGTTTTCTTCTCTCCTATTCTCAAGCAAACATGTGCAATATTCAACCTCTTATTCAAAGCATTTATGCACAACAGACGGTTACCTTCGGCCATACATGATGCATGCCATATAGACCTGTCACATGAAGCCAGGAAAAAGAATTATTTATGCATGAAAAATAAATCCGTAAATCACATCAATAAATGCACACCAGCAATTATTAAAGTAAGATAAAGCATGAGGAATGAAGCACTAAGGTGTATAAGCCTAACTACATTTTTAATTGATATTTCTAATGGCTGCATCCAGCTATTGGCACATGAAGGAGTGTGAGTCCATAAATGGCAAGTTCAAAAACACATGGAATTCTGAGAATGTTTTCTGTCACACCTTTATATAAGCAAAAAATCTTCAATAGATCGGTTCTCTAACTTTGCCTTCTATGTCTTCCATTCTACTTCTAATTGTCCCTCTTTTTGGCAGTTGTGTGTTTTCACTTCAAATATCAGCTTTGGTACTTAGTTCCGGAAACTAAAAAATGAATCTAATTGATTACAGTGAGCTAGCCTGTGAAATCTGTCAATGACATATCTCTAGCTTGAGCACTTCATTAACTTTCATGTCAGATATTTCCTTTTTTTGTACTAATAATGCAGATAACATCACTTCTTTTTTTTTTTTTTTCCTGCACCGTATCTTCATCTCATTCTATTTGTCAGTAAGCCTTCAAAAGATTTCCAGATTTGAATTTGACAGGAAAAGGTCAAAACAGAATTAAGGCAATCTCCTTAAACTAAGCGTACAACACATTTTCCTAGGATTCATTACTTTGATTCATCGTAAAAGAGAATGTAATAAAGTTCCAGAAATATTTCAACGGGAAAGAGGAAACTTAGCGCCAACTTAGTAATTAATTAAGGCATGCGATAAAATAAAATAAAAAATCTCACTCAAAAATAATTAAAATTACAGACTCTCCTCAAATAATATTAAATTTTCAATTTCTCCAAATTACGAATAATAATTTGTACTAATGCTATGCTGCTCTTATTCAACCAAAGGCAGAACTGAAGAATAAAAACTAACTAAAAATAAGTTAAATACACAAAATCGCTCGAATGAGACAATCCCAAATTGGTATTGAGATGGTTTTGAAAACAGTTTACGTTTAAATTCCAGTACTTATCCCCATAAACAATTTCCGAAACGTTGCGATGAAAATAGATATCGGAAAATAGTGAATAGAAGTAAACCTGAGGTTTAGCATCTGTTTCGTCGACTTCTTCCATAATTTTGAGGCCTGAATCTTTACACAAAAAATGAGAGAGAGCGAACAGCGAAGAAAATATTGAACTCTGCAGAATAAAAGGCAAAAAGGTTCCCGCTGTTTTTTTACGCGAGATGGCGTCATATAACAGCGACACTGACCATCACCTATCAGACTCTGCGCGACTCTATTCAAAAATTAAATAGTCGGCGCAATCAAAATAAAAATATCATGAGTTGAAATTTTCACTCTTGATTTAGTATTACCTACATAAGCTTTAAAATTAAAATTGACTAATTTTAATTAGGATTTTAAGACAATGTTTATTTTTTTATAATTTTCTATAAATAAAATCAAACATTCAAAATTATTTTTCCTTGAAAACACATTCCCCTTTTTACAAAATAGTTATTCTAATTATTACATTCTAAAACTGATAAATCAAAACTACGACTATCATATCGTTTTTATTTTTGATTTTGTCTTTCTTTTTTTTTAAAAAAATACAATAACTATTCTATCCAATCAATTTTTTTAATCCGGTCCACAAATCCAAACGGGCCTAAAAGTTTATGGCTTCATTTATTGAACAATGTAGCAAAAATCCCGCTAATTCCTTGAATGCATATGCAAATGTTTGGAATATCAAATAAGTTATCTTTCCCAATTATCCATAACTTTCTGCACCTATATATGTATTGAACACCAAGAAAGACTGGCATAAGAGATTAAGGAACATAAGAATAGGCAAAACGGGAGCTGAGGATACCGAAATGCCTGATTCTTCATCAATGGCGTATGCAGGAAGGCAATAAATCAAAGCATTAGAGAGTGAGGCCAAGGCCGATAGCAAGACTGGCATGAGAGACCAAGGAACATAAGAATAGGCAAAAGGGGAGTCGAGGATACTGAGATGCCTGATTCTTCAACAAACGGCAAATGCAAGTTTTTTATGACAATTTGTATAATGGGTGAAAGATAATTCTCTCATTCAAAGGTTAATCTGATTTCGTACATTAGGCCATGTAATTTTTCATCTATTTCCAAATCCTGCAAAAGAATAAATTTTCCAGATCAGTCTTGTATCACATGATAATATATTCTTGTCGTGTTTAAAAATTTGAGATAAAGCATTCAAGCATGTTCAGTGAATGCAAGGCTTTTTAGTCATGGTTGAATGATGGAGTTTCTATGCTCTGGTATTAAACATACACTCGTGATTTTTTGGGGAAGTTTCTGGGTTTCTTCTTCAGCTGATCTGCGAAGTTTCTATTCTTCATTTATTGAATAGGTTTGTCATCCTACAGGATTCAGAAGAGGGAGTGCTGATGGAAGGTTCAAATGCTATAAACACGTATATCATTCCAGCATCAGCTATTGTGGAACAGTTTCTGTAGCATTTGAGTTAGATTTACAGATTAGTGCTTTGGCAATTCTCTTTGTTCACTTGCATACTTTTACTGATTGCATTTGGAACTAAAGTTGTATCTGCATTTGATATAAGAAACTCAAATAACTGTCTTGGGAGATAATGCTTTCGAAGTATCTTCTTCCTGTTCAATATAATATATTGCTGAAATCACCAATATGCTTATTTCCAATTTCAATAATTGCTATGAGAATATATTGGTGCCCTTCCATTTTCTTGAGGAATCTGTGGCTGTAACTGTTGAAAGCTGCTGTAATCCTTTGTCTATTTTAGGCCCTTTTCAGCGCTGAATTAAACCACAACTCAAAAGGATCTCCTTGCCTCATCTTGAGCATTTCAGCAAAGGAGTCACCGGTGCTAAGTGAAACAGAAGATAAGTTGGGCAGTGAGTTTGGTGCTGATGAGAAAGTTCTCTCAGTAATAAATACATTGCTAAATTCTGGTAGATAATTTGGTAAAAGAATCTCTTTTTGTTTTTGAGTATATGTGTTGCTTTTTAAATTAACAATCTCTAGTTTTTCCATTACTCAATGTTTCTTATTTTTATCTGCAAGATACTTGCAGAAGAACATAGGGAGGGCTTTCTCTTGTTGGGTAGTACAGACAAAGGCCGCAATTTTACTTGAGGACGATGGTGCTATAATAACTGTATATATGTCTGTCGCAGGTTTACGAAACGGTGGAGACAATGCTACTAAATCAAGACGAAGTTATAAGGATCACAGTTCAGCCTGAAGAAACTATATCTGCAAGCGAACTCAGAAACCATTTCAAGAGACTCAGCTTAATCATTGGTGGCAGAAGTCGACCCTCATTAAAAGCTCCACAAAAAGACTCGAATATTGAGAACCCTGCACGCCAATCATTCTCCTAAATATTTTCAAAGAACCCTCCAAAGCTTATTGCCTCTCCATCAAATGAACCTTCCAGTTCAATGAAAAGTGACTGGGAAATTTTATAAGCATGCAACTGTAGATAATTGTCAAGAACTGCTACAAGAACTGTACAAAATCCTGTCATCATCTCTTTCCAGAGAATCACAAATGTAAAAGTTGATTGATGCAGCATAATTTACTTACGATCAGAAAGAATCAAGACTGGGTTTAATGGTTCTTCTGCAACTAACCAAAAATTCATAAAACCGAGTACAGGGTGAAGTTTCATTACTAATTGTGAACTCAAAAATAAGGAGCATCTCACTAATCAAATTCCCTTTATCTTTGGCTGAGCCTCGAGCTTTTCCCATTCGTTTGCTCCATCACTCATCTTCGCCTGGATTTTCTCCATCCTCATTTGTCTTATTGGATTGAAGATCCTTGAGAATGATATTTGGCACAACGAAATTGGCAACCCAGTATGCAAATAGGCATACAGCACTGCCATCAAGAAGTATCAGACTCAGTATTATGCTAAAAAACTCTTAAATCGTGATTAATATAACAAATCGTTATTACAGCACATGAAGTCGCAGTCGCGAAGACAAACCTTGTCTGGAGGAGGACCGATAACTTTCCGGTGACTGGCGAAGTAGCCGCAAAAAAAATGGGAGAGGGTAGAGCCCTGGTCCTAAGAGACAGTACTAAGGAGAAGCCAATCCGATTTACTTGCAGAATGGAAGGTTTATTGGCCAGCCAAATTTGGTGTTTATAATTGTGCTCAGAGAGGAATGGAGAGGGCAGAGACCGACAGTTGATGCACCTCATTTCGCAATTTGGTAAGAGCTTGCTTAGTTTTGACAAGTCTCTGGATAATGTCCTGATATGATATGCGTTTTGAGGGAGAACAGTGGTCGGATATGTCCTATGTAGGCCCGCATACTGTAGCGGGCTGGTTCAGCCAGTCCCATGCTGAAGCGGGTTGATTTGGACTGAAAAATATTGTAAATATCCAGGCCCATCTTGGATGACTGGCCCAGTACTACTAGGCTGGTACTAGACGGGCCAAGCCTATCGACCTGGCCTATGGGCTAGTTTTAATGGGCACAATATTTTTTTTTCTCTCTTATAAATTTATTTGATTATTCTAAATGTATTATCGTAAATTTTGTAGTCTTTGATTATTCTAAGTTTTTATCTTTATCTTATGAAATATCTGAAGTTTAGATAGTATACAATTCTAAGGTTTGGTATTGATTATTATCTGTTTATTCTCGATTTTATTTCTTTTTGTTTTAATTTGATTTTGATTTTATCATTTTAAGCTTATTATTCTAACTTCCTAAGTTGGTTTTATATTGGATTTTCATTTCATTTCATGAGACAATTAAAAATTAAAAAAAAAAACTTAATTTATTAAGTTTAAGCCATTTAAATGTATAAAATTACATGAATATGTGAAAAAATTGAAAGAAAAAAACTCTTTTTCAGTTACGTTTCAAGAGAGGGGAGGGGGACAACAAAAAATGAAGTTATATCGTCTAGGCAATGAACTTTTTGATATGTAAACTTTCCTGGTTACTACAATTGCGACCCTCCCCATCTAAAAGCAAAAAGAAAAAAAAAAACGTAAAACGAAAAAAAGGAGGCTCCGACTCTCGATCATAAAATCTTTAATAAAAGCTCAACGCGTTAAATATGTTTCTGATCATTTATTTTTTATTAACATTGAATTTTTTATTTTATATCACACGTTCAAAATTTATCGTATATATAATCTTGTAAAGTATATATTTAAGAAAATAATTTATATATTTAATATGTGCAATATCAAAATGAAATATTAAATTAAAATAAAAAAATCATATGAAAAATATAGTAGTGGTCTGGAACAGTAAATACTGGAGCCATGGCAGAGATGGAGCATCACAAGAGTTAGCTGCACCAGAATTCCCTCCAAAAGTTGCATGAAATAAATCACGCGTTTCCAGATCAAAAGTCAACATGAAAATCTGAAAATGGTGAGGGTTGAAAAAGTCTTGCATAAAATGAAAATAGCAATCAACTGTATGACGTTCAGTGGGGTTGAAAAGGAGGAGGAAATTTGCCTTTGATCAGAAATTACAGATGGGTGCATTAATTATCCAAGAAGATAAGAAAACAAAGAGGTGAGCATATTTAATTAAACCTTCTCAACCATCCCTTTGAAAAAGTTGGCCTTGTATCCTTCTATATATTCTCCTGATTTTGATGAGTCCACCATTCATCAAAAGTCATCTTTCAGAAATACTGATTTTCAAACAAAGATGACTTATAAAATTTTCCTTCTCCTGATTCTTGGCGCACTTTTTTGCACTGGTGGTGCAAGGAAACTTGTTGGCTCAAAGGGTTCATTTGATGATGACAAGAACCTCTATCACAGCCCCGGATACGGCGGCATTGGGGCTGGAGGAGGTGGAGGTGGTGGCTATGGTGGCGGAGGTGGCGGCGGCTTGGGTGGAGGTGCTGGTTCTGGCGGCGGCGCTGGCTACGGTGGAGGTGCTGGTGCAGGGGGTGGTGGTGGACTTGGAGGTGGCGGGGGATTTGGAGGAGGTGGCGGTGGAGGTTCTGGTGGAGGAGTAGGGGGCGGCTCTGGTTTTGGTGGAGGCGCGGGTTATGGAGGAGGAGCAGGGGGTGGTGGAGGGCTCGGAGGAGGAGGCGGAGGAGGCTTTGGGGGTGGTGGTGGAGGTGGTTTCGGTGGTGGAGCTGGTGGCGGCGCTGGCTATGGATATGGTGGAGGAGCAGGAGGTGGTGGTGGATTGCCTTGAGCCAAAAGTTCCTTTCCAACAATGTTACCACTAGACTATATATGTGTGAAATTTTATTACAGCTTAACTGAATAATGAAGACTCTGAACTAATGAGCTCTATCTTCAATAAAAACAAATTTTTGCATTTCCCTCTTGCTAATTATGGATACTCAAATAGTTGAAGTCACGATGTTTCTAATTTAGCTGAGTTTTGAATGCGCACGTTTCTTATATTAAAGCACGGATTTTCTAATTTACGACCATACTATTTTTAATTATACAATTGTATATATTATACTCACTCATTTTTATACATGCCGTGCATTGGTCTATTGAATAATGTCTATAAAAAAATTTAATAATAAAACTAAAATGAATGAAGAAAAATAAATGCAGACGAGGAAATAAATTAATAGTCATGAATATTGATCCCAAATATTTAATTTTTTTTTTTTTTGATTGAGACTCAACAAAAAAATATTCAAAGCCTACATATGCATAGCCACATTTAATCGAAACAAAAACAACTGCAACATGCTCTGAAAAAATCGATTTACAACACATAGTAAATGAGTGTAAAACTGACTTATTAAGTAATTAATAGAGTGCGACCAAATTAAATCCCAATTATTTATTTATTTATCTTTTGTAATGACATGGGCTTGAGTATTTTTGATGCTGTAGTATTGCAATTTTGTGAAAAAACTATTTCCAAACTCATATTAAAATTGTGAACTGCGGGGACTTGAAGAAAGTAGTTACATGCATATAAATGCAAAGGGCAAACGGGAATTGATGAAATC
This sequence comes from Paulownia fortunei, assembly GCA_019321725.1. Taxonomy (NCBI): domain Eukaryota; kingdom Viridiplantae; phylum Streptophyta; class Magnoliopsida; order Lamiales; family Paulowniaceae; genus Paulownia; species Paulownia fortunei. The sequence goes on along the minus strand of CM033113.1, from coordinate 8,369,241 downwards.
TACTTATAAATTTTCTTCTCTCCTTTATTTATTTTGGATAAGAGCATAGTTATTATGAGTACTGTCTCTCTCATATTATAGGCTTTTGACCCTATTAATGGTGATAATCGTCTAATTATTGTTTGTACCTAGTGTTGATTGATGGAAAGGTACATTTAACATTTTTTGTCTCAAGTCTTCGTTAATCAGAAAGTACATAGTTAAAAAAAATGCACTCCCTTGCAAATTAGCATGACTTCTCGTTGAAATTATTCACAATATATATATATATATATATTAGTGACATCATTAATTATTTAACTTGATGGTACCACATTTCACCTTTGCGTGAGAAATTTGGAGTTTGACCTCAATGTGCATAAGTGTATATGTGCGTGTAATAATATATATATATATATATATATTAATGATAAGATATTAAGTATTAATGGGAAAATTATCCATTAACGTATTAAATAAAATAATTATTATTTTACAACAATGATGATATTTATAAATTTAATAAAGACAAAATTTAGTGTTTAAATTCTCTGTGACACGATAATTTAATGTCAATAAAAAGTATCATTATAAGTTATGATAAGATCTTTATTGTGATTATAATGTATAACTAAATGTTAATAATAACAATTTAAATATAATTCTTATCATTGTTAAATTTATAAAATTATTATTATTAGAGTAAAATAAAATTTTTTCCCGTAATATATATGATTAATAACAAATTTTAAATTAATATCACCTATATATCTTGTCAATAATATATATAAGTGTGAGATCCACTCTTTGGCCACGCATTCCACATGAATATTTATGTAGGATATATATATTTTTGTGGAAATAAAAGATAAATGTTAATGAGTATAGCATTTAGGAAACCGTTACATTGAATCAATATTTTGCATGCTACAAGTTGATACTGCCCTCATTAATGAGGTTTTGTACCACTGACAAAGTCAAGATTTTTAATTATGAGATAATGGGATACAACGATATTTCAAGGGAGCACACTATACTTTACTTGTCATTGTATATATTTGTATATATTATAGATTGAAATTATTCAGAAATCAGGGGCCAATCGTGCCCACTAGCCCCAGCTGCCTAATAATGGATTGAGACATCGGCGTTATATGTATCGCAGACGTTAAAATTCCGTTTGATTTCAAAATTTATTCGAGAAATATTAGTAAACATATTTGAATTTGTTTTTTTTTTAAAGGAATGTACGAAAAGGAATGCTTGTATATAGACATGTTTATGTGAATTTATTAAATCTCTGCATATATTTTTCATCCTTAATCACTTAATGATCATTAATACATATCTATGAAATACATATTAACTAATAACATGCATGTTATTTCAAAATATATAAAATAAAATAAATCTGCTCTTTAATTATAAATTTTATTATTCAGTATGCTTTTGTAGTGCAATGGATATTTAACGTTTTTCTTAATACGCTTCTATCCATCATGCTATATATGATAGAACCTAAAATCTACAGCATTTAATTGTTTTATTTCAATATTTGATATTATATTTTACACAAAAAGAATACTATAAAAAAAATATATTTATTCCTTATTTTTTATAAGTCAGTTTGAATTTTTTATTTCAAATCGATGAGATGAAGTGTTCACAAGTAACATTGATGGGCCTAACCTAAATAAATTGTACCCATATTATGATAGGCTTAACTCACATAAATTGATCCAAATAATATGGGTTAAAAGAATGAGTCGAGAAGTTAAAAATTAAAAGAAAAATTCTCCAAAAGCCCGATAGTCTATGGTGATTTTATTTTTTACTATAAATATCCTCTCATTTTATAATTGAAAGGTATGCGATCGATTAAATTTTAAGCACTATCTAATTTATGATTTAATTCACCTATTTAGCTTACTGATTTGAGTATCGGAGGATTTTTGTCGAACAATCCTCGGTACCCCTAACGCTAGCTCGTAATGCATATACCAACCCATCAAATTCGTGACTAACTAACTCTCCAGCTATCTAGGTAGTCAATTCGATTAGAAGAAGGTGATTTTCATATCAAACATATATACTATATTAATAAACATAAATTTATTGAATCCCCTCTAATTTTATGTTGCATTTTATATTTGCATATCATATACGTATATATAATTAATTTTAAATATATATTTATAAAAATATTTTATACATATAACTTGCATGCCATATGCAATACAATATGAATCACAATTGAAAGACAAGTAGAATTAGCTTATGTACAAATTAGATGCACTGTTAATCTTTCTATATGCACACCAGTTAGAAAGATGCATCCATGCCATGCATGCACATCTAATTGACAATCCAAGCAAATAGACAGACATAAAGACAGACAGACAGACAGAAAATTATGGAAACGGAGGGGCTATACTCTCTCATGCAGTTGCAGATCAAAAGTCTTCCATGATAAGGCTAAAGTGACAATCAAGTTGAAGAAGTCAGCCTAGCTTCCTCTTCAAAAGAAACAGGTGGTTGCATTAATTAACATTTGGAACGCGGTTTATGGATGAGGAGATACGCCATTTAAGATCACTCCCAACGGCCCCGCTTCAATAATGGAGGATTATCATCCCTATATAATCCCCATTTATAATCCTCAACTCTCATCATCAAGAGTCAAGACCTGATTAATCGTTTCACTTTCAAACATGACTTTAAAGTTTCTTCTCATTGTTCTTCTCGGTGCTCTTGTTTGCACCACCACTGCACGGAATCTTGCTGGCCCACAGGATTCTTTCGATGATGAAAAGACATTCTTTCCTCGTCCGGGAATCGGAGGCGGACTTGGTGGCGGTGGAGGGCTAGGTGGAGGAGCTGGTGCTGGCTTTGGTGGAGGTGCGGGTGCAGGTGGTGGCCTTGGAGGCGGCGGCGGCGGAGGGTTTGGAGGAGGCGGTGGTGGAGGACTAGGTGGTGGTTCTGGATTTGGAGGAGGAGCTGGTGGTGGTTTTGGTGGTGGGTCTGGACTTGGTGGGGGTGCTGGCGGAGGAGGGGGTTTCGGAGGTGGCGGTGGAGGTGGGTTGGGTGGAGGCGCTGGAGGTGGATTTGGCGGAGGAGCTGGTGGAGGAATTGGAGGTGGATTTCCTTGAACAAAGAAGCTCCCATTCCAGGCTTCCCACTTGCTAGTTTCTACGTGATAAACCTAATCACTTGCATGGTCATGAGTTAGTGCTGGAGCCATTCTACTATTGGGGTGTAATTTGTATTCCAATGTATTAATGAAGACAACAGCTCTTCAAGTAAACCTTTTATATTTCCTATTCTCGAATTATGTGATGTGATATTTATCTATCTATATATTAATTGTGTAAGTATTTTTGTGAAAGTTGTTATTAATGATATGTATTAAATAAAAAATTAATTTTTATATTATCATAATAATAATTTTTGTCGTTAATAATTATTGATATAACATGTACAGTGATAATTTATATATAATTTTTCTCATCATTAAATTTATAAATATTATTATTATAAAAAACTAAAAATCTTTATCACCAAATAAATATAATTAATAATAACTTTGATATGGTTAGTTTGCATGTTGTTCTATTTTTTTTAATTTTTTTTGTATAGACAATCAAAATTATCGATGAATGGATTTAATTAATTAAATTACTGGCAAAGTTAAATATGACAATAAATCAGTTTTGAAAACGCTGAAATTAGAATCCCTTTTTGAATGATTTCACTGGTGGACGCACAATTTCTGGGAAGGGAACCATCTCAACTTCAAGTGAACAAAATTACCCAAAAAAATTAAAAGAATCACCTAATATTGTGTACTGAAATTTCACATAAAAACATGTATTTTTCTACAAAGTTGCGCTAAAAAATCACAAATATTGTAGTGAAACACAATTAAATTTTTTTATTTGTCATGATTATCCTCTAAAATAACACAAATAATGAATAAAAAGTAGTTAATACAATGCGTTAGAAAAAATAGTAGTAACAGTACCTATCTTTTAATCCTAATAATTTAAACAAATAAATGTCTAAAGTTAATAAAAAATTTGATCAATCATAATAAATAAATCAAAAGAAAAAAAATTGTGTACTTATTAAATTTGTTCATATCTTGCGACCCAAATTTTAATCATAATTACAAACTTGTTTGGTGACTAAAATAAAAGAAAATAAATCATGAAACACAAAATCAAATTAATGTAATTTTCTTAATAATTATCCACACCTCAATGTCATAGTATTTGTACACTTGCTGATATATTTAATTCTTTACAAGATGTGAAAAGCAAAAATCATACAAAGAGAGAGATGAACACAAAAATGCGACGGTTGAAAAGAAATATGGGGAAGAGTAGAGATATATCATATCCCTCGGCCCTATATTTTTTATAAAATAAGATTTAACAAAAAAATTAAATAGACAAAATAAGGCAGTATGTTGTTTAGCACCAAGCACCTACTATTTAATTGATTATGGATTTAAGTTATTTAAAAGGAAGTTAGAATCAGTAAGTATCTTTATTTAAAAAAATAAAAATATGTATAAACAAATTAAAAATTAAAAATTAAAAACAAAAAATTAAAATAGTATACAGTATTGCATATGCATAAAGAATGTACAAATATATCCAGAACTATTTATTCACATGCTTATCATGGGACAAGGACTGAAGGACATTTGCATATTATAATATCTTTATTTTGTAATGCCATTGAGAAATAAAAGATTAAGTATAGATTACTCAAAAAATTTCAATGGCCAATAATTATTATGAAATTAGAGAAAAACATTTTATGCCATTGAGAAATAAAAGATTAAATAAAGAGTATTGAAAGTTACCTCAATATCCAATATGTATTACGAATTTAGAGGAGAAAAAAAATTCAGTTCATATAAAAAATAAATTGAAAAAATAAAAAAAATACACTATGCCGACATCTGGCTTAATTGAACATTAAAAAATAAAGTTTAAATGACTATTTTTATTTTTATTTTTATGACTTAGGGTTTTAGGGCTTACGGTGAGACAAATTCCTGGGGATAGCTGACCTGACTCCCTTGATCAACCACCAGTTAAACTCGAATATGACATGGATGATTTATGTTTGAGCGGACACGTGACTCGTTCTGTTTTCTGTCTGGAGTAGCAACATACAAGGCCCCCAACCCTGTAGTCTGAAAATTCGAACCACCGCCACTCACAAATGTCCCAAATGCTTTTGCCACTGCACATAAATAACTAAATTTATTAGAATATATGTGGTGGAAATTTATCATTCAAAATATTAATTACTCAAATATTATTATAAGAGAGAACACTCAGTACAACTTCACTTTTAATAAATTTTCTAAATATTTCTCTAAACTCTCTTTAGAAGTTTTGTTTCTAATCATTCTTGTTTTTCTCTCTTTTGTTTGATGGTTTAATACTTCAAATGCAAACTTTATTTATACTAGTTTCTAACAAATCTCTACCACTAAATAAACAAACAACTTAAAATCACAATCATACATTTGTTAACTAAATTATCACATAATTTTTAATATTCTCACCAATCTTACCAACCCTACCTAAAATTAGAAATTTCTTAAACTTTGGCTAATATGGGCTTGATTAAAATTTGGGCTTAAAATAAGTTTATTTTCAATACTCCCCTTTAAACTTGTTTTATGAGGCCAAGTGAGTTTCTCAATCTTACAAAGTTTTTATACTTCAGTGGCTTGGTAAAGATATCAACAACTTAATCTTGCGATTTCACATATTTTACTTGAACTTCTTTTCTCACAATGCATTCCCTGATGTAGTGGTATCGAGTATTAATATGCTTGCTTCGATTATGAAAAATTGGATTTTTGGCTAAAACTATTGCTAATTTGTTGTCGACATGAATCTTTGTTAGCTCTTCTTGTAACATGTTCAATTCTTTCAACAATTTTTTTAGCCAAATTACATGACTCACAATGATATAGCAACCACATACTCAGCTTCACGTATTGAAAGAGTGATAATTGGTTGCTTTTTCGATAGCAAAGTAAATGTAGCTTCTCCATTGAAAAATGTAAAGTCAGTTATACTTTTATGGTCATCGGTATCTTCAGCCCAATCGCTATCACTATATCCAACAAGTTTATAATGATTAGAAATTGAATAGAATAAGCCAAAGTTGATTGTACCTTTTAGGTAACGATATTTTTTTTTTGCAGCTTTGAAATGTGTAGTTGTTAGATTTTCCATGTAGCGACTTACGAGTCCAATTGTATAGAGAATGTCAGGCCTTGTACAAGTCAAATATCCAACTAGGCTCTTGAATAATATTGGATCCACTTTATCTGATTTATCATCCTTGAATAATTTTACTCCGCACTCCATCGGTATGCTTATTGGATTGCAATCATCCATCTTGAATTTTTTAAGAATCTCTTTTGTATAGATTTCTTGTGAGATAAAAACTTCATCTTTTTTTGCTTAACTTTGATGCCAAGGTAGTGGGCCATCAACCTAATGTCTGTCATTTCAAACTCTTTTGTCGTTGTTTTTTTAAATTCTTTGAATATGATTGGGTTGCTTTCTGTAAATATCAAATCATCAACGCACAAGCAAACAATTAAAATATCACCTTTATTATTCATGATGTAGAGTGCATGCTCGTAAGGACATTTGGTAAAGCTTTTCTTTTACAAATATTTGTCAATTCTGTTATTCCATGCTCTCGGTGCTTGTTTCAACCTATATAGAGCCTTATTTAACTTTAAGACTTTGTCTTCCTGTCATTTTATCACATAGCCCATTGGTTGTTCAATGTAAACTTCTTCATCCAGTACTCCATTAAGAAAGGCTGACTTTATATACATCTGATGTATTTTCCACTTATTTTGAGCTGCTAAAGAAATAATTAGTCTTATTGTTTTTAATCAAGCAACTAGAGCAAATACCTCATCATAGTCAATGATAACTTTTTGACTATAGCCTTTTACAACTAGTCTTGCCTTGTATCGTTCAATCTCTCTGGTAACATTCTTTTTCATATTGTATACCCACTTTACACCAATGACTTTATGACCTTTAGGAAGTGGAGCAAGTTTCCAAGTGTCATTTTTCTTGATAGCTCTAATTTCTTCATTCATTGCGTTTATCCATTTTACATTTTGTGCAACTTCTAAAAAGTTTACAAGCTCATAATCTGTAAAGAGGCAAAATAGAGTAAGATTTTCAAGCCTATTAGTTACCTCGTAGAGTTCTTCAAGACTTCTTGTACGTTCTTCATTTTTCTCAACTAAGAAAGATGGTGGTGAATTTCTATTATTGTTTAACAATGGTGAAACATGTGGTGTAGCAGGTTCTTCTCTCGATTGCTCGACAGTTGTTTGGTCATATCTTCAAATTCAAGAACAAAGTTGTAATGTTTATGTCGTGGTCCCCAATCCCATTTGCCTTCTTCATCAAAAATAATATCACGATTGATGATTATCTTTGCATTATTAGGATTATATAGCTTGTAGCATTTGGAGTTATTATCATAACCAATGAAGATGAAGTTCACGCTTTTATCATCTAACTTGCTTCTTTGCTCATCTGGTACATGTACATAGGCTATGCTTCCAAAAACTCTCAAATAAGAAATGCCAAGTTTTCTTCCGTTCCATGCTTCTTGTGGTGTCTTGCCTCATACACTTCTTGTTGGTGAGCTATTTAATAAATACATCGCACATGCTACTGTTTCTACCCATAACTCCTTTGGCATTCTCTTACTTTTGAGCATGTTTCATGTCATATTGAGAATGGTTCTGTTCTTCCTTTTTTGCAACTCTATTTTGTTGGGGGGATCTTGGAATAGTGAGTGGTCGCCGAATTTCATTTGTTTCACAAAACTCTTGGAATTCATTCGAAGTAAATTCTCCTCCTTGGTCAGATCTTATCGCTTTGATCTGAAGACCATTTTCTTTCTCTATTGTAGCCCTAAACTTCTTGAATGCTTCAAAAACTTTTGATTTCTGCTTCAACAAATAAATCCATGTTTTTCTTGAAAAAGCATCAATGAATAGTAGAAAGTAATTACTTTTACCGAATGAACTTGGCTTGATAGGATTACAAACATCCGCATGTATGAACTCAAGTGGCTTCTAGGTTCTAGAGTTTGACTCTTTCAGAAAACTTCTTCTGAATTGTTTTCCAAGTAGACATCTTTCACAAAGTTGGTTGGGGTGGTTGATGCAAGACAAACCTCTCACTATCTTCTTCTTGGACAATAACTCTAGTCCTCTAAAATTGAGATGTCAAAACCTTAGATGTCATAGCTACTATGAATCTTTATAGCACGCCTTGAGACATTTAGTCACATCTGTTTGAATCTTAAGTAGAAACATTCTATTTATTGACATTGGTACCATCACAATCAAATTATTCATATTGTCTCTTATAGAAATGTTGTTGTTTTTTAAGTGAATATCATAACATTTCTCTATGAGTTGTCACAAATTCAAAATATTTGTTTTCATATTGGGTACATAATAAACATTTAAAATAAATTGATGTCTCCCATCTTTCAAGCGAATAAAAATTTTTTTCTTTTTTTTTACTGCTACCGTGGAATTATCATTGAAAGAGACATTCCCGCTTATTAATTCATCAAGTTCCATGAACATTGATCATTTCCCACACATAAGATTGCTAGCATTAGTGTCGAGGTACCATGCATTTTCTTGCCCTTCATTATTGTCATTGCATGCTAGCAATAAAACATTGCCTCCATTTTCTTTATTTTTTTCCACAAAATTGGCTCTCTCATTTACTTTAATATTGGGGTTTCTACAATTTCTAGCATAATGCCCAAACTTCTGACAATTATAATATCGAACTTGAGATTTGTCATACCTTGAGTTTGAATTGCCTCTGTCACGACCCCTCGTAGAGCTTTCGTCTTTCTCATAGTTGCTATTGGAGTTATTGTTAAAATTTCAACCTCATCCACAACTACGACCACGACCTCGTCCTTGTCCACGACCTCTTCCATGCTGGCTTCTGTTATTGTTGAATCTTTTTTCATTATTGGTTGGTTGGACTTCTATTTTAAGTAGTTGATCAATGATACCTTTCTTCTTTTTCTTTTCTTCGTGAGCTTGCAGCGAAGCTAAGAGTTGCTCAATCATCATTGTTTCTAGATCTTTAGTTTCCTCAATAATTATTGTGATACTATCAAACTTCGCATCTAAAGATCAAAAATTTTTTCTCCATGATAGCTACATCTTCTAATTTTTCACCGTTTCTCCTTAATTGATTGGAAATGGTTAAAACTCTTGAAAAGTAATCAGAAACGAACACACATTCTTTCATATGCAATGAATCAAACTTTTTTCTTAAAGTTTGAAGTTGTACCTTATTAACCTTTTATTCTCTCTTGTACGAGACTTGGAGCATGTCCCAAACTTGCTTGGCGGATGTAGCACTTGAGATTTTCTCAAAACCATCATCATGTAAAGGTTTGTAGATGAGGAAGAGAGCCTTCTTATCTCTTTTTCTTAAGTCTTTCAAACTATCTTTTTATGTGGCGGATAGTGTTGACTCGTCTTTGGGTTCATCATACTCTTTTTCCACAACTTCTCATACATCATGTGCTTCAAGGAGTGCCTTCATTTTGATACTTTAATTGTCAAAATCGCATCCATTGAGTTGTAGAACTTGAAATGTTGCTAAGTTGTTATTTGCCATTAATTATCAATAGAGTGTAAAATTTAAAATTTTAACTATACAGATGGATCCAGAGCACCGAAAAACTTTGAGATAAACTTCAGTCAAAATTTGGACTTGGTCAACGCCTAGTCAACTCTTGGTCAACATTGGTCAATAGTCAAAGTCAATCATTTGACTTGGTCAATGGTCGGTCAACAGCTTTTTGACTCAGTCAATGGGTTAAATGCAGCTTAACTTGATTCAACTTGATTAGCTTAGAAACTTTTAGTGCGGTGTAGCGGCGCTCCAAAACTTCGATTTGGCTTAAAAATTTTATTCGACAGCGTGTTCATCTCAACGAACTTTTTTTTTGTGTGGTTTTGATGTCACTCTGTTGAAAATTTAATACTCAAACTATTGATTACTCAAATATTATTATAAGGGAAAACTCTCAATACAACTTCACTTTTAATAAATTTTTTAAATATTTTCCTAAACTCTCTTTAGAAGCTTTGCTTCTAATCACTCTTGTTTTTCTCTCTTTTGTTTGATAATTTAACACTCCGAATGCAAACTATATTTATAATAGTTTCTAACAGATCTCTACCACTAAATAAACAAATAATTTAAAATCATAATCATACATTTGTCAACTAAATTATCACGTAATTTTTAATAATCTCACCAATCTTATCTACCTTATTTAAAATTAAAAACTTTTTAAATTTAGACTAATATGAGTTTGATTAAAATTTGGGTTTAAAATAAGTTTATTTTCAAGAATAATAGGGGTTAAGGCATTAGAGGGGTGCGTAACATTTTGTTCACTTTAATTATGTCTACGAAAAAAAACGTGAGACCGACGACATTGTATAATATATTTATACATATAATTTTCTACTTAGAGATGTCAATGTTGTTGTTCTGAGTTCGCTTTAATGACTTAGTGAGAGTTTCATTTAATTATGTTCTAAACTTTTTAAACTTTTCACTAAAAATTAATAAATTACAATTCAAAAATAAAAAAAAATCATTTGTTGTTTTCGTTTCATGGAGTTTTTTTTTATGAAAAACTCTATTATCAATAATAGTGAATGAAAAAATATGCTTAAAAAATTAAAAAGGACCAAACATAACCAATGAATATAATAACTATGACATATATGATGTTGACTCATAATAAATTATGAAGTGGGGCAAGAAAGAAAAAGGTAAAAAATGGAGAATTTGACTATTAGAATTTTCTAATAATCTTTAGACTTGAGTATTTTTAAGGTTCAATATAAAAAATAATTACCTGATTGAATAAATTTCAAGGCCCGTGAGAAGAGAATCATCATTCTAATTTAGAAAACATAATTTGGAATGCGATAGTTACTCATTTAATATATATAATCGTAGTAATTTAAATTTTGATTTATTCTTAATATACTCTTTAAATCGATCCCATTTTAAATATTTTAAAATTTTGATTCTCGTGTTCCTCGCCCCCCCTCTCACCCCACCCCCGCTCCCCCTTTAAGTGAGTTACCTCATAGCAACTTCGAATCTCTATAATCTTTTCGAATCCTTTTTCGACATTTTCTTTTCCCCCTTTTGTTGGGCTGCGTAACATTGAGTGCCTAATCCGGGAATGGATGTCCGGATCTGGTTAATCAAATTTTTTTTTTTATTGTAGAAATAATCCTTCAGGTGTCACAAAAATTCCCAGTTTTCATAATGGTATCTTCCATTAAGAACTGAAGTCTGAATTCTGTACACAAAAAATAAATTTATAAATGTTGGAACTAAGAAGTTTTCGTTATTGGAATTGCAATAATAACTGAAAACAAATTGCAAAATTCAGACTGCCAAGTTCAACAGTTGATTTAATTCATTAAAGCCAAGAAACAGCTCACAGTTTTTCTTGCATCTATCCCTCAAATACGTATTGCGCAAATTACTAATTGATGTCGAGTTATCATGGAGTTCTTGTTTTTATGTTTTACAGTTGGGAGGATTGCCCATTTCCAACATGCATGGATTTCAGAAGCCTTGTATGAAAGTCATATACTTACTTAAAGTTAAAACCCAGATAGCAATTAATTACTGTTAGATTCAGGAGTTGTTGGCAATCATCTATATAAATACCCCCCACCCCCATAAATCTTTCAATTTGTAGAAAAAATTGTTTCTCACATTATTAGTCTGTGGTAAGAAGTGCGTTCTGATCACGATGAAGATGTCTGCTGCGTTTCTCCTTTTTCTGGTTTTATGTGCCTTTTGTACTATTCATGCTAGAACTTTGTCAAGCAAAAGCGGTGTCTTTGAGAAGAAACTAGCAGATCTTCCTGCTGATCTCGCCGACGAAGGCGGCTCATCAGAGGAGGAGAATGGTGGTGGTGCATTTGATGGAAATGGCGCAAGAGGGTCAGGCATTGGTGCAAGTGTTGGCGGAGGAGGAGGGGGTGGTTTTGGTGGTGGAATCGACGTTGACATTGGGCGTGGATTGGGTATAGATGCGAGGTTCGGTGGTGGAGCTGGTGGTGGACTAGGTGGACGTTTGGGTTTTGGTGATGGACCAGGAGGTAGTTTGCAAGCCGGTGGAGGCCTTGGAGGTGGTGGTGGTGCAAGTGTGGGGTTGGGTGGCGTTAACGGACCTAGCGGAGGAGTAGACGGTGGATTTGGTGCAGGAACCCCTTGACATTGCAAAACTTCTGTTCCTATTTAACAGTTTACAACTGTTACGATTTAATTAGCGGGCAATGTTATGAATAAGGGTAGTAAGTAGTATGTTTTAGGCTACTATAAAGACAACTCCTGGTGGGGGTTGAAACGTTTTAATTTATAAGAGTCGCGCTTTATAATTAAATGCATGTCTTATAAAGTGTCACGAGCTCTTTTCTTTCTTTGTTTTTTTTTTTTGGGTTTTTGTTTTTACCCTTTTTGGGCCTATTCGATCCAATCTCCAGCAATCCGCGCCTTAACTATAATTGTGGCCAAAATAAAAAATAAAAAATAAAAAATGTGCTTCCTATTAAAATAACAGAAGGACCAATCAACTAAAATATTTTCTGGGGTAGGTTTAAAAAATCTAATCGAATTACTCAATATTTAATTGAAAATTAATTGTTTAAAGTTAATTCGATTTTAATTTGTTAATAAACAATTCAAGTTTAAAAACTTTATTTTTATATTTATGTAAGAATTAAAGCCTGATTTGTCTTTTAATTCTGATACTTAAATGTGAAAAAATATTAACCGTTCATATTGTGTTAGACTCATATTACAACTTGACTTGTTTAAAATTAAATCAAACTCAAATATAATTTTAAATTCGATAAAAAATTCAAATCAAATTTTAAATAATACCATATTCTACTTGACTCTATCAAAATTCGTTCCAACTCGATTAATTTAAAATCATATCAAATTTAAATTCAAAAAAATATTCAAATCAAACTTAAACAATATCATTCTGGATTTGCTTACACATGTGAATTATTTGACCATTGAAATTATAACAGGGGATAGAAATACAATTTAATCCAACTATATCTATAGAGGCACAGGACGAAAGATTGATTGCCACTCGATCGCCATAAGTACAAAAGAAAAATGGTAAACCAAATCCATTACATGCACCCATCACCAAAACCAGCAAAAGAGTCCATATAGCTATGATGAGAATTTCCATTGAGTGGCAGAAGAATAATCCCATAATGATCGTATCATTATATCCAATATTTCATTGTCGACAACAATTCTAGAATTCTATCAAAGTAAAACAAAAATAAAAAATAAAACAACATTTCTAGAACAGTATTTGCAATAATCAAATTAGATCATGTGGCAGATATAACCCAGACATATAGATTGGTAGTACACATTGAGGCACCATGTGTTCGTACATGTAGATAGCATAACTGATCATCTCCATTTTGCCACTATGGAATCCATGATATTTTTTCTTAAATATAAATATTGCATAGTTATTTATCTTTGTTCAACAGGAACTTTTGTTTATATAGGATAGTTAGCAAACAACTTGATCAATTCATAAATGCAAAAACAACTTTTTTTTTTTTAATATCCAATATATATATATATATATTTCTATTTGTTATCCTTATTGGTTTCTTTATCTTTAACGTAAGAGATATTTCAATTAGTTTACTTTTATATTTTTAATTAAAAAACATTTTTGGGTGCCTTAGCGTCACTATTATTTTTCGCATTGGAATAACATCAGTAATATTTGTTATTTTTCTCAGTGGAAGTAATAGAAGGTAATATATATATATACACGTTCATTAATTTCCTTTTGAACATAGAATTAATTAATTGTTCCACATACAAGACTCATTGGATGTAAGATACCTTATTAGGAAATTAAGATATTCTTCACAGGGTAGGAGACGACGTAGCAATACCTTCTTTCCATATAGACGTTCTTTCCATATAGGACTGTGAATCCAATTCCATATAGGACTACTTGAATTTCTATAGATAAGTTTCTTATATATATATAGGAGTGGTTTATACATGAATTTCATAAAGATTTATGGAGGAAGTGAATTTTGAAGAGAAAGAGATGGAAGCACCGCCGTCAGGCCTCGTTCCTGCTGCTTTGCACGAACAAACGGTTCTTTCGTGTTCCTTCGGCTGGCTAGTTTTGTTCGATGATGATGATAGCGAACTTTTCTCTCTTTGCAATTTCAGCACCTTTGACACCATACCCCTGCCTGCTTTAGAATTATCTCAGGACAGCACTATTGATAGTTGTATACTATCGTCTTCTCCGAACAGCCCAGATTGCAAGGTGTTACTGTTGTTCGAAGAAGTTCAGTCGATTATCTATTGTCGGCTCGGAGATGAGGAATGGAGTGAAATAAGATACGGAGAGCAGTTGAAGCCCCTGGATCCCAGGAATACAGATCACATCCATAGTATAGATGGAACTTTGTTTTTTTGTGAGCCTGTTAGTTGTGGAGGTAAAATATACGCTAAATTGATTGTGAGGGAGCCATGCGGCAGTGTCTGCTACCGTCAATTGTGGTCGATTGAGATAGTTGAAGAACCAGTCGGGCTTGTGTTGTCTAGACTTGACAATACGCCAGAATTTAACCATGAACATTCAAGTCGTGTCACTCAATATGTGGTGGAATCCGACGGGGAACTTTTCTGTGTGCGCTTTGGGTGGGGAGGCATAGAACTTAGAGACATTCTAGTGGTTGAGGTATGCAAATTGAGTTGGGATACCATGGTTTGGGAAAGAGTAGAAAGTCTTAAGGATCGATCCTTTTTCAGTTGTCCGGACTACTGTTCATCTGTCCCGACACCTGGGTTTGGTTGTATATTCTTCACCATGTGTGAAGATCAGAGTGTATATTCTTACAATATGGAAGATGAAAGTGTGATGGTGTCTCTGCCGTGTCCTGACTTGCCCACACCATGGCTTTATCCAGTTTTGATGATGCCGGAAGTCCTGATCAGGTGAATGCTTTATAAACTCTTTTGATTCACTTAAGTTCATTATTTTCATGTCTCTAATTTGCAAGGCAATGTTATCATATTAGATTAACTGAATAATTCGTTATATGTGTTCGCATTTAAATTTCTAGCTGGCTTAAACATTATTATGGTATGTTTGAAGTCTTAGGCCTAAAACTAAGAGAGTTTTTTTTGGGGATACCAGATTTGAGTGAACCACTTAGGATCTTTTCCATATATCTCAGACAAGTTTGATATTTTTCCAGGCCAGAAGATTTTTGCAACTACAGCAAGGAAGGACAAAATGACACAGGATCATTGGACTTAAAAGAAATTATCCAAGAGGACTTGGGGAAGAAGGGGCCCTCACCAGATCAAGAAAAACAACTGCTCGACATTCCATTCCATGTCCTGCAACAAGTTACAAAGCACCTTTTACCACTTGATTACATGAATTTTGGGGCCGTGAGTAGAATGTGCCGATCACTGGCCCCTCCAGTAAACTGGAGAACAGCCTTGTCCGGATCAGAGACCAATATCTCTTTTCCATTACTCATGTTTGCCGAGAAAGACAAAAACCTCTACAAATTTGTCGATCCGCAGCGAAATAGTACTCATAGTTACCTGATGACAATTCCCAATTTTCTTGAAGACACCACAGTTCGCTATTCCAATCACGGCTGGCTGTTACTGACGAGGGGCCGTGCTATTCATCTATACAATCCGTTCACAGGGACACCAGCAGTTATACTGATGCATGGGAACCAGAAGAAAATTTGTTTTTTGCATCAAAGCCATCAGGCTCTGCTTGTCTTCTAATAGGAATCTCATTCTGTTTTAGAAAATCAGTTAATGTTTCCATCCTTTATCCGGGGACAAACGACTGGACTCGACACGAATTCGAAAACGGATTGGATTTCGAGTCAACGTACAATAGCCCCGTGTTCTTCCAGGATGCTTTCTATTACTTGGATCAGAATGGAATTCTTGGAAGATTCAAACTCGAAGAAGTAGATTGTAGCTGGGAAGTTATGGAAGAGCCCCAAAGACCTTGCGATTCTTTTCATCACAACTTCTTGGTGGAGTGTGGTGGGGACTTACTTTCAGTATTTGTTGGGCATGTGGGAAAATGGGTTCTTGTTTACAAGTTGAATCAGTCTACAAGAGCTTGGGAAACTGTCACGAGTTTGAATAATTACACCTTATACCTCAGCCGATCTTCATCGTTCTCTGCAGCTGCAAACCCTGGTGTAGACAACAGAATCTATTTCCCCAGATTTCGTGGTTGTGGGATTGTGTTCTACTCTTTAGACACGGGCAAATGGCATTTTTCAGGGAGCCAAGACTCATCCAGTGACTTTTATGGTACGAGATTGCAGCTGAACTCTTGCTGGATTAAGCCGAGTTGGTGCTAGTTCTGCAATTTCTATCTGGAGGCTACAGAATCAGAGAGGATGCTGATACATCTGTCAGAAATGTGTTCTTCTTGGATTTATATAGTCTTCATTTGTGGTTTCTAATTTTTACTGCCGAACTTTAGAGCAGAATATTTTTAGTTTAGTATATTGTTTATGCCTATGCAAATAAGGCCAACTCCAGTTCTGTTAATACTACAATTTTTTTAAGGAATTGCGAGTTGAAATTATAGGTTTACTCAGCTACTATTACGTCTACATTGAGTAGCCATAAAATTCGAGCTATATGTTTCCAGTTCAATGAGCCCATGTTGGTATTACACTTACACCTTTAATGTTCAACACATTTTTTTGTTGCAACAATTGATCAAAATAGGAGGATAGAAGAGTTACAAGGACTCTTTAGCTCATTGAACTGGAAACAGAAAATCCAGTGCAACATGCATGGCAACAACTAGTGAAACAATATTTCTAAGTTAGCCAAATTATGAACATATTTACTGCAACTGAAGGAGATTTGGCATACATAGTTAATTATCATATATATATGAATAGATATATTAGAACTTGATTTGCCAAAACTTTAGCTTCATGTTTTGTTATATGGTCTCATACTTATATGAATATTGCTATTTTATTATTGTAGTAATTAATTTGTTATTTATAATTGTATTAAACTTATTATTAATATTTTGATATACTAATGTAATTGGTCGATTCACTATAGAAAAAAAAAAACACATAATCTTATTTGAATAGATGAAGTTTCTCCTTACATTCTAGTATAGCCAAAAAGTCAACATTGGACATGGGATCAACTGAAAGAGTATAGACTAGGTGGGTCGGAAGTATTGACCGGGTGAGTCCGTGGACTTTTTCGTCAACAACACATATAGTTTGGTGGTGTGATAATATTTCTTGAAATACATTTTTTAGAGGACTTTTGGTTTAGTTTGAAGGGTGTGATTTTACGTTTCAGATTCATGTATTCTTTTGCCTTTCATATCCTACATTTATGTCACATATATATAATTAATACCAATTATATATTTTAAAAAATATTTTATACGCATATGTGTTATATATAATATAAAATAAAACACTATATTAAAATAAAACATCTAGATTTTTAATCATTCTGTGAATTTAATCCTAATGTTGAAGGGATTTATGAGTCACCATTTAAAGGAATGAAAAATTATAAATAAACATAATTCCCTCTAAGGCATACTTGCTTCTGTAGCCTATCCGTTTTATGCATATTGGAGTCTGATGCATAAATTCCTTTCTTATCCACGTTCTTCAGAGGATTGAATGCTGCCTCAAAGTTAAATTATTGCCCCACTTACATTGGTAGTTCACTGAGAAATATTTAAAAATCGAATATAATGCAAGTTTTCCTCTTAAAAACTTTGGGCATCTAGCTAATTATTGCTTTTAATTAAAAAACAGAATTGAGCACACATGTAGCAGTAGCATGATTTTACCCTTTTAGCCATGAGCCTTCCATCCTTACTAAATCTTAACCCGCTCCACCATGTTTGCCCTCAACTTGTGACTCCTTGTGGCCCTAACCTAATGCTCAATATTATATATAAAATGTTTGATCTATTTTGTAAATCGAACTTATCATTCCATATTCAACTTAAAATTCAATTGAACTCATTTTATTATAATTAATAAATCAAATTTGAAAATATTTTTTTGAATATCTGAATTTCGATTCGAGTTAGGTTAATTAAAAAATAATAAAATATATATAAATAAATCAAACTAGATTCATATTCGATTTAATTAAAACTCGTTCAATCTCACTTCGATGAATAACAAACCAAAATCAATCATAATTTTTAAAACTTGATAAAAATTCAAAAAAAAAAAAAATTCAACTCTACTCGATTTGTTTACACACATGCTCGAAGTAATTTAAATATAATATGCACAAAATAGTACGATTTTATACCTTCATAAACACAAAGAGAACGTGCAATTACATTGCCTCATACTAGCAATTTTCGTACATTAGGTGGATGCGCTTAGTTATTAATAAATTATAGTGTCAAAATTCTTTTCATAATTAGGAATATGAGAATTAACTAAATTTTCTACTTTTGACTTAGTAAGACGGTGTGTAACGAAAATTGGTAAATAAAGTAAGTTTGAAAAACATAAAATCCATATGTGATGGGAGAAACTATGCAACATAAAAAGACCAAAAATAGTACTTTAAAAGTCTCGTCAAATATACCCGCATAAAGAAGTACATTTGTGCGCGAATTTGATGCAATTTGACCAGAATCCAAAACCGACCCATTTCCATCCAAGCTTGCCCCTTGCTCATCCGTTGATTCAATCAAGGATCCTTCCTTCTATGGCAACCAGTCAGCTTTGATCCACTACCATGTCTCATTCTCCAACAAAAGAGAAAAAAATAAAAAAATATTCAACTCATACACACAGTTGAAGTCGTGTAAATCAAAGCTTGCCTTTGAGAAATAACCCAACGAAACGTGAAACTTGATACTCAGAAATCAAACAGGCTCGTGAACCCGTTTCAAAACGTGGAACAACATGTGCACAGGTTCAAATCTTTGATGCAACAACTCCCAGTTCTCTTAAATAAATATACCACCAGAGTCTGAAGCATCTCACCACTCCTCACTTATCACTCATCTGCCCACATAAGGCTCCACAGAATCAAGTATTAATCAACTCTTTGTGGGTTCAAACATGGCCACCTTTAAAGCTTCAGTCTCTTCCTTCTCTTCTTCATCTTTCCTCAGAACTACTATTAAAGCTGGCATGCAAGCTCAGAAGCTTCATGAAACAAGCATTTCAGTAGCAAATCACCCGATCACAGATCGTCGTGTTCATTTGAACAAACGAATTGACTCCCAAACCATGGTCTTAACAACCACCGGAAATCAAATAAATGTGATCAAAACTAACCCAAGGAAAGAAGAGAACTCCAATTCATGTTCGATTGAACAGCTTTACGCAATTATGGAAATTGTGGCAGATAGAGTTGAAATGCACAAAAACATTGGAGAACAGAGAAATAATTGGAACCATCTCTTTTTAACCTCTGTTAATGGCATGATTTTAACTGCTGCTACAATGACCGGCCTTGCAGCAGTGAGCGGGGAGGGATCAGCCCTTTTGGCCCTTAAGATATCATCCACGTTGCTTTACTTGGGTGCCACTGGAATTTTGATAATTATGAACAAGATTCAACCCTCTCAGCTTGCCGAAGAACAGAGGAATGCCTCAAGACTATTCAAGCAGCTCCATCAGGAAATCAAATCTACCATAGCTTTGAAAAAGCCAACTTCTGACGATGTGAAAAGGATAACAGAAAAAGTTTTGGCGCTAGACAAAGCCTATCCCCTTCCTCTGCTCGGTGCAATGCTTGACAAGTTCCCTAAACAAGTGGAGCCAGCTGTTTGGTGGCCGCAGCATGTAGAGTCTCATAATTCAAGGCCTGCTATGAAGGCAGTCGACAACGGATGGAGCCAAGGTCTCGAAGAGGAAATGAGGGAGGTTATTTCAGTGTTAAGAAGGAAAGATGATGCAGAGTATGTAAAGCTAGGAAAGATGGTATTAAAAATTAACAAAATTTTGGCCATCTGTGGACCTTTGTTCACTGGTTTAGCAGCGACAGGACCAGCTTTCATGGGATCACCATTTCTTGGATCAGTACCTGCCTTTTTTGGAGCTGTGTTTGGAGCATTGGCCGTAATCGTTAATACACTAGAACATGGGGGACAAATGGGTATGGTGTTTGAGATGTACAGAAGCTCAGCAGGGTTTTTCAGGTTCATGGAGGAAAGCATTGAATCAGCCTTGGAGGAAAAACAAGTGCAGAGAAGAGAGAATGGGGAGGTGTTTGAAGCAAGAGTTGCGCTTGAGCTTGGGAGAAATCTATCGGAACTCAGAGATCTGGCAGGTGCTTGTTGTACAGGGAATCCAAACACACAGGAAGAGTTCGCAAGCAAGCTGTTCTAATAGATTTTTAGTAGAGAGAAGAGGACACCGGCCTAGCATAACTCCAAACTCCAACCATCTTCTCAATAACTTACCCTATTGGTTTTTGTTTATTTAAAGTAAATAATCTGTATTTCTTCCACGTAAAATACTAACTCTGCCAGAAATTCAATAAACTTGCTAGCCTAAAAGAGTTCCAAGTCAAGGAGCATTAATGCAAAGCTTCCCAAAGGAATGATATAAAACAAAGAAAACTAGACGAGTTGCATGCACAGATCCAAGACATTTGACATTGGGCACGGCCAATTGTCGTCGTGATCAAACTTTCCAACTTAGGCATTGAATGGAAAAAATAAAAGGAGATTTAACTTTTATCTTCTCCCTTATTCTTAACCATCACCAGCCATCCTATTGGTAGTCCTTATCAAATGTTGAACAGGACTCCATTTGGTCAAAGAAACATGAAGCACATCGCAGCTCTACTCTTAGTATATTTATTCTCACCCAGCTTTTGAAAATCGAGGACCAGTCAAGAGTTTACAAGAACAAACCCACATTAAAATCTACAAGCGGAAAAGCAGCACTCCCAATAGTTATTATTGAGCAAATACAAATACAGAATACAGTGAATGTATAAGACCTGGTTGAAATTGGCGAGATCAGATAAATACAATAAAATAATAGACTGAAGTTATAAGAAACGACGTCCACCATAAGGTCTAACTCAGAAGAAATTAACAAAAAGCTGTGGTCTGCCAAAATGAAAACAGTACCTTGAGTCACTGAGTATCCGGCCAGGTAAAGCTACAACTATCACATCCTAACTTCTACGCCTTCCTTTAGTAAGTGCTCTTTCACAGATCGAATGGGCACCTGCAACACATGAAACGATGAAGAGAACTAAATCAGTAACAAAGCCAAAAAAATGATGCGAAAAACTTTCAAGTTCCACTTGGTTTTTTCCTATTCTAAGCTTTTATTACTTAATACTGCATAAAATGCACTGATTAGTATTGAGGGCGTTGCCCAAAATCTACCAAGATGGTCAATGCCCGAGTATAATAAATAAATAGGGCCAAGTGGCACGTCTCTTACAGAGAATGAATAAGACATAATTGTTTAGATAGTTTCTGAATCACAACGTGATAGAAGTTTCTCCTTAATGTTCTCAAACTTTACCTCCTTTCGATGGAAAATACCAGCAGCAAGGGCAGCAGATGCATTTGTTTTGGAGAAAACTTCTGAAAAATGTTTAACAGCCCCAGCACCACTACTTGCTATCACAGGAATGCTCGCAGCATCTGAGATCAGCTTTATTAGATCAATATCAAATCCTTGCCCTTGACCTGGTAAGAGACCATGGTAAACAATCAGAGGTTCCATGACCTGTTCTTATAAATACATATTGTAGATCCAACACAAATCAGATTACATGTGCCCCTTAAAATGAAGTATTAAAATCAATCAACATATTAACGCAACATTCATAAAAGAGAGAACCCAAAAAGGAAATCAAGTAAAGAGCGGATACAGAGAAATTTTTGGCTGTGTTTCGATTCTTCAATTCACCATTCCCTGCCCACCTTGCAATTAGAGACGAAAGAAAATTTCCACGATAAGAAAGCTAAGGGAATGTTTGGTTTTATTTTGGGCATTTTGGGGGAAGTGTTTTGGGGAATTGTATGGGGAATATGATGTATGTCTAGATTTATTTTGGAAATATATTTTGGAGTGCAATGATTAGGATGTTTTGAAATATTTTGGGGGAAGATAAGATTGTGTCGAAGGAAAATGTATTTGCGAATATGCAATAATGTTTGGTTTTATTTTGGGAGAATGAAAATGAAAAATGAAGATGAAACCAAACATAGCCTAAGAAATAATAAATCAGAGAATGAAGTCTAAGCCTTAAACAGAAAGTGCACCAACACTCTATGGAATACTCCAGCGAGACAAAGCACAACAATCAAGCATACCATCACAGTCAATGCAGTTTAGGAGTATTTCCCCAGCCCCTAGTTCTTCCACGGCTTTAGCAAGCTCATATGCTCCAATTGGTCGACCTTCTCGCCCACCATTCACCTACGCAACAATCAGTAAAATAATTTCAAGCATTCAGAAAGACAAGTAGATGGTCTATTCAGCAAGATAATCTCAACATAAAAGAAAAAAGTATAACTAAATCCAAAGGGAGGAGGCCTCCACTTTCCACATATCAAGGTGTAAAGCTAGGGGAATAGCAGATTTCGAGGCTAATGAATTTGATATCTCCAAACCTGCTCCCCCTCTGACCTCTTCTTTCATGGATGCACCACATTTATAAGTAGGAAATCCAACCACTAGATACAGCAAACATAGTCAAGATACTATAGCAGAACTACAAAGCAATCAGGGTAAAATGATTAGAGCAACTGAATGACGTACATCTGCACTTTCCAATTCTATTTTAGAGTAATAAATTGGCGAAGATTACTAAAATGCCAACTATGGTCCTAACTTTTGCATTCTTCATCCTAGTTCATTGTATTAAATGAAACGAACAATTGTTGTCGATGTAAAAGTTTCAAATTAACTTGGTAGAAGAGACTGAGAGGGCAAGGAAAATATGATTTTTGTAGCAACAAAGAAAGCAACAAAAACGTACTGTGCATTGGTACCACGCAAATTCCTCGCCGTTAGGACCTGAAACCAAGATAAAAAGCCTATTAAGCACATATTGTACTTTTTTGTCCTTTTTATTTCCTATGGGAGAAAATGAATGGTTCTATGTCTTGATTATCAGTCAATTAGCCAAGAAAAAACATGTAAAAATTTCTGGCTCTGAGAAGCTTCCTCATGTGAAGTAAATAGAGTTGAGCATACACAATAAAAAAGCTCAAAAACAAAGTTAACAGACTAGATTCATCTCACTCATTTACCTGGTTTTGTAACTTTTACTGACTTGAATTCTACATCATTAGGATCCTTCAAGTACACCCTACGAGGATCAATGCTTACAACCACAGCCTAAGATACAAAAAGAAGGAAATGCAGGAATAACAGATTTGTTTTACAGAAAATAAAAAAGAAAAAAGAAAAAAGACACAGAATATGTGCTTGCCACTTGACATCATGAGGACAAAAGCATAAATCTATGGCTGATGATAAATCTCACCTGATTTCCATAAACTCTAGAGATTTGCTCTAGGCTGCTCTTTCCCGTTTTTACCTTAAAAGAAAACCAAGCAACATAAATTCCAGATAAATACAAATAACCAGAAGATTTAAGAGGATAAGGGAGAGTACTTTGGTTTTTAGGTACTCTTCTGCAGCATAAACTGCATCGCTTCCAATAGAAACCTTGTCCGCACCAGATCGGAAATACTCTGAAGCAACTTCCAAACTTGAGTAGTACCTGTGAAGCACTTTCTTAATTACACTGGAAATAATAAGTATAAATCTATCACTATAAAAGTTCTGTTGCAAACATTGTTACTCGCAAATTTTTCTACCAACACGAGAGAAAAAATAAAAGCAAAAAATTTTTAGAGACAACAAGATATATACCTGCCATTTCCATCAGTAAAGTCTCGAATACCACCTCCAACTGTCAACGGCACAAAAATATTCTCTGATGCATACCTCAGTACCTAGAAGACAGATACTGGCAACTGTCAATGTTTTCAACTCTCCCACTCTTAATTCTATAGCAACCATCATTTCATTTTTTCAAGTTAAACATTAAATTGCAAAAGGAACAGAGAACATTGACTAGAAAATAAAATGCCTCGAAACATACTGTCCTTTGTCTTATTATGCTATTTGTGAAAGCCAATGACAGTAAATGGGAGGCCACATTGAGTTACATATTAAAATTAAAATTACCAAGATAACAAACCTGCAGCATTGGTAAATCACCTAGAGGGAAGTCACGGAAGCCAGTAATATTCAAAAAGCTAACCTGAAAAGCGTGAAAGAGAAAATCTCAGTTTTCATTTCATAGAATGGAATTTTAGTTTTTATCTAGGTTTTCATTCTTCTTATTTTCCTTTATTACTCTCATTTTCGTCTGTGTGAGTTTTAGAGAGGGTTTGTATGAATATAAATGTTAGCAAACTTAGGGGTCAGATTTGACATTATCGAAGAGCAAGGCATACCTCATCAGCCCCATCTTTGTAGTATTGTCCGGCAAGATCCACTGGCTTGCCAAGGTTTCTCACCTTCAAGAAAAACAATCATACAAAGTGGAGATACAGATCTTGTACCAATATTATGCCAATGTTGCTTTATCAAGAAAGAAGGCAGTAACTTTCCAAATTATCCATGAATAATTGTTCAAACATCTATCAACTTAGATATGTTGAAATTATCTAACATCAGAATAACAGATTGTATTGATAATCATGGATTATCAAAACTGAAGCAAAACACAAGGTCTAAACTAGAATGATTAAAGGATGCTGGCGGGAACAAGTTCAGTCAAAAGATTTGCAAACAAAGAAAATACTTGAGCTTGATGAGGGAAATACACGTAAAATCCTGAGGTGACTCTATACTAGATACTAATAACAACAAATGTCCAGCAGTTAGTGTTTAGATATTACTTATGCCAGACAGAGAGAAAGAGAGGGAATATTGGGAATTAAAAGAGCCTTGCATTGGTTTATCAAAAAAACCTCGGTTGCTCCACTCAAACACAATAGTTTTCTATATCAAAAGTAACACAAAGGTGTTGGAATGACAGCCAAAATCATGTATAACAGAATAGTCCTTCAAGCATTCATATGGCAGTACCTCATTTTCTTTGGTGTGCTCTCTTACATCATATTGGTCTCCCTTAGTTACAACAAGATCACCTTTGTCATTTGCCCTCACGTCAAGGCAAGCAATGACCTGATCAATTGTGAAAAAAAAAAAAGAAACTATAAATGTTCATCTTTAATGTAATGGATAGAGCTTAGAGTTGGTATAAAAAAAAGTTGGAACACTCTTATTTTTACGGGACTGCAACTTTGCCGAATTAAGTAGTCAATTACACAAGTAATAAAGAAATATGTGTTTGGTTCAAAGACGTCAGCCAACTGATCTTCGGACTTCACATATGGAGTAAAAATTTCTATCATGGATATCTTTCCACAAGCAAAATGACCTTCCAAATATTAAGGTAAGGACTCAGGTGATTTTGTTTGCTCATGGAAAACTGGGTTACAGGTAACATGAGTTGCTGCTTGATTATTACAGAACTCTTTTTTAGGATGAGCACCTCAACTCAAGCCACATAGTAAGGCTTTCAAGATATGGTAGATGATTATCAAATAATGTATCTAGTTGGGACATCAAACAAAACGATTTCCCTTTGTCTTGGTTCAATATTGTAGATTTCATTCATAATCTTGTTCTTGATTATAGAAACTTTGAACTTACACCATTACTTTTGCAAAATATGTAAGAAAACAATTACTCAGCAATACAGTTTATCCATATTCAAAATTCAGGCTTTTTTAGTCCTAACTTACGAATTCAAGTTGCAAATCCAATTCATTGCACCTTAGTTGTCATTTTACCAGTGACTACATTACTTACCCTCTTTGCAAGTTTAGACGCCTTCCCTTGGCCTGGCACCTGTCTTCACATGAATATATCAGTCTATTAGATGTTCTGCGGGTTACATAGAGAAACATTGTATAATATTCTGGTGAGTGCTACCTTTGTAATTTCAGACTTGGGAGACAGAAACCTTCTCAGGACAGAAAGGCCAACCTCTGCAAAACTCATCTCCAAGAATGTAAGCTACAAATAATTCCATGATTGAATCGAAAGCAGACTGAAAAAAATAGAGTTCAATTTCATCCCTTTTTGTTCCCTGAAAAGCTGAGATATATCCTTCTTAGTTTCTATCTTTGAGTTCACAACATGTCAAAAGCTCTTACCACCACTCTTCTCCGGGTGAAACTGAACTGCGTGGACATTTCCCCTTCTTACAGAAGCTATAAAGTCGTTTCCGTAGTTACATGTAGAAGATACCCACTCTTTGTTATCATCTGACTATATAGGATAAGGAAAAGAATTGGCCACTTGAAATGCAATGGACACAAGAAATGTGAATTGAAATACAGATGTCCCAGAGACGAGATTAAGACATATTACAGGGATTGCGCGATAAGAATGAACAAAATAGACATGACGGCTTCCAATATCATCCAGAATCTGGGAGTCTTTTGTTATTTTGATGGCATTCCAGCCAATATGAGGTACTCTGCAACCATTTGATGAGTCGAAACGTCCAACTACCCCAGGAATCAAACCAAGGCCTTTCACTGAGAAAAATGTCAGTCAAATCAGCTTGACTAAGAGAAAGCAAAAATTATCAATAAAAGGTTAAAATGCAAAATTACCAAATGCCACTCAATGCCTACAAGACCACTAATATTAAGATAATTAAACAAAGCAAACCAGAATTCTGTTTTTCTTTTTTTTTTTCCCAGATCATGCAGGATAAAATAACCAGATCACAAAATGAACCACCCCAACCCAATAATCGTTACTTCAGTAAATCACTTGCCATATAAATCTATTTTTGGTAATCAAACTAAGCACATAATCTTGTAATTCCTCGGGTCGAAGATAGGTACTAAATGTTTTCAGTAGCACATTGCTTCTTATTCCCTTGGCACAATCTATAATAAATAAATAAATAAAAGAAAGGCAACCAGAAGTGCGTAACATTTCTATGGATTTTTTCTAATAATATAGGAAAAATAAATGTGTCACACTTATGCAACTTGGGATGTCAAAAACCAATACTGAGAGTTATTGAACAAGTTCACTTGAAAACTGATCCTAGAATACTAGAGAAAGATAATTAAAAAAAAAATGAAGCATCATATATATGAGCCAGAAATAACAAAAGGAGCATCAAATCAATACCTGGTCCATTTTCCTCACTTGACTCAAAAAGTAGCTGCAATCCAAGACAAATGCCTAGAAACGGGCGATCTTGCTCAATGTAAGCACAGAGCGCTTCAGCCAGTCTACAAATATTTAGTGAATTATTGGGTTGGTTAGTTATTGAACCTAAACAAAAATATGGTGAGGGAAAAGAATTAATTTATGCTAGTTGACGACATAATCATATCAATGAACTGGCAATCCCCTGAACTTACAAAAACATTCCAACAGGGTTTCATAGTAAAAGTATAACATTGACAGCTAAGTTCCAAACAGCACAGGCTAGCTTACCTACTGTCTGAGACTTTCGACACATATATGTATAATTTGGACACAAATGGCTGAAGAAATATCATCACATGCAAAATTAAATCATATTCCAAAAATGCATAGCATGGAATAAGAAATTGCAGTATAAAGAAGCTTACCCCTTCTTGTTCAGCACATCCATGGCTGGTGCAAATGCACCTACACCAGGAAAAATAAGACGTTTGGCATTCAAAATATCCTCTGGTGCTTGTACCTAAAAAGAAAACAACAGATAAGAAAGCAGAGAAAGAATGTCCAGCATGCACTACAATTACTAGTTCTACAATTCTAATCCTTTAAACCTTCCCCCATAGAAATAAGGAAATAAAAATGAGTTCTATTCTCTTTACTCATTTTGATGTCTTCTCTTGTATTGTGTAGCAATTCAGACAGATAAAGCACTTGTCAGATGGAGAAACATGAAAATGGAAACAAGAATGGAAAGGTTTAACAAACAAAACTTACATCTTTGATGTCGCAGCCAAGAAAGCGAATTGCATTTCTGAGACTCCGCACATTTCCCGCTCCGTAATCAAGCAATGTCACCGCTGTTAGGAATTCAACAGAGAATCAAAATAACTTAAAAAAAGCAATAAAAAACAGAACAGCACGAGAACTCTGACTTGAAGTTTTATAATAAAACAAATTAGCCTCAAACATTTCATTCATCAGTATGCGTGTCGCCTACACTCACAAACAAACACTGGCGACAGACTCAAACACACACACACACACACACACATACACATATATACATATATATATATATAAGGGAGAGTACCAGAGTCATCTGCAGCAGAAGTAGAGGCGCGGACTGAGAAGGTTCTTGAAGGTTTGAATTTGAAGGGGGTTAATTGCAGGAACTGCAGAGAATGAGAACCGGAGGAGTAGGCGGAAGCGGATGAGGAATAAGAGGATCCTGCGGTAGAGAACTGTGGAGCTGAAGCGAATGCCGCCCCGGACGCCGCCGCCATTTGATTTGCCGCAGTTTGTGCCACCACCTTCTCAACTTTGGTCGTTATTAAGTCGGACTGCGCATTCATGGGAAAGTATTGGTGGGCTTTGAACTATGTATATTGGGCCCTTTGACCGATTTGTTTCACTAAAAGTTTGGTCCAGACTTCTGAGGACCCAATTTCTTCATGAAATTGAGGAGGCCCAAATAACATTGTTTGAGTAGGCCCAACAAGCTGAGTAATGTTAGTGTGAAAAAAATTGGGAAAAGAATACCACAATTTTTTCCCCTGAGGCCACGTTTCCTTCCCCGATTCTTTCCTTCCTCCAATTAATTTCCATTCGCCACCCGTCCACCAAATCTCAGTTTATTCCCAATATTACATCTGATTATCTTTTTCTGGTAATCTCAACTCTACTACCCCAGAAATTCCATTTAAATTTTAGAAAAATCTGTAAAAATTTCTTGAAAAGATGATTCAGCCTCTCTATGCTCTGGTGTTGGGAGAAGTGGCGGTGATATTGGTTCTTCTTTTCCGTACGCCGTTGAGGAAGCCACTTCTGATTTTACTGGACAGATTGAAGCAGGGTAGGGGCCCTGTGGTGGCGTCCACCGCCGGAGGGACTTTGTTTGTGATTATGGTGTCCATCTTGTATAACATTACGACAATCCAGAACCGATCTGTGGAAGCTGGCGGTGTTAACCCTACGGACCAGGTTCTCTTGGCCAACCAACTTCTTGAAGCGTCACTTTTGGGTAAATTTATGTTCTTTCCCTGATCCTTGCCTCAGCCAATTTTTTCACCTGTTCGCACAATTAGACCATTATTAATTTTCTTTTTTTGTTAAAAATCATATTTCTCAAGTGTTTTTTACTCGTTTCGTTATTTTATTAAAAGTAAAATGGAACATTTGTGTAGAGTGGTATCAATCATGTAATAATATAATGACATTGATCTTATGCATTAGAATTCATGTAATTATTTGAATCATGTCAGAGGAGGATGTTGTCCTATTTGTAAACACTCGCCATTAACATAATTGCACACCGTTCTAATTTAAGAACATATGTTTATTGAACAATTACAAAAAAAAATGTTAAATCATGTGATGATTTTTTATTATTGTATGTATGATATCCATTCGTCTAGATACTAAAATCCCCTATTGTTGAGAAGCTGAGAATGAAATTGGAAGAAAAATTGCAATTGATGAATGCAGGTTTTGCTCTATTCCTGGCGTTGATGATCGACAGAATCCATTATTACATTAAAGAGGTTCGCATGCTGAGGAAGCATTTGGAGGCTGTAAAGAGGTTGGATCAAAAGTCAGAGGATGTGAGGAGCAAGGAGAAGGGCAAGAGTAAAGCTGTGGAGGAAGAGGATTAAAGTTAACAGGAACGCGAAGCTAACATTAAGCTTGAGAAGGCACGACTGGAGGTTAATAAACCCGCATTTATTCTAGTGATTAGGTAATTTGGTAGGAAGACAACTAATGCAGGGGAATCTGATGAAGATTTTATTTCGTATTACATTTTTATGTCAATGAGGATTTGCTGATATTTATGTGTATGCCTAAAATTTTATGGTTGCTTATGGTCTTAGTATGCTATTATACAGATACAATTGCTCCTCCCAATCATGAGTTATTTAGAGTTCTATATTTGTTCCCAGCACCCAGTGAAATGGGATTTTCTCTTAGCCTTTTATCTCACCATGATTTAACATAGAGGATAAGTACTGAGAAACGGATTAGCATGAGACAGTATGCTCAGAAATGGTCGAAGTAGGTGAATGGGAGGATCACTGTGATTATAGCCCTTGGTAAATTTACCAAAGACGAAAATGATTTATTTGATATTATGGATGACTAGTTACGGAGGGACCATTTCGTTTTTGTAGGCTGGTCCGGCCAATTTCGTTTTAGGGGGTTGGTTCACAGGTACAACCATTGTAACTTCATGGTATACCCATGGATTGATCAGTTCCTATTTGGAAAGCTGGAGGGATGCACGTTGGGATGAAGAAATGGAGTTTTGTGGCACCTGGCCCTCGGGACTGCAGATAGATAAAATCTTATTGGACTTCAAGGGTAAATTACCAATCAGACATTCTACTCTTACATGTACAGTTTTGAGGGGTGAAGCAAAG
Organism: Paulownia fortunei; assembly: GCA_019321725.1. NCBI lineage: Eukaryota > Viridiplantae > Streptophyta > Magnoliopsida > Lamiales > Paulowniaceae > Paulownia > Paulownia fortunei. Next base: position 8,338,353 of record CM033113.1, on the reverse strand, counting down.
GGTATTCACAAGGTACTGTGGGACTAAGTTTTTGGGGTTATCCTCGCTGTAGAATAGATGTGGAATTCTGATCATTGTCCCACGTTGTCTTGTTCTGGTTTTCTATTTACTACTCTTTTCCCTTTTTCTTTCTATACTTACAGGAAAGGTTCCCGTCTGTCCTTTGCACTTGATAAGATTTAACAGAAATGGTTGTCAGTCAGAAGCTGGATAACATACGGATCAAAATGTGTCTTTTTCACTTGTGTAATTAACTTAGCATAGAAATTATTGTGAGGAGTTGATGGTTCATTTAACTTACAGCCGAAGCTGGACGATATACGGCTTAAAGAATAATTTTTCACTTTGTGTGATTGGCATAGATTATATGTTCTCAGAACTTGAAGTTAATTTACAATTTGAAATTAAGCATCAAGTTTTAATAACCATGGTCTGAAAGGGTTCAGTGCCTCAATTAACTACTGGCATCTGCATCTTTTACTTTTATGTTTCTGCTTGGAGCCCGAGTAGCACTGTTTACTGTTCTTGGACTGGGTTCATTTCCTCAATAATTGCAATGATCTATTTTTCGGCAATAATTGCTAAGCCTGATGCTCTTTTCCTTTTTTTTTGGGGGGTTCTATAAAACGTACTTATAATGTAAATAGGTCCGTGATTGGAAAGAATGGGAGTTAAAACGTGCAGCTGATGCATGTGGCAATAGGCCCCTACCTTCTCACACAGCATATGGAAAAGGCAAAATGCCCAAGATATTTCTAACAAAAAAAGAGACAGCAAAAGAGAAGATTCATTTATCCGCGCACCAAGTCTGGTTGTATATAGGTCAACCATATGAGATGAGGCTAAGTCATTGCTGAAGTCAGTGGAATTCCTATGTGAAGAAGGGATGTTTGTGCTTTCAATGAAAGGCACATAGGATTCGCAGCAAAACATATCCTAAACAAAGAGCTTTGAAATTCAGGCTCCACTCCACTACGATGTTTCACTAAATAAAGTTGTGGAATGAAAGAACATAAGACGAATCTACTCTCAACCAGTGCCATAAAAAAGATGCGTGGTGCTTTGGCCTGAAATGGCCCGAGGATAAGCGGTGTGTTTCTTGTTTTAGGTGAGCACTTTGGCTTAGACCACCTACTCTGCCTCGACAAGATAGAATAATAAACTTTGCTTGGTTGTTTTGGATTAGGATAGCCTAAACTTTGATGTCCAAAGATATAAGAAGGTCTTATCTTTGCTTTCTGGCTAGCATTGAAATATTAGGTAGAATTCTAAAAAGGAATAGCCAAAAACAAAAAGGGTCGGTGCTTGGTCATACCATCTCCACCTGACGCATCTTTCTTTTTCTTGTTTTCTGGATAAGTCTCCACTGTGATAGAATATTAGTAATACATTTGCCTTGTTCTGGCTTTTTTTGAGCAGTCTGTTGACTAATCCAACTTTTCACTGAAATAATCAAAGATGGGCATCTCTAGTGATGGTTTTATTTCTTAGTTGACTAAAAAATTTAAAGTTTCATTATTGACCAAATTTCTTGCATAAAAAAATGGTTGACTTCCTAAAGCAAAAAGATTTTGACACTTTCATTTCTCATCTGATTCTCAGCGTCTTCCGTGTTCACACTTCAGGTCTGAACACTTGGCAATGGGTTGACTTGGTAATATTTTACCCGACTCCATCAACAAGTCTTAAGAATCGCATCGTTGTTCACACCAGGAACACAGAGTCAACTCTAATACGGTCTGATCCCTTCACCACCGCCCAATGTGACCAAATTCTCCATCAAGACCCCTCAAAGAGCAGAAAAACTAGTAAACCGAATAACGTTTTTTTTTGGGCAAATTTTTAATCACTGGAAAGGTAAACATTGTGCATTTATAACTTGTCTAAAACTTCACTACATGAGATCAGAAACTTATCTTATTTTAAAAAAAAAAAAATAGTTACTGAATTGAAACCCTTATATCACTGACATAAAGACATATTCATATTCATTAAATCAGTTCAGTATCTCAAAATTTTAGTTGACATATATCTTTTATTAAGTTCCTTAAATTTCTATTTAACCCACTATTAAGAAATAGGAGTCAAATAAATTGCAGTATTTAGTTTAAAAATTACTTATTGTATCGAATAATTGTAATAATTTACATAAATATATATTTTTTAATTTTCTAAAACTATATGTGCACACTTATGAGTTATGAACATGGATGCTCTTCTTGATCTCACTCTAACTCGAATTTGTAACCTTACCACTGCTATTCCTTTTTAAAGAAAAATTAGAAAAACAGCAATAATGTAAATTCTGCTAACTTTAAAATTGAAGGAGCAATGAAGAATAATACCACGAAAGAAAGAGAGAAAAACACTAAAAGATAGTAGGAAAAGTTGATCAGAATCAGAAGAAAATTTCATTACCATTCTCTTAAAAGTAACAATTCTTGATACAGAATCATCTTTACCACTCTCACTAAGCATAACTTGAAAAGTACTTATACCAATGATGCTAATTTCATCACTAAAAGAATTAAAGAATGAATCTTCAATGGCTATTGAGGTTTGAATCTCTTCTTCCTCAATACCCGAAAATGTAATACAATCTTCATCAATCAAGTCTTCGTAATCTTGGTTCGTATCTTCTCTGTGGTGGTGAACTCGTGAACATTCTTCAGTTTCATTGCCCCTCACCGTCACCCAATCTTCCTCCTCTGTCAAGTCTGGAAAATTCAAATTCGAAGAAAAAGCTTCTGCAATCAAACCCCTGATCCTTCCTGCCGGAGAATCCGAGGATGAAGCTATGTCGGTCGGGTTCGGAGAAGAATCCGATACCTCCAGAGCATCCCAAAAGCCTTGATCCATTACACTAGTCGGAGATTTCTTGGTGAACTCCCTAATTTCCCCACAATTCACCTCCACAGAATCGAAAAACGGATGCTGCAAGAGTTCAGCTGCCGTCCACCGCTCTTTCGAGTCCCTCATCAAGCATTTCCCCAGAAAATCCTTAGCACTATCGGAAAACCAGTCGGGAAGTTCCGGCACATCTTTGGAATAAGCAACTCTGTAAAGAGCTGATGCAGGGTCCTTCATCTCCGGCCAGGGATTAGATCCCGTGGCCATTTCAATAATTGTACACCCCAAAGCCCATATATCAGCCGGAAAGCTTTGCTCCTCGCCGCGTGCAACTTCCGGCGCCATGTACGCCGGCGTTCCGGCGAATGTCTGTGCAGCAGAACCGCCGGATTCTATCCATTTTGAGCATCCAAAATCCACGATCTTCAGCCCCTCGTTGCCAATCAATATGTTCTGACCTTTGATGTCACAGTGCACCAATCCCTTCAGATGAAGATAATTCAACCCCTCCAGCATTTGATGCGTATAGAGTTGAACTGTCTTTTCATCCAGGGAACCCCCCTGGTTTCTGATCAGATCAGAAAGCGTGCCGCCGGAGACATACTCCAAGAAAAGATTGTACACGGGCTTATTTTTCTCGCACGTAATATCAGAGCCGAAGCACTTGACTATAAAAGGAGAGCAAAGTTGAGAAATCAAATATTGCTCATTTTGTAAAAAGCTAGAAGAAGAAACATCAGCAGACTTAACAGCAAAGAGCTGGCCGGTGGCGGTGGTGGCTAGAGACACCTCGGCGGAGGAGCCCCGGCCTATTGTAGGACCCCTTGTCCACTCCATTGAAGAGAGAAAAAGAAAAAGAAATGATCAAGATCGAAATTCAAAATTTTCTTGGTTTTGAATCTTAGGAGTGCTGGGGGTTGGAACTATATTTATATGCACAAAGGTGACTACAATAGTTGTTAGCTGTATATGTGAACAGTTATACTTATACCCTGTATTTATTGGGTGTCTTTATTCTTTTGGTGTCCTTATGCAGAGAATCTTCCTTGGCTATTCCTCTCTTATACGAGTGACGGCCATACACTTTTTCCATTTATAACTCAAATATTATAAAAAAATATACCCCTTAAATTTGCTTTTTCAATTTCCTCTCTGTTGAAGTTAAGGGTGGGCGGGGGAGAATACTTGAGTTGGGGGTGGTGGGGGGGACCACGTGGCGAGAGACGAGAGAGCGAAGAGTTCGGCCGACGGTGGGCGGCGCGTTGCTTAGCTATGAATAAAAGCCGTCCACATGAGGGCACGTGAGCACGTGCCACTGACCGCCGCTATCATCTCTATTACGCAATCGCCAACCGAGCCAGCCAAGCGATGCGCTGTTAACACATTGCGGCGGGCTTTACTGTTCGGGCAAGCAATTCTAATTTTCAAGGTTTCGGATTGGGCTAGGTACAACTACCGAGGACACCGTTTTCAGGTCTATTTACTGTTATTAATAAATTGACAGGAACGAGAAAACGACCCTTTTCCTTTTTTTTTTTTTTTTGTTTTTGGATTGCAAAAATTGTGTAATGGTTTGAAGGTTTTTCCACATGCTTACAATGTGAAAAGGAGACAAAAGAATGGGATTCACATGGTCTGGTTTATTGTAAATCATGTTAACTAGAACAATGGACAAAAGAGCTTGGGCTGGAGGAGGAACAAGAGGAACAGAGTGATGTATTGCATTTCACTGTTTGCCGGCAAAACAATGCTTCTATAATGAATTAGCTGGAAGATCTGAAGAGATCACAAAGAATTAAATTTAGTCAAAAAAATGATTAAGCAAGAGCTATAGGAAATAATTAAACACAAAAAAAAAAAATTATTTATTATAGTCTCAAATTTTATTACACACGTGTTAAAGAAGTATATAACCCTATGAAGCTCGACGTTCTTGAAAAAAGGTTTTGCGAAATTTAGGTGGAAGACAAAGAAGACCCAAATTAAGAAAAATAAAATATATAACACAACATGACCCTTCAAATAATCAAATTTCTGTCACTTGAAGCAATGGGGCACACAATCAATATTACTTGCGAGTAGTGAGTAGGTGCATCGGGCTAGCCCACGTTAATGTTTACTATTTACTCTTCAGAAAATAGAGATTGGGCACATTTATTATTTTGAGGCTTAAGAAGTAGGTAATTAGTGGCTTATTTATTATGCAGTTATTTAAGCTTACTTTTTCGGTAATTACTCTAATTGACAGTGAAAGTGAAACTTCAATGAGCTACACATCTTAAAAACGGGGTTAATGAAATAGTCCTAACAATTAAGAAAAAGTTCATCTGAAAGCAGTTATAAGGCGGCGCATGGTTCAAACCTAGGGGGCCTCGAATTTGAGGCTCGTTAACCAGCCACGTTGTACTGAAATCTTCCCACATGTTATACGTTTCATAAATTCATGTCCAGCCTCACGAAAATTTATTAAAAGCAATTGATAAGCTGTAGGCAGAAAGGTTTTTAAGAGCAGGTGAAAAATTGATGAGTGATTCCAAAGTCCTAAAACTGCGGCCAAACAATCACCTTAAATGATCAGGGATTAATGCAGTAATAAAAGTTGGGCTGAACCATAGGTGAAAAAATTGAAGTGGGAAGGGAACAAAGTAAAAGATAGCAGCAGAGGAGGTTGCAACAACCATTCATAAAAGTGAGATTCTTGGAGTCCAAAAAGCTCAAAAAACGCAACCGCCCAACTTATTTTCAGCTGAAAAAGTTAAGAGTGGGCGTTAACAGTTAAAATCATGGTCCTTGTGCTTAAAGTAATGGTAGGCGGTGATAGTCATGAGGATCCAGGTTTTTTTAATGTGTAGCTCTCAAGCAAACCCAATCATAAAAAATGCATTCTTCACACCACATGATCCCTTGATACTATACCCTTCCTGGCCTTCCCATAAAAAGATGGGGTGCATATTACAAAGAACCCTCCAAGGGCATCTCGTAGCTGGGATCCAACCATGAAGGTGGATCCCATTACTTACCAAGATGAGTTTACCTAGAGTCAAGGGCGGAGCCAAAAAAATAAATATCGAATAAAGAGAATTATTTTTTTTTAAAAATAATAAATAAAGAGATATTTTTTATTATCTAAAAAAGATAAATTTTTAATATTTAATAATTTTATATATAAAAATTTATATAAATTAAAAAAATTAGAGTTGAAGGGCGGTCGGAGCTCATAGTTCCACCTTAAGAGTAATTGTTGCATACAAGTCAATAATACCATCCACAATAATTGTCATAAATGTCATTGTTGATACACATACCAACAATTTCTTCCCCAATAATTGTATCGCCATAAGAGCAATTGTTGCCACACAAGTAATTGCTAAATTCTCTTCCCAAGAATTGCTTCTCTTGGGGATCCAACCCGTATCCTTAGCTCTGACATCAATTATAATATTGAGCATTTATTATTATGCAATTTAAAATTTTAAACCGGATAGTGCTATGCTTCAATCGTGATTGAATTCCTACTACTAGAACAATTATTACTATAGAAACTAACTAGTAATTTCCTCCCAATAATTGTCACGAAAGGTTGTTATTAAATAATATTTTTTATTTTAAATAATATTTTATTTATTAATTTAATATCATCAATACTCGCAAAATATATATTGATGATGTCATTTTTAAAATTTAATATATAATGATAATAATAAAATAAAAAATAAAATATCATCTCAAATCAAAGGATTCAGTTTGGCTCCTTACGGCCCCACCGGCCAACATCCTTGCAGCACATAAATCAATGACATATATGAAAGAGTTAGATTCCAATTAACATATTAGTGGAGTTGAGGTGATTGCTCACCCTTTGGGCAACAAATTTTACAGCAACGATGACTCCTATAATTACGTCCAAAAAAATTTACTGTATTAATCTTTCTACTATTTATTTTAATTACCAGAAAAAAATAGTTGGGATCCATAAATGTGTTGGATCCAAAAACCCAAAATCTTTCTATCCTTGACAGAAAGCAGGGTCAAGCTTTTTAGCTATTACCACCCTTCATGGCTTTCTTTTTGTGGAATATTCCCCTACCTTTATTTCCTTTTGGTTTTTGTATGCACCTGATCTGCGACCATTACACACTTGAAGAAAAGGACAAATGGTTTCACATTCCTCTGCTAATTCCTGCCTTTCCAATTAAGCTTTATCTTTTCTCATCTCTAATCAATTCTTTACCAAAGCAATTAACTAATTTCTGGTCAGGTTTCTGATCAACGGCCAACCACCAGAGTAAGTTACCTAATTTCTGGTCAGGTTTCTGATCAGCAGCCACAAATTTCAATGTGATAATAACACAAATAAATATTGATCGATGAGATTATTCTCAAAGGTGACCTAATAAGTAGGATAAAATACCACAATTCTTTGAAATTAAAAGAGGAGCGGTTGTAGCTCTTTGGTTTTTATTTTAGGAAGTTATTTAGAAAATAAGTTCGATTTTTTTTTTCATTTATGTATGTACAAATAAAAATGGATTTGAATTAGTAATTATAATTTTTTTATCAATTGAGTCACATGTTAATTTTATAGGTGAAAATAAGAAAATTTGATCCATATACTTATAAAGAAAATATGGTTGTTATAAAGAATGTTATTAAAAAAAAAAGATGTATTGAGATGGGGGATTGGGTTTTTAACCATAAGAGTTGCTTTAGAAAATATGGTTGAAAATGATTTTTTGTTTTTTCCATAAACAAGCTTTAAGAAAACGAGGAATGCAAATATATTTTGGCATTTTAACAATTGAAATTAATATTTTTCACCATTAGTCTTTGAATAATTATGGTGAAAATACTTCCACAGTCCTAGCTTGTAAAATTAACAAAAGAAATTGACAAAGAAGAATTTGTTACACAATTGAATTAGTAAAGGCTAATAAAATACGAAAGCAAACCGCAAAAATTTGGACAAGCAGAACAAGTATCAATTTGTGAAGGATCTCTTTGGGCTTAATCTGGTGTTGGGCCTTCTGGGCCCAACACTATAATTTTGTGTTAATCTCTTGTTACATGTGGTACATTTTGTGGATCTCTGCTAAGAGTTCCACCCAACAAAATCTATAAAATATAGGTAAGAAAGAACTCTATAAAATTACCAATGTAATAATATTTATATAATTATTAAATTGCAAGTAGGCTGACTTATTATGCATTATAAGAAAATAAATTTGTTCATGAGGAAAATTGAATCTATATTGATATCATTGTTCAAATGAGGTATATGCCTCGTAAAAATTACTAAAAATTAAAGCAAAAGAAGATAGGAGTGTACATTCGATTCGACCGAATCGGTATTTTGATTTAGAAAAATCATAAATTATAACCGATTTTTTTTTGCAATTTTTTGGTTAACCGATTTTTTTGAAAAATAAATAAATTAAATAATAAAATTATAAAATATATTTTTTATTTATTATTTTTAGTTTGGGTGAGAAAAATATAAAAAATAGTATAAAAATAAATAACAAAATATAAAAACTTAATTTTTAAAATAAAAATAATATAAAATAATTTATATAAATATATAAAAAGAATAATTTGGTTCACCGAATCAAACCAAAAATCAAAAATTTGAAAAATAAAAAATTGAAAATCAAACAAAAAATTTTGATTCGATTTCAATTCATTTTGATCGATTAACCAAATTATATGCACCTAGTTTGATCACCATTCGTTTAACATCCACTTTATATAGTCTAGTTATAAATTTTAATGCTAATTAACTAATCGAAACAGTACATGCTCAGTATAATATTCCTTCATAAACATAGCATTATTATAGTCCTTTTTCCAGAAATATTAGTACGCAGAAATAATGACCGGGATTCATCAAGACATAAGCATTCTTCCGTTCACAAAAGAAGTTCAGTTTCTCATTCCACAATTAAGTGAAAGACTTAATCTTGATATGTAGTCTCTTAGTAATTCGATTAAGTTGGGTAACATAAATTTATGTCATGGAAAGATAAAGATATTATTAAGTTAGTAAATATCTCTCAAATCAAATCGATCATTTTTCAATGTTTTAATTTAATATTTTATATCATATTTCACATTCTAAATGCATCATACATATACATTAGATGTGAATTAAAGAAGATTTGAAATATTATTTTTCACGGCAAAAAGTAAAAAAAAAAACACAGATAAAAACAAGTTTTCATTATGCACAAAAGTATCAACATCATAAACTAACAAGAAACTCACCTGAATGATAATCACATATGTGCTAGCTTTCAGTTATTGGGGAAAAAGTTCTTCACAGACCAAGCCTCACTAGAATTGTAATTTTACCCTCTTGTATGTATTCATTTTTCTCTATCTACCTTAAAAAAAAAAAAAGGCAAACGAAAAAACAAAAACAAAAACATCAACAGTATACAGCGCTTATTTCCCAACATCCCTTACATTTTTCAGGGAACTGTTATGATCTTCAACACCATTATTTGGATGAGCATTGCCTATAATGGAGCTTATGGCCGCAGCTAGAGCTGCACTGAAATTAGGGTCTGCAGCAATGGCCGCCGTTGCTGCACTCACAATTTCTTGTGAACTGTTAACACCCGAAAGCTTGGATTGATTCACAACCTGCATCCCGGGGATGAAATGTTGGGGTTGATGACTGGGAAATGGGGCGTGAAATATGGGTTGTGGGCTGTGCAAAAATGAAGGGGTGCGCCCGTTATTAGTAAGATCCAATGTAACAGTGGGGAATGGTGCTGAGGCAGATATTGTAGCCAAGTTTTGTGAATAAGGCAGCTGATCAGTTCTTGCCAGCACATTTGAGTTCTGAAATCCATCTGCACTCGGCATTGATCCCGACAGTAACATTGTTGCAGCGGCGGAGGTTGTTGATGCCATTGCCATGGCTGCCGGTGGAAGCGGGTGGTTGTGCCGCCCTTCATAGGTGGTTATAAGTACTGAACGGTCTTCCGCACACCTTTGCACCTGTCGAAGACGCGCCGTTTAATGATATTTCAAGTGATTTTCAGTGAAGTGAAGCGTATGGTATTAGGTTTAAGAAAGCCATACTTGTTTACGAACTGGACACCCCACTGCCATGGTACAGCGGTAATAAGCTCGAGGGCATGGGTTTCCCTTCGCCATTTTTTGCCCGTATTTTCTCCATTGACATCCATCAGAAATCTATACAAGCAGTTTAAGTTCCAACATGTGATCAATGTTTGATTGATGGTATGTGAAGATAAGGAGAGGTGTTATGTGGACGCAAATATGATTCACGAAGAAATTGAAAATGAAAAACAAAAACAATGAAAGTTATTTTCATTGCCCAAAATTAAATGTTAATTTAAACAATTATCAAATTCAGTTGAATACACTGAAGAAAGTAGTGAAAAAAATGTGAGAAGATTATATTTAGAGGATTTTCTTTTGTATTTTGCCAACGTTAACAAAGAAATCAAATGGTTTTCTTATGCTATTTTTGGCATAAAAAAATATTAAATAAAGTATAAAATACTATCAGAAAAATATTTTCTTTTCCTCTCTAAAATTCAAGAACCAAACACAAACTTAAGATTTTGATCTCAATTCAAAGCCGATATCCAAATTTGTGAAGCATTACAGTAAATCATAAATTCTCAAATCTTTTTGATTATGAATCAACCATTGAAATTCTTCTGAATCAGGAAACAGTAATATTATTGACTGTATTAATTAAAGCAAGAAAATAAACTTTTAAACTTCCAATAAGGGTTTTGCATATCTTTTGCATGTAAAGATTAATAAAATATATGAAGCCTTTGAGTAAAAAATCAAATTCCTGTTTCACTTACCATAGGTGCCTCAGACCGGGCTCGGACCGAGACGCGGGCTTTCTTCATGGTGGCCTCAGTAGCTTGGTGATCAAGATCCTTGGAAGAATGAGGTTCAGGCAGAACTTTGTTCGGAATCCATTCTCGAAAACTCTTTTCCGGGCTCTCCTCTCTCTCTGTCCTTGTCTTTGAATTATTCTGCAATCCATAGGCTATTGACATTTCTTCCCTGCACAGTGGTGAGCTTGAACAGTCCTGATTGTTGCCATCTTTATCCTCCATTAAGCCACGTTGACCGGCATCTGTGAAATCTTTTGGAATCATGAATCCATGCTTTTCTTCTTCTGCCGCTGCTTTATAAATCATCTAAACCAACCACACAAATACAACTTTAAATCAGAAAAGTGAGAATAATACTTCGTCTTTTAATTTTTCCCATCATTATTGAGAAATCATCAATAGAAATATTCTAAACTGATGCAAACCTTGTGATCGTCTGATTTATTTTCAGCTGTCGGGTTCTGTTGATGATGTAAGAGTGAAATAATATGCTTCTTCAAGGAATAATATTTGTCGTTTATTTGATTAAGGATAGCTCTTAAACCTTCATTTTCTGTGTTCATCCGATCAAGCTCTGCCTTCAGCACTACAAACTGCATCATCAGCAATATTGCGAGTGAGAAAACTAGAGAACAAGTCCCGCAGATTGTTTTAACAGAGATTAATCCAGAAATATTAATTTTTTGTTCTTATAATCATGGATATTAATCTTACTTCAGTATTTGAAGTTCGCCTACCAACTTCTGGTGATCCGTTATTCTCCATACAGGGCTTCTTACTGAGAGTTGTGTTGGTTGTCAAAAGATCCAAACCAGTCTAAACAATAAATAAAAAAATAAATAATTAGAAAAAGAAGAAAAATAATCAAACTGATAAACTTTCTATATATGAAGAATGATATATATGATACACTCAAAAGACTATTTACACTTTATATATGATGAATAGATAGATACATACGCTTATATCAAGGTGAAGTTCATTCCCTTGTTCACTTTCATTCTTGATTTCAACGCTTGATCTATCCTCGTGACAATTCTTCTTCTCCGCAAAGAAATCCATTTCACTGACAACCCTTTTCTCCCCATGATCGACTGACAAAACTTGATCACCAAAGGAGTTGAGAATCATAGTCTGGTGATTAAATGCGTGTTCCATAATTGCATCAAAAAACCATTAATATCACATGCACACAATATATATACGATTAGATCTCACTAGTAGATAAAAGAACCAACAAAAACAGCTATATATGAAGATGTCCCCCTAACAAGAAATGAAAGAAAATTTAAAGAATCAAATGAATCTTGGATCGACGGTGTAAACTAGTGTTTTAAGAGTATTTATGTGTGTGTGTGTGGTCTTTGAAGTCTTGATCGAAAGCTAGAGGAAATCAAAAGTAGGAGTTAAGACCAAATGGGAAAAGGATTTTCAAAAGTGTGAAGCTTAGGAAATAATGAAAGAAAATAGGAGTTGAAGAATGGAGAGAGTTTGTAGTATGTAAGTGAGGTAAGATGGTGCGTCAAGTATACAGATGGCGAGTTGAAAGGTGGCGCAGTGAGTGTGAGGAAGTGAGTTTGACTGGTTCTGATGAGGATGAGGAGGAATCCGCCTCCCACGATTGGCCCGGCGCGTTCCACGTGAGAAGGAAAAGAGGAGCATGGTAAGAGTCAACCCAAACGATGGCCACCGCTTCTCCACGTGGGGCCCAACCCCCAGTTTGACCGGTTGTTACATGCTGCCACGACTTGATCATGCGGGCATTTAGACATGCTTTTATTCAGCGCTGCTGTTTTCGTGTTTTTGGCACCGCCACTGGCGGATCAAGACTCTAGGAGAGATGAAAAGAAAATGTAAACACCTGGAGAGGAAGTTAAAGCACTTTAAATTTCTTTGTTTCAATTTGTGAAGGGTTTTAAAGTTATATATGAATTTTGAGTTTATTTTAATTTTTTATTTTAAAATTCACTTCATCTCGAATACATCAGATTTATTTATTTATATATTTTTTAATTAAATATATATATATTTATGTAATATTATTTTTTAAAATATATTTATTATTTTTTAAAAATTTTAACGATACTATTTTTTTAATTTTTTTTAATTTTTTTAAAATTATAAAGTGAGTTTACTCGGATAGGGTGAGTTTGGAACAAATTCGAATTTGAATTTTTAAAAGTCTTGGCACCGTAGATCTCAAGTTTTGACATTTCCATCCGAAATCTACTTGGTTGTCGTCATGGTATATGATCACATAGAGAAACAAATATCTATAAAAAATATATTTTTTAATTTAACATAAAATAAAAATTGAAACAATAATTTGTATAGAATAACTGAATTTTGAAGCTAAGGAAAAAACCAATATATATGTATATATGTAAATTGCTTTGGATGTGTTGTCGGTGAAAAAAAAATTAATTATGAGAAATAGTTTGTCACTCTTATAGATTCTTTTGCTTACTCCCTTCATAATAAGTCTTGACTCTTGATTTTGAATTTTTTATATGCTCTCCATCTTAATTTAAATGTGTCATTTCGAATTGGATTTTATTACAGGATAAATGAAACAAATTAATTATCATTGCAATTTTGTTGTTTAAAGTAGTAATTATGAATTAATAATAGTCTTATATAATTATTTTACTTATAATGACACATTATTTATTAACATTAAAAAAAAGAGTAATTGAAGCATTCAATTTAAAACATAGTGAATATTGATTTTACTCTAATATACTTGATGGGTGTCATATAATAAGTCATTTTTCCCCAAAAAAACTAACAAATAATACTCTCGCACATGAATAACAGTCCACTACATATTCACTATAAATTTTCGGATAGAATTTATCAAAATTAAATATTTATAAGATGTTTTGTTACATTATATACTGAATAGTGAATTACATCGGCCTCCTCTTTAGTAGAAAAAAAACGAAAAAAAATCCCTCAATGAATTTATAATTATGTAATAAAAAAATTACTATTTAATAGAATATTTGATCTTCAGCTTTAATTATAAAGAAATAAACTCTTCCATACTTTTAGTAATTCTTAAAATAAAATATGTAAGATTAGCCTTTTCATCATGTCGTGATAAATATGGAGTCAAAAAGACATAGCAATTAAAAGGTGAAAGGGATTTTTCTCCTGTGCTGCCAACATCCCTAGTCTTTAATTTAACCACTCATTTCCAAAAGTCACGGAAAAGTAATTACATGCACTTTACACACACACAAACATATATCTAGATACATACATATATATATATATTTATATTGTATATGAACAAAGCATTTCTATTATTATTAAAGATTGGGCTAAATTTCTTAATTTTAAGAGCAAAATAGGTATTTTGACTTATTTAATATAAAAATTAATTAAAATTTAATTTTTATTTATTTTATATTTAGTTAAAGATGATAGCTGTCAGGTGCACTCCTCTTTCCACTCCAAATTCAAATTTTTTGTTCCACTTTTTCTATTTCAGATTTGTTTTATTTTTTAAATTCATAACACATGTTTATGGAATAAATTTTATCTCAATATTCAAAAATACTATTTATTTCATAAACAGTTATTATAAATTCTAAAAGTGGAATATAGAGACGAAAGTCAAGTGGGGGCGGCGTGTGGCGACGGGAATCTCCTCTCCCTCAATTTTATAAAATTTTATATATTAGTATAAATTTTATTTATATATTATTAAAATTTAAAATTTTACCGTTCCTAAAATATTAAAATGCCTCTTTACCCTCTCCCGTCTCTATTTTCTGGCTTACATGTTTTTTTTTTAAAACTAAACTGATGATGCCCTTTGACCAAAGTAGGAATTTGGAATTGTACAGTCTAAATTAAATTTGGAATAAAGCCAACATACATATTTCTAATTTTTCAACAAACGTGGTAAGTGAGTTAGTGTGTGTGTGTGTGTGTGTGTGTGTGTGTTCTAAAAATCAAATATGTACCATAACTTTCATAATTAATGGGAAGGCCAAATAAGTCTTTGGAGTTGAACAATCAGGTTCTGGAACGACGGAAAAAAGTGTATCCCAGATGTTGATTATTTTATCAAAGTTTTTCTCCTTGGACGGGCTAAAAACAGGAGATATGAAGTTGGACTGGACTGAAGAGTCTAAGACTTTCCTTTCAATATTGAAGAAATAGGTATTGTTTAATATGGCAACTGCGAAATGTTTTGAAATTTCTCTTTTTAAAGTCAATTTTTAACTAGAAGAAGAAACACCCTTTAGCCAGCCAGCGTCCTGCTCAAGGTGTGCATTTCTGGTCAACTACGATTATATAGAAATATAGACCTCTGTATGTAGCAAAATGTGTTTAAAGTAGCAATTTTAATTTGAGGGGGTAAGATTGATGATAAAGAGATATTTTTAATCATCTTAGTTGAGAAAATTTTATTACTTTTAGGAGTATAAAATTTTAAATTTTAATAAATTTATATATAATATATAAGTTTATATAGACTTGTGTGGGCTCGGGTACCCATTCCTCCAGGCACATGCTTTGTCTTTTATTGGATTATTTTAAGATTTAGTGCAAAAAAGTGAAAAAGGAAAAACAAAATGATTGAAAATGATTTCATATAGTAATATTTTATAAAAACAATATACATGTCAATATTAAATATTTGATATTGTAGAATATATGAAAAACCAAAACAATTATTTATATATTAAGAAAGTGTCTTGCTAAGTTTACAAACTTTGTAAAGTCCAAAATTATTCTATATAATATGTTTGAAATTAGGTTAGCCAAACATAAGTGTATCCTTTAGATACATTTGTACAAGAAGGAAAAAAAATCATTACCATTACACAACTTAATATAAAGCCAAGCATATTATTAATTACAAATAATAATAATAATAATAATAAGTAGGGTGGATTTAAATTGACCAAAGATTCTTATGAAGTATATTAATTTGTTAACCGACATGAGGTAATTAAATAAATATAGCTATTAAAAGATTTGCTAAATGATAAATAATAACACTTTATTTTTATAGTGTTGTGATCTCTTCTAATTCGTTGTAACGTTGAGATCTCAAAATTTTACAATAAAAATATTAATTTAAATTCATTTTGTGTGGGTTCTTTAAATGTAATCGATCATTTTTCTCAAAAAATAATCTTATTTTTATATTTAGCGCACCCAAGAGAGAAGAAAAGCCTAATTCCCAAACAATAATCTCTATTAGAGGTTTGGTATCCATATAATTGATTTTAGTAATTAGTTTCATGATTGAAATAATAATTAAGCACATTTAGTCAAATTTCCACTGCGATCATTTTCAATGCTCAAATAGATTTGTGGAATCAGCTCACTGAATAAGACTGGATTTTTTAATTAAATCTTCAAATTCCAAAGTAATAATTCACCTTATGAAAATACCAATTACCAACCAAGATATTTTTTTCTTGAATGTGTGGAGTTTCAAATGAGAAATTTTATCATCAATATTGTGTGTTATATTTATTGTTAGGGCTGTTGTGGTATTTTATTTGAATATTTAACAAAGTTTGGTTTTGCTGCACGAAATCGTTGTTGAATTTTTTTGCTAAAGTAAAAAGTGAGGTCGAATTAATGCATCATCCAAAGCAGTTTACAGCCCTTCAAAAAACGCAACCCACAGTCCGACGCTTGAATGTTTTAACATTAGATTTTAGTAAAGAAAAGACTGAGGATTAACAAGGGGCATTTCTCATGAAAATAGATGTTCACGTTTGTGTAAATTGATTGGAATTAAAATTGAAAATTCGGGATGCGTGTCGAAATAAAATCGAAAAAATTATTTGATATTTAATTTATATTTTTTTAATAATATAGTATTTAGTTCATTTTCTGTTATTGGTTTTGGCTTAAAAGAACTGTGTCGAAAATCGAATTACTATTTTATATATTTTTATATTTAATCTTTATATACATATTTTGCATTTAATATTAATTGTATACTAAACAAAATAAAAAATAGTAAAAGATATATGATTTGGTATTTAAATTTTTAACATATTTTATTACTTTTTCTTTTTTAAAAGCTTGGGTTAACCAACACGGAACTAAACCGTTTATTTCGGTCTGCTGTTCGATTTGGTATTTTAGCATATTAAATTTGTTATCTACCAAATTTTGATTTGGTTTAATTTAATTTTATTGAATGAACAACCCCAAAAATATTATTTTCTTAATTTGATTTTATTGAATAAACACCCCCCAAAAAACTATTATTTTCTTACATTTTAATTTTCACAATTAAATACAAAGAAAATAATTATTCTGATACGATTGTGAATTATATGAGTCATTTATCAACTTTTAATTACAGTTCACTTTTCAAAAAATATTACTCAATTATTTTTAAGAAGCATCATTTATAATATTGATAATATGAATCACCAAAAAATTAAGTGATAATTATATAATGATAATTTAATAATAACAAAAATATTGTTACGGAGTCATTTTTTACAATTTATGTAGTTATTTATTTATTTTTATAAATGTGTTATTGTCATTGATGATAACTTAAATATAATTATTATTTTTAATTATCACTTATTTGTTACTAGATATACGTACCTAATGGTCAATTGTGACAACTTAGATATTATTTTTATTATTATTGAACTTATAAAAGTAATTATTATTTAATTATAAAAAAAATTAATGATGGTTATTATCTACCATTTTTTCTAATGACAAACTAGTAACCAAAAAAGAAAGAAGGAAATTAGCATCTTTTTCATACTCCAAAATGAAAAAGAAAATAAAAATTCCCTTGATCACCAAGAGTGTGTGTTGCTTGCGTCAGCAGATGTTGGAAACGCATGCGTACAAGTGCCAAAGCAAATTGCATGTTTTTACACAATCGCCAGACCCCTCCTCTTCCAAAATTCACATTCTTCTTTATTTTACCACTCCCTTTTTCTTTTATTTATTTAGGTCTTTTACACACACACACACACAGAAGTTGGCATGCCTAACTTCTTGTTGTTGCCCCATTTAGATTTAAAAATTGGTCAAGCCATTCATAGTATTTTTCATCATTATACGAGTATATATATATATATATAGACCCACACACACACACTAAATGAAAGGGACTAATGAAATTTGACCGAGATTATGTCGACATTAGAGGTCCATCTGCTTACTTGCCAGCTCACTTCTTGGAAAATTGGCTTCCAAAGGTTTTAGGCTTTTGAAGGAAATTTTTTCTTATTTCTGTGGAGAAATTATGCCTCACGGGTTTTGAAATTTATGTTTTGAAATTTATGTGTGGATAAAAGAAGAAATCCTTGGGCTGACCATCCATCTTTAATGTGTTAGCGTGTTGTAACTACTGACTATGTAGTTATAAATCAAACTTATGGTGTAAATAGTTACGTTTTAACCCACGTCAAATCCATCATTATAATTATGTAATTAGTCATTTAGGTTGTAATTGAAAATTCAAACAATTTTAAAATTTATGGTCTTGTAGATGTTATATCAAATACTATTCATTAGTATATATCTCATCATACACTTCACACATATATATCACACGTATGAGTATATATAAAATATATTATAAAATACACATTCGATACGCATTATTAATCCTGACAAATTTTTAAAAAGTAGTATTTGTTGAAGAAATTAAAATTACAAGAAAAATCAAGGAAAGGAAAACGATTGTCAATGTCAACTTTAAAATTAGTTCGAAATTGAATGTATGAAAAGTACGGCGAAGCTAATTGACAGTTGACAAATTTATCATTTAAGATTAGGAGGGTACAATTGTCTTCTCATTCTTCAGTGAAACTTAAGGCCCAAACCAAACGCAAGAAAATGGCCTGGATTATTCCGTGCTCTCTGCGCAGATGAAGACAGATAGATATACAACAAGAAAGGTAATAAGCAGTTAATTTTCCAAATCAAGACCTTCAGCTTCAACAAATTTCCCATGAATACATGTTGACAACCTCTAGTCGGAACATTTTACTCAATCATAGTCTTCAAAGAACAAACTTACCAACAATTGACAATCAATTAGCACACACTGCTCAATAATGGAGAAATTGAAAATAAAGCAAAAGTCTTAGTTGTAATCACAAAACTCACTATAAATATGATGCAATAAATTCTCGTGTTACCAAATTGTAACCACAAAACTACCCCAAAAAAGTTTTAATTGTTAGCAATTTCAGAACCATAAATAAAAGCGGAAGTTTTAGATCATACTTCCAACCATTCAAGACCTTATAAGAACACAAGAAACTAGGAATTTGTTGGCTAGATTTTCAAGACCTTATATATATATGTCCATGCAATAGATTCTCACAGACTTCTTCTTATAAACTAGAGACCCTTATCCCTTTTGATTGAACGTACTATTATTCTTTCTTATCCTTCTTCCCATCAAAGAAGGTTTTAAATAATTTGATGGGCAGTTACAATCCCAAATATTAAGCCCCACGTTTTAGAAAATTAATTCTCATAATTAAGATAAATTAATCACCATAATTTAGGGAATAAGTCACTATTTACTATGTGCTACAAATTTTAAATCTTTACTTATTTATCTTGAAAAGTCAAATATTTCCAACATTCTCCCACTTGCCCATATATTACTTAATATGTAACAATTTATAAATGATACATGCATAAATTTTCCCAAATCTTCGTACTCAATCAAAAGAATTTAAATTACATGAATCATAGCGACAAGTTCTCTAGCGAGTATCACCTTTCATGTATTACAATGTAACTTTCTCTTTTGAATAAGAATAATATATGGGTCATATTTTTATGAATGAGCTTCCAAATGCTCATTCAGAGTCTACTTAATATTCAAACATTCATATTATCATTTTCTAAACTTAATGTATATAATCGCAAAATGAGAAGACAAATTTGAAATAATTGGAGTTTTCATATCGACTAAATGTGATAAAAAACAAGGATATCTCAATTACATAAAAACTACAAAATAGAATTGAGTCTCATATGCCCTACATACTCCTTATAAGTCTTAGATAGTAATCCCTTTGTCAAATCATCAATCTAGTACTTTACTAATCATACTCCTTATTATGTCTTTTAAGGTCCGATTTTGTCTTTCAGCTACACCATTTTGGGATGGTGGGCCTAGCATTGTGTATTGGGCAACAATGCCTTGTTCCTATAGAAACCTTGCAAATGGACTAAGTAATTGTCGTTATTCAATGTATTTACCATAACACTCACCATCTCTATCTGACTTCGAAATTTTAATTTGTTTACCCAATTATTTCTCTACCTCTGCTTTATAGATTTTGAAAGCATCTAGTGCTTCACAGTTATCATAAAGCAAAAAGAGATACATATATCGTGAGTAGTCATTGATAAAAGTAATTAAACATCTCTGATCATTTATACACATATCATAGGGACTGCTAATGTCAGTGTGTATAATCTCTAAAAGATCACAAGTTCTTCTAGCACATTTCTTGATTTTGTTAGTTTTTTTTCCTTTAATGTAGTCCATACAAATACCAAAATCAATAAAATCAAGAGCCTCAAGGAGTCTATCATTTACCAATCTTTTAATTCTTTCAATGGAGATATGACCTAATCTCCTATGGATTTCTCATTTATAACACCATGTTTAATACTAATATTTCCATGCAAAGTTGTAAAACTATGATTGAGGTTAGGGTTTAAATATAGTTTGAATAATCTATCATCCAAAATGCCATCACCAATAATAACATTATTTTTTAACTATAGAAAGGAAGTACCAACAAAATTTAAACTAAACCTATAGGGCAAAAGTCTTGAAAGTGAAATAAGGTATCTAAAAAATGATGGAACATAAAAACTCCTTTTAAAGGTCTAAAATAAAGCTAGATCTAAGAAAAAGTCTGTAGGTTCCAACCGCTTCCACATGTGAGCCTATTCGGTTTCCTGAATAGATAGAGCGTTTATTTTCCATCAGTTTTCTTTGGTTTAAGAAACCTCCATCAGTTTTCTTTGGTTTAAGAAACCCTGCATGGTATTGGCAATATGAATTGTAGTACTAGAATCGATCCACCAAGTGCTATGTGAAATGTGAACCATATTAGACTCGTAACACACTAAAGAGTCGAGATTACCTTTCTTTTCAAGCCAAGCCTTAAATTTCGGACAATTCTTCTTGATGTGCCCTTTCTTCTTACAAAAGAAGCACTTCATGTCACCCTTATTGACTTGACTTGATTAAGGGGTGCCTTTTGCTTTCCTTTTTCCTTCTTCCTTGGTTTCTTTTATTGAGTCGTTAAATGTGCACTTTCAATCATTTCATGATTCGATCTCCCTTTTTCTTGCACACACATGGTCAAAAGTTCATTAATAGATCATTTTTCCTTATGTGTTGTAAGAAATCTTAAAGTGTCCATACCCGGACGAAAGAAAATTAAGGATAAAGTGAACCAACGATGAATTAAATATCTCAATCTCCAGTGACTAAGTTGAGCAACAATATCCCTCAATTCCATTATGTGCTCGCACACTTCTTTTGTGCCATTGAACTTCATGGAACACATCTTTGTCATCAGGGTGCTAGCTAATGTCTTGTCAGAAGTCTCAAACTGTTCTTCAATAACTTTGAGATATTCATTTACCTTAGCACAGTTAGAAATCAAACCACGAATACTTTTCCTAATAAAGACTTAACAAATATCAAACTTAAGCGATTAAATCGCTCCCATCGTTCATATGATGTTTTCTCAATTTGGGTGCTCGATTCTATTGAAACTGGTGGCTAATCCAGTTCCAATTAGCATAGTTATCACCATTGAAAAAAAGGACACGAGATGAATTAAAATTTAAAACAGATAAAGATTTACCTGCAAAACAAACAACAAAGCTTACTAACATGTAATGAAGCAAATATGGAAAATTTACCCATGTAAATTAATCCAAATAACAAAAACCAACAAGTCATCATAAGCTTTCCAGAGGGAATAGATTACTACACGCAAATGATTTTCTTTATAATTACTTTATAATGGGATTAGTAAAGATAATTTCTAGGCCGTGGGCAACTAATTTTTTTTTTTACTATCCCATTCTAATTAAACACAAAATATAATGATCACCCTGTGGGGTTAAATTATAGTATTTTATGTTTAATTACAATACTTGATGTCATCCATGTGACTACAATTAAATACATAAATTATGCTCCGTCATTTAACATTGTCATAATCAAGAATACTATGGCATTACTCAATTAATCAAATGTTACCCAAAATATGACATCAAAACTAATTGAACTTAATAATAATATATTCCAAATACCACTTACAAACTTAATCTACACATATGAATATCATCATATATCTTCAGTCCGTAAGCACATGCATGGAAGAATTCATAGAAACATTTTGGTTAAAACAATATATATAAGTTTCAAATCTCTGTATGTTTTATAAAACTAAACTCCATACATATGTAAATATGAACTTTTGCCAAATGAAAGACGGATAAAGGATAAAAACAAAACAATTCCCTTCAGATTAAATTGAAACATATATTTATTGAAAAGGAAAATACTCAACAGTAATATTTATTTTCATCAAGCATCAAGAAAAATATAATCAAATGCCAAACTAGAGATATGGCTCCGATACCAAATGTTAGCAATTTTAGAACCATAAATAATAAAAGAAGTGATAGATCATACCTTCAGCCATGACAATCAGATTCACAAACCTTAAGAGCGAATAAGAACACAAAAAACTAGGAATTTGTTGGCTAGCCTTTCAAGACCTTATGTCTATGCGATGATGCATTCTCACATATTTCTTCTTGTAAACTAAAGACCTTATCCCTTTTGATTGAGCCTAGTGTCCTTCTCTCTTATCATTCTTCCCATCAAAGAAAGTTTTAAATAATTTGATGGGCAGTTACAATCCCTAAGATTAAGCCCCACGTTTTAGAAAATTAATCCCCATGATTAAGATAAATTAATCACCATAATTTAGGGAATAAATCACTATTTACTATGGGCGACAAATTTTAAAATCTTTACTTATTTGTCTTGAAAAGTCAAATATTTCCAACAGTAATCACAAAGCTTACATGCAAAATTTTTTATGATAAATGCAATTGGAACGAACAGGAGTTTAAGCACAAGGATCTTGACATGAGACAGTAGTGAGACTTGTGGCCTTAAATAACATGACATCTACATTAGGATAAGTGGCAATCGTGCCTGACCGGAAAGGGATTTAGAGACATAACAAACATGTGAGAAATGCATGGAGTATATAGTCTGGAGACCTTTTTCTTTTTTATTGTGAAGACAGTTTTTTCAAATTTTACAAAAATCTCCATAAGGTCAGAGATTAAAAAGTTTCATGTAATATTAGCATAAAATATGATGTCATATAGAAGCAAATCAAGATCTACCATTGGTTAAGAACCCGCACCACCTGCGGAAGACACAGATCTTGATTTCCTGGACATTATAACATAGCTCAAGCACTTTACAAGATTGCGAACTCTGATGCACCAGCATTTTTGTCCTTCCTCCTCCTCCAGTTCATTCTTGCCATACTTATCCTCATTTATCTCCAATTTTCATGGATATCAAGTTCTACTCTACTATAAACGAGTAGCCATCAGCATTGCACGAATTTTGGCCCTCAGATCATCAGGGACCTCAGCAGTAGTTTCAGAGGGTTGAGATGGGGCCCTCTGGTGGGAATTCACAACATCAGTAGAAGTTTCTACGCTAATATGACCATTTGAAATTCCTCTAGACTCGTCTGAGACTCTGGAGCTGATCTCGCCCTCTTCCAACTCATTTCTTTCATCATACAATTTTTTTTTATGTTTATCCATGGAACTATGATTCTGATGCTCATCATCTGAAGAGGTTTCATGCTTGAGGTTGTGTTGAGATTCTGTGTCTCTAGAAGAACGCTCACTGCGGTGCCCATGTTTATCCCTGCTACGATGGGAACGATGCTTTTTTCCAGATCGTTTTCGAGCTCGTCCATGATCATGTTCATCTTCTTCCTGCACATATTGCTTGGACAAACGCCTCTTTGTTGAGTGCTCACGAGAAGAACGGTGAGAGCGATGTTTCTTCCTAGACCGTTTATGATTCTTGTCCTCTTTATATTTATCTTCACACTCATCCTCCTGTTGTGAATGATAAGACCGGTGCTTCAATTTACAGTGCTTATTGTCCCTGTCCTCTTCACTAATTTCTCCTTCATCCTCATTTTCCTCGGAAGAAGAATGGTTCCGATGCCTTCTCCTATGGTGCTTCTGCTCCGTTTCTACTGCATTTTCATTTTCATCGCCTTCATCGTGTCTCCTAGATCTTGATCTACAATTCCTTTTTGAGCGACGCTCATTATGCTCCTTGGTATCTCCATCATCATCTTCATCATCATCCTCACATCCTCCAGATCTTGATCGATACTTTCTTTTGGAGAGTCGCTCACTGTGCTCCTCACCAAAATAATTCCTCTCAGGCTTTTCATCTGTAGCAGGCTTGTCAACATCTGCTGCAGGAGCTAAGCTGCCTTCTCTTTTTTTGACATCAGGATTAACCTCACTAGCACACCTTGAGACTCCACATTCTAAAGGTTCTAGTGATGAGCCACGCGATGCTCCAGTTGTAAAGGGCAATTCCCCACTTTTCAACATGGCCACAAACATTTTAGCCCTTTTCAGCCTCTCAGCCTTTAGCTTCTGCTCTTTGGTCAAGTGTGCCTCCGAAGAATCAGCCTCACCAGCAGCTTCAACAGAAACTGCTCTCGAAATCTTCTTGGGGTCAGCAGCAGAGACATTACAACTTCCACTCTGACCTGACTTTTCAACAGATTCATCTGGTTTGGAACGCAGAAGACTGCATAAATTTCCAGGCTGTCCACCTTCACTGCTATTCAAATGAACATGATCAGTCGGAGAAGTGATTGAAATGATTTGCAAATTAGAATTCTTGAATCCTCTTGTGGCAGCCTGAAAGATGGCAGCTGCAGCAGCAGCACCTATTCCACATTCTTGCTGGGTTTCTTTAGATTCCGTCTCCTGTGATTCCTTCTTTGATTTGCCTATCACCATTTTGAACTTCTCTTTCCTGTCAGATTCCAGTGGCATGTCAGAAGCCAAGTATGAAAAATCCTTTTCCTTGAGTACAGAAACTTTTTTGTCCATCCCACGTCCTAGTATGTCATCCTTTCCAGAATAGAAACTCTTGCAATTTACTTTTGACTGCAATAGAGATACAAAAAGTCAGAAAGAAAGGAAATGTCAAGTTATATCTGTTAAAAATAAATCAAAGAGACCACATCACCACATAAAGAAACAAACTAGATTTCCTAATTTCCAAAAAATCCACGGAAGTTGCATAAGTACATGTTTGAGTCATTCAGGATCATCTCGGAACGAGTTCAATCAAGATTGGCTCGACAAAGTAACAAGTGGAAATAGAACACTTTTTAAAGCGAGTAAAATTTTAGGTTCCACTTAAGCTTGGCTGGTTTAGTTAGACTGACCAAATTACAGTTAATTAGCCTTAGCTATGACAACAGCTCTAATTCAGATTGATAGAAGCTCATTCAAGCTCTTTACATATAAACAAGCCATGCTTGAGCAATCTCTAAAGCTTGTCAATTATAAATATTGGCGCCTGAAAAACTCAGATCTTGGCTTCAAAAGGCTCATTACAACTTTTGATGAGGTGACCAGTAGGCAATTTACAAGAAACATGGTCAAATATTTTCTAAGAGCACGCAGAATATTGCACCATATGTTCTTAGAAGAGTAGAACTAGTGACAAATTTCATAGATAAAAGCTACCAAAAGACCAAATCATGCATATTCTGCCTTCATAACATGGAGAATAATAATTCAGGTGAAAAATGAAAATATTTGCAGGGACGGAACACAAAACAAAATCGAAAGTACAGGCACATTTAGATATAGTTTATTTTTCAGGGGATTACAGAAGAAAAAGCGCACCTCTTGAGCAGTTTGAAGGACTTTTAAGTAGTAAGAATGATACTGGTTGGATGGGAGAAGAAAAGGAAATCTGCCGTGCTTGCTATCTTGCTCAATAAGAGTCGCCTCAAACTGCTTCCCATTTCTCATAATAAATTCAACAAGCTTGTCGATCAATCTCTTTAATTCCGGTGGAGGCTCTAAAATTAATGGTTTAATCTTTGAAGTCATTCCCATAGTTGAACTCTTTGCTTTATCAGCAGCAGCAGTAAATAAGCGAGATTTCTCTTCCATGCCTTTTACAGTTCCAGATTTGGATGCAGTGATCAAAGAGTTCTTCTTCACTGTGAGAACCTTCTCTTTAGGAGAAAGAATTGGGTATCTAGACACTGATTCATCCTTCGCTGCATCTGCCTGGGATTCAATCTTCTTTGAACCGTGGGAAATACTACAATTGACAGAATAAGTGCTATCCAGGGAAACATCTTTTTCAGTTTTTACCGTATCATCACCCTCCTCTTCCTCTCCAGACCCATAAAAAGAACCAAGCAAGGTCAAAGCTCCATCAACACCATTTGAATTATTGTGCTTACTACCAGCCTGTTTCTGCTCACCTTGAGAGTATCCTTCAGATTCAGAAAGCAAAAGTTCTGGGTGCTCCACAAGAAATCTGAAATATGCATGAAGATGATGGCCAGGCATCAAGAACCCAAATGATGGATTATCTCCCTGTTTCAACCGCAGAATAAACTCTGACTGCCCACCATGTTTGCTGACAAACATGGCAGTCCTTGCAATTATCTGATGTACCTTCTCTGTAGGAGGCTGAAAAGAAAATGCAAAAAAGCAAGACCAAAAGAAAGAAAACGATTTTAAAAATGAAAAATTCCAAAACTTCTAAACAGCATATCAGAAACATAGGATTAAAACTGAGAACTAAAAATTTAACGAGGCATTAAGTAAAATTAATTACCAAATAACCATGATGTAACAACCCAAAAAAGAGAAATGTATTACAAAACATTTGCCCTCTTAAACTGATAGTCTTCATAAATAAATTTTCTACTTTCCTAATCCCACCTGCAACGCCCTTGTCATGGCATCAAAAGGAAACAAGGTGCCAGTGTACGGCAACCTATCACAAGTAGTGCATCTCCGCTCCAAGCATCTGAAAACTTGACATGGCGAGCCTTAAAATACATATGCACCTTTGGCAATGGTTATAAGCCATACTGGGGAATTCGGGTTAGCGAGTAACAAAATATCAGCCCATGCAGAAATGCACAAAATTGCTAATTTCAAGACCACAGGCTTACCAAGCATTGACGAAGGTTTCCAGGAATGGGAAAGCGAGGGAGAAATCCAGAAGATTCCATCCCAGCATCAGTATTCTTTTGGTCAGCAGAATCATCGGTGTTTCCATAAGAAAAGGCAACAGTGCGATAGCCAAGAGTGTCCGGTCGGTGTTCATCCTCTTCTACATTTAGATATAAGACAAATTTTAGATAATACTTAGATGTCTCACTAACCAAGGAGAAAGAAAACCAAGATTTACAGAAACATTAATGGTCACCATGAAAGACATAAGAGAGTTTCTGAAAGGATTGTCGAAGCCTTACTTGTAACTGGAAGAAGCCACACATTTTACATCCTTCCTGCAAATTGGAAGATACAGTACAGAAGTATGCTACCAGAGCAACCTAGATAGCTATTACACCACTTGTTGGACCTACCCTTTTTTTTTAAATGATTTAAGCATAGATATTGGCTTGACAGCAATAAACACCAACCTCCACAAAACATAATCTCTAGCATTCGAACATTTTGGTGGAAGCAGCTTAGTATTTAGTCTCGTCTATTTTGTAGTCTTCACACTACAAAATAAAAAAGGAAACTTTCGTCTTTTTTGTCAATGTGTGTTCCTTGAGAGAAGTTGGTCGAGATCGGGACTTACTTTTCCTTCACTTACGAAAGGGTAGCAGTTCAGTATATAACAAATATCATCTTTATTGGAAACACCAAACCAATATTTTTATTTTATTCAACGTCCCGACATCTTATGTTCACATACTTTACCAAGTTCTCTACTAATTACACTTAACTGAGCTCTTTGGAGCAGTTTGATTCTAAATTCTTTTCTTCCTTATCATTAATCGCCACAATTTCACCAACACCAGAAGAAAGTTCTCCGGATCCCCTCCCCAGGACACAAGAGATTGGGTAAACCACAAAATTTATCTCTTTAAGCTAAGAAAACTAACAGAAAATATTATGCCAAAAAAGGTGCACCAAACAATCAAAATCACTAGACCAAACAATTGGAAAGGTTGAGAAATATGATGGTATACCTGGTTGATCGGAATGCGAAGGGAGGTCAAGATATCGCTCGTGATCGAGTTGTGATTCAAGGGATAAGTCGTCCAACAGGATAGGTTCGGAGTTGCCATTGCGGCGGCGCGGCGGAGGAGGAGAGGAGAGGAGGTGGCGAACGTCGTAACGGTCAATTTGGAGGGAGTGCCAGTCGACAAGGGCGTCGCCGGAGTTCACGAACGCCGCCGTGGCATCGTCGTCAAAGAGAAGGTCGTGGCGTCCCACGATCTCCAAATCCATATCCTCTTACTGCTTCGTCAATCGTCAGATAATTTTGGCGTACAAGTTGAAGTTGAATGAGTATTTATGAGAATAATTATATTTAAATTAATTTAAGAACCCTAGAAAATAGGGAATTTCGGAGGCGGTAATCTGACAAACACAGTATCAATCTTCTCTCAAAATTTGGGCCTCTTTAGTTTGGGACGTTTATTGGGTCCTTATTACGGAGTGGGCACATTTATCACTGGGCTTCTATTTACTGAATACAATTATATCATAAAGTGCCCCTCAACTATAGATCAATTCAACTTTTCACTCATCAACCATTAATACAAAACTTTAATCTTATAGCCAATGACCAAATATTGAATAAAATCAAGTTCGTTAATTTTGAGTAATAAATCATATAAATAACCCCCTTCTACATATACGATTGAAAATCTTTTAAATAATGTGGATAGTTGCTCTAGGGTTATTTTGAGTGACAAATCCATTTATTCAAAAATAGATATAGAGGGTGTTTGGAAATTCATTTCAAACGAATTTTTAGATATAAAAATCCAATTATAAAAAAGTTATGTATTTGGTAATTATTTTTAAATGGACTTTTAAAATAAATTATTTTTCCAAAAATCCATTTTGAAGAAATGCAAAATTATGATTTTTGAATTTCTTTTCTTACACCTCTACTAAATGGACGTTAAATTACATTTCAAACAAACATTTAACAATACTTATACACTTTTTAAAAAAATTCATATTAAAAAATTCATTTTATAAATGAACTTTTATTTTAAAAGTGTTCCAAACATGCATATAGTACTCAGAATTTTAATCATCTTCTATCTCATTTTTATTTATGAAGAAATGTTGAATTTCCACATGGATCAATTGAAGATCCAATTCAATTGAACTGAAAAGAAAAACAGTATTTCTTTCCACTCCAATTAGGCTTTACACTGGAAGAATGGTTGTTTTGCAAAAATGAGCCTGCATTTCACAGAGGACGAACGGGTTTGTACACAATCAGAGGGTATTCTATGTCAATCTGCCCAGACATTTATGAAATTATGTATTAAATCTTTCGATTTAAATAAAAAGGGGGGGAAAAAACACCCAATACAAAATTCAAGTGGAAGAACCAGCAGGAGAATGAGTTCAGCCCTTGATTATAATTCTAAAGTTACTGTATCCATTGAAATCAAAAAATAAAAAAAAATAAAAAAGCGCTCCTGCTATCCTTTGTTTCTCTTTTTTGGCCTCTCACCGCCGAAGTATCTTGAACTCTCACCCTGCACCGGCAGGTCATGAAGTTCCCTTCGTTTCCATGAGGCTCTTAGAAAATGAAACAGACATTGGTAGAGAGACACTTACAAAAATTTCTTTTTGAGGGTGAGCAACTCTTATGCCCTCTATATTCCAAAAAATTACAGAAATACAATTTCCTTGGCAAGAAACATGCCAGCGATGTTACTTGTTCTACAATTTGTGTAGCCCGTATGCTATCATTTTCTCTGGCTTTTCACAGACAATAGTATTATTGTACAACAATTATACAAGACTCGAGCTGTGAAATTCATGCACAACTAATTATACCCTACAACTATCCTATACAAAATTGGTGGGCATCTAAAAATTTCAAAGTAGATTGCAGAAACTTGTCACCTGCACTCAAGCAAGACTTGGCAATTTCCACCAATTTGGAGCATGCTTCTAAGGATTCATCAGAAATCTAGGAATGCACAAAATAAAAATTAAAAATGACCAAATACATAATTCTTTTGAAGAAGAGAAATACCAGAAAATGTCATCACATATATATTAGCTCAGAGACACCCGTGTGTTTGTGTGTGAGTAACACCAATGACCGATTTTGCAGGATTAATAATAGTGAAATAGATTATATCTGGTATTAATCTACAACATAAAGTACAAATAAACCAAGAAACTATGCAAAAGTCTGGTGCTTACACCAGGAAAGGCATAAGGCCATCTGCTAAATACTCGTGTCTTGCACCATGCCCATAAATAACCCAACAAAAGGAGGCAAATTAGGAGGAAAATGGGGGTGGGGGTGGGGGTGGGCAGTAGAGATTCCACAGCAGGGAAAAAATGGGAGGAAGCGGAAAATGTTTCCAAGGATGACAAGCATGAAAGAACAGTTTATTGGCGCACACACCTCTATCTTTCAAGAATCAAGAGCGTGAGAAACTGCAATTTTTATTGCATGATTAATTAGATTACCACCAAAACGTATCCATTTGCTTACCGTGAAGGATGAAGCTACACAGTTACAAGCTTCGAGAGCCATCTTTCCACGGACAGCCTGAGAGCCAGCATTCAAGTTCGCAATACATATATATCAGTCCGAAGTGTAATGATATAAATTCATAGAAACCAGTAATACTGCATAGAAAATTCACAAAACTGAAAAAGAACAGAAAAGAAGCCGCTACAGCAAGGGGGAGAAGTGACAAAAGGGAGAATGAATAAGATGAAAAAAATAAAAAAAATATAAAACCACTTCACCATAGAAGACTCTTGCATCACAATATTTACAATGCCCTGAAGAACACCGCCAGACAATGACAACAGTTCTTGATGATAGGAGTGAACACCAAAAAATAATTGGTAATTACCCATGACCTGGATAGATATTAAAAAAAAACTGTTATGGTGCGCAAAAGAGCAATACAACCAACAGGAGATATGTATACAATATGTATTCGCATATGCATGCAGAGAGAGAGCAAGAGATGAGCATGCCTACACTAGAATGTTCCAAGTCATTGTGTACACAACAACAGGCAAATCGCTCAGTATATAGTTTGTCATATATAAAAAAAGTACAAGGTACAATGGGGGAGATTAAAATGAGTGTTGGGTGCCATCCAGCTAATGCAATGTCTGGCGCAGAGGTTGGAGGAGTTGACGAACTGGGAGGCAAAACACACCTGTCGTTTAGTTTTGTAAGAACAAGAAATGGAGAGGAACAGAAACAAGAGACGTGAGGCAATTCTCTTGTACGGCATCACCTCTTGTACAATTTTCAATACATCCTAGTCGAAGTAGGAAATAAATTTCAACACAAATATCTTCCCTTTCTGATGTTTTCTTTATGATATCAAATAAATAGAATGGGTTGACTTTTCCTTCCCTTCCATTATATATCAAAAAAGATGAAGGGTTACCTATAACAACCCTTCAGGAAAGGATTGTAACCGTTCCCCTTCCTTTCTCCACCCCTCCCCCTTTTGATGCCTAACGTATCATAAAGCTCCATTTACGTGCTCAGTTTGGTAAGGAATTTATTTCCCTATGTTTTCTTTGTTTCTAGAGGTTTTTTCCTTTTTTGATCTTTTTATGTACACCTAAGAAGTCTCAGTTTATATTAGAATAGTATTAAAAATCTAGGAATGATCAAATTGTCAGTAGCTCTCTCAAGTTATAAGTTAGTCTTTTCCCTCAATCTACAGTTAATATTTACTTCAGTAAAAATCAGTCTGTAAATATATGCACAAGTCCAAATTTGGAGCATGTTAGGACATACATATTTACCCAAAGGCATTACAAGTTAGCCATTTCCCTCATTTTACAGGTTAATTTACTTCAGCCAAAAATCAGTCTGCACATATATGTAACCTAAAGACTACTGGCAGATTCAAAAATATCCCAGGTTCAGGGCTCGGACATTGAGGGGATCACTTGAGATCATAGAAAAAGTGAATTATACCTTGTGGCCAGGCCAAATTGGACATTAAGGCCAGAGTGACCTTAAAGGTCAAGTCAAGAACATGGACTATATTACCCTAACAAGCCAATTTAATTGCAACCCGCTTCAAGTACTTCACATATTTTACCTCTTCATTGCATGATAATAGTTTTCACTGGTTCTCCACCTAATGCTTTGCAGCCAGGATCAAATTTAAAAACCTAGCAGGTATTAAGCAAATAATGCAAAAACTTTGATCCACCATTCACAGAGTATTAACAACCTAACATTATTACCTCTCCACTGACAGCATGGTACAGGAGTTGATTCTGGGATAATGCTGCTGACAAGAAAACAATCGCAGATAATACCTTGGTCTTCATTCTGGGCAATATCCTACAATATGGGAAAAGATCACCACCAAAGAGAAAATGCAAACTAAGCAAGTTTAATAAATAAGTGATCGTAAGCATCACCATGACTGGGAGTCTAGGAAAGAAAATACATGCTTAGGAATCCAGACCACTCCTGGTTCAAGGCTACCTTCAGTGAGAAAATATGGCATCAGGAAAGTTAAGAGAGGTAAAAAATCCAGAGCTACTTCCAGCTCATTCAAGTAACACGTACATCACTAGTGTTATAAATAAGTGTGCACAGAGATGCAGAATGGGAAACTGGGACTATCATTGTCATTCTACAAAGTAGGTAAAAGGCAACCTAATTTGTGTGAAGTTTACAAATACAACCACAGGGAAGTAGTAAGACCTGGAACCATCACCAACATGGCGCATAACTTGCATATTAATGAAATAATCCAATCGACATCTTCGGCCATCCGCACGCCTACAGCAAGCACATTGATTCAGCACTTCAATTTGTAGTAAACCAGTACTAGAACAAGTAATACGATATGTAAGAAGGTGAGATAGTGTAAATTTGTTTAGTTAATAAATGTAGCAAGGGAGAAACAAGGAGCTAAAGCATAAAGACTCAGGTTAACTACGGATAGAAGTGACATACAAATTTCATAATGGAATTATGCGACAATTGGAGATTATCAGGTCACAGTTAACTCCTATTTGTGGACACACGTAGTCGAAAAGGATGTCATAAATAAGACGTGGTTCATAAGAATAGAATAAGTGTACTTTTGTTTAGTTACAGCAGTCAACACACTGAAGTTACAGGTGATTGTTACAAGAGCTATCAGTACATTGTCATTTGGCTGTCTTTCTAGTTGTCAGTTCTCCATCCTAAGTCACTCGACGTGTGATGAGTCCCAGACTCCCACACAATGAAAAGAGATACAAGCACAAAAAAATTGTCAGACCCCATCTCTTCCATTTCACTGAAGTGGCTGTGAGCGCTCACAGCAAGGCCCATCACTACTTCATTAGATGCTCTTTTAGTGCCAACAATTCTTTATCATGACAAGTACCCCCCAATACCAGTAATGTTAATGCTATATTGCTGATCTGTTATTCCATAGATTTTCACATTCATGCCACGAAACACCATGGAGGCTTTTCTTATCATTAGAATATCAACTATTAGAATTAAGGATCCTATTTAACTTTCAAGTACAGCTCCTCTCATAATGTTACACTAAGCATTCATTAGTGAAAATTCTGTGAGTAAATACAACTAGTAACTGCTGCATCTTTCTGGTGAAAGAAGTATTTATCTAACCATTGACTGAGTCCAGATTTTGCAGACGATTTACTGCTGCATTTATAAGCCCATCCGAATGAGAAATAAAGCCACCCAGTAATGCCACCTGATACATAGAAAAGTTAAGGAGACGAGCATATGATGGTTCCAAGAATATGATAGTAAACTTGAATCCGAAGAAAAAATTGCACCTCTGCAGTTTCAAGATATAAGTTCAACTGTCTTAAGTTAGTAGGAATAGCAGGTATTGTAACTTCATTAAACGCCAGACATGCTTTGACAAAGCTGATACTACTATTTCCATCTCTCATTGCTCTAACAGCTAAGTTGTTGCTGGAATGAACAAGCATCTCCTGCAATTAGAAATAATGTTTATCGCAAGCAGAGTATGACAAATTCAAAGAATCAACCTTGCGAAGACTGAGACAAAGTCCACAGAGGTAAACAGAGTAGAGTAATATCGACAATAACAACCCCCACCCTCCAGAGGTGAGCAAAACAAGAAAGAAAAAGTGGGGAGGAAGTAAACCCTGATCAGTAACATGCAACATTAGAAAGAAACTAGTTATTAAAACAAACTCGAGGTGAGGAGTTTATATAATCCCGTGGTGTAGCCGTAGGCACAATTCATTTAAAAGCATCTTCAGCTTCTCCCCTCTCGGGGAGAAATGGGGTCAGCCTGTTCCGGCATGTTTTACAAAAACAGGTAAAATTATGAAATTCTTTATTAGTTTCAACTCAGTTTATGCAGAAACTTGGGGTGAAGGGAGAAGTTCAGTTATTACACTAATATGTACAGTACTAATTTTCGTAAAAGGATGATTTCGAATAAAAAGGCAAAGTTTGGAATAAAGCAAAGTCTCTTTAACATTATTATAGTAATTTCTAAAGCATATTTATAGGGCACCTTTGTGCTTGTTTAATTGGGCATGTAATGTGTATTTAATAAAGTAAATTCACTATAATAATTGAACCAAAAATTTTAATTGAAATTAGATGCTTCAAAAAAGTATTTTTTTAAACGAGCATATATTGAGTAAACTTCACATTGGGATTCATAATCTACAAGATAATTCGCAAGTTTTACTGTCATAGAATATGAGATGACAAAAGGTTGTATTATGAATGCTACAAGATACTCTCTCATCAATGATTGCAGGATCACAAGCTATTGTGTAACACAGTGCGTCACTGACTGAACAGTCAATCTGCTTTGTGTAACATGTGGGAAACAAAAAATTGCAGCAATTGAATTGAATAACCAAGTTATTGACCTGCATCATAACTAAGAAAACACACAAACAAAAAGAATAAAATAAAAGAGGGTGAGAAACCTGGAGTTCACTAATGCTAGCAAAAGCTCCACGGCATTGAGCAAGGAACCTTAAATGGCTTTCGACCTCCGTCCCATGGTCAACCTAACAGTAACAAGTGCATCAGTGTTGGCAATGAATTCTTACTATGCCATAGCCAACTTTATCGAGTCCTCAATTATTGATGAACACAACCTTTTTGCAACTAAAAGTAGGTTACCATATATACAAAACGGGAAATCACACGAGTTGGATGCTGATAATCATCCTTTTTCATATTTGAGAAGTCTAAGCCATCATACAAGGCCTGAGCAACTTCAAGTAGAACCTCAATGACAGTTGGATCTCGAATTTGACCATTCCTGAAAAAGATATTAGTTCAGTAAGCTTCCAAAAGAGAAACCATACAAGAAAATTCAGTGATGCTTATCTTCCAATATATACAAAAAAAAATGATGTAAACAAATTGAAAATAAAGTAGTTGTTAATAAGTGACACAAAGTACACAGGGAAAAACTGAAGAAGATAATTAAAGCACAAACGGAAATGAAGAAGAAAAATAACTAAAGCATTAACAGATAACGCCCTTCAACTAACACTACAATAAAATTGAAGAAGTTAATTATGCATTGAATGCTTAAGTTTATGAACTGTTAGTGCTCAAATCTCAAAAGCCAGCAGTTCTCTATTGAGGAACTCATTTATGAGTTATATGCACCCCCGATTTAAGGGCTTTGGCTCTGAATATGGTAATCATTTCTAAGAATTAAAGCATGCAAATGCGCCTGATACTCGGCAAGTTTATAAAAATTAAATTCCACCCTGCCCCACTGAATAAGTACCAACTGAAACAGTGAATACCCCCACAGACACCCACCCACCCAAAAATTAAAAGAACATCAGTTCTGTCCTTTTTACCCCCTTACCCCATCTTACTGATGCATCAGTTTCAAGCACACAACAAAGAAGATTGACCCAGTACCACAGACAAAACATTTGCTCCGATCTTCCACATCTACCCCCATGCCTGAGACACCTAACATTCCTGTGAGCCGCTCGTATCTCCTTCCTGAATGATTCTTTGCAACAAGGTGAAGCCCAAGATAAAAGCCAGAATTTGACACCTATATGCATCTTAAACACAAGGAAACAAGAATGCTCTTACAAGCCTCAGTCATAATGAGAATACGTAACCGAATGAGCCTATTTGTAGCCATTTCCCAGTGACATGAAGGCCAAAAAACCCCATAAACTTTCCAGTCGGATTGTATATTAGGACTCTCTTGTGATATGTAAAATGCTTGTAGAGGTTAGTTGGTGCACATACGAAGAATGAAACTGTCTATCTACTTTCAGAAACAAATCTAACCATAAGCCAACTACAAATATGAATATAACTAAGATTTATCAAAGAGGAAAAAATAGGTGTCTCGGAGCATTTTGAGTTTGGATTTTAGGCATTGGGCCCACGTCTTGAAATACAAAGGATCCGTTGTTTGCCCCTTTCCTGCAATAGTTACAGAGAACAAAAAGTATGACAACAAAAAATTGTGGCTGATCAGTGTTGTCAACCCAAAAGTAACACAAAGAGTACTGATATGTTTGCAGAAATGGGGCAAGCAAAGATGTTCGATATTTTTTAACATTTGGACCGCATGCCCAGAAGCATTTCTCAAGTGTAACTCAAAAAAAGAATTTTCAGTTTTACTTCCCAAAATACTACTCACTAAACCCTAGCTTTTATCCAACAACCAGTGGTAAAATATTGTGCCAAAATTCAGCAAATTGAAGAATGTTAAGCCTGTATGTTGCTGTCTGCTCGAGTAATGTTTTGACAAAATATATAATAATTGATAATTCAATTGAAGAATGTTAAGCCTGTACGTTGCTGTCTGCTCGAGTGATGTTTTGACAAAAATATAATAATTGATAATTCTGGATCCTGTAATCCATTCATCAGTACTTGGACCAGGAAACCGGCCAACAAACATGTTTCTGACTGAAAAAACTTGCATTCGTTCATCTCAACAGAATTACCAAACAATTTCTTTAACTCCATCCGAATTATGGAGAAATAAGCCCCCTTAGCATAAAGGAAACCCATACAAGAAGGTTTAGCATACTACATAGATTTCAATAAAAGGTAACTGAGAGATTTAACAGGACAGATTTTCCTAATGCATACGTTCAGGATCTTAAGGTCAACTTTTTACATCTAACAATGTCTATTAAGCCAGCAAGTTTTCCAATCAAAGAATCTTTTATCCAGTAACTGATCCAACGAAAGAAACTTCTGAAATAGTATATTACTGATGCAAACTTCCAACCCCCAGTCCCCCATAAAGATTTCAGTTCACCTTCACTTAGCAATTCATCATCAATATGAATCTCAAGCCAGCTTTCTTTACCAAGTAATATATGATTGACAAAATTGCCATTGCCAAAATGATTGGCAACAAAATAGCTAATCAAAAGTAAATAATAAGCCAGTCAATACTCACCCTCACATCTGAAGAGCTTTGCATTAACTCACTTGGGCTTTAGTGAAAAAAATTTAAATGGATTTGAAAATACAAAAGCCAAATGCCATGTTATGGAACAAGATGATACCTTGTTGCCATACTAAGAATGTGCATATTGATAGAGTTTCTTGAGCTCCCATGCATCATATCTAAGATGTCAACAAAATGGCTCTACAAAAGCAGAAAAGTTTTAATGCCAGTCAGTAACGATAGTTCATAAGAATCTCAAGCCACATGACCATAATGTTGTGCAGTAATGACATACATAAAATAAATGGAAATTGGGGAAGGATATGTGTCAACAAGAAAAGCAGCAGAAATTTCTAACAGAAGAAAATCCCAAGATGTACAACTTTATTAAAATTTAAATTCACTCAGAAGCATACCAGTGCTAAAATGTTCTCTATGTTGGCAAAATGAGTAAGAAATTTCAAGAAAATTGACTCCAGCATCACCAATTCATTTTCACCAATCTTCTCTTCCCGTGCACGTTCAAATATTCCATCTAGTATTACATTTAGGGAAGTACCCTGCATAATGGATCAGAGTGAGAGAGATGTGTGCTTCTGTCAGTCATCCAGTCCAAATTCTCACATTAAAGATAAAAATCACGACAAAATCAAGGTGTTTCAAACCCATCTATGAAGAATGATTTCAAGATCAATCTTAAGACTGTTTAAAGGTTCGGAGACTTTTTTAAAATCCACAAGAACCAATCATATTACCTTCAAAACCGGAAATTAATGCATGGGGGCCCATATATCTAGTTAAATGGCAAAAAGAAAGCATTATCACATATCCCTTAAAATGAAAAGGGAATAATTTATTTCCACCTTTCATTCGTCATCACTATTTAAACAAAATCATAAATTTTAAGATACTATTTGATTTGGCTTTATTTACATTATGGACTGCACTAGGAAATCGTAAGGCCAAGAAACAGCACCCAGCTTGTGGCAGGTTATGTCGAGAGATCATACATTGCATATGCAAGAAATATGTTCATGTGTATACTTCTCAAGATGTTAGTCTAGTAACAAAACTATCTTCAACCTTCATTTATTGCAATAGAACTGACAAAACCAAATCAGTTGCCAAGATTAAAATACTTACACCAAAAGATTTTCCTTATTTGCTTTTCCACAAGAATATCCTCAAAGTGAGCAGGTCATATGTTAATAATCAGCATTTAACATAATCAAAACGATATAAATGGGTATACCAGAAGATCAACAACATATACAGCAAGATAAAACCTTTATTGACAAAGCTTGAAATTACCAACTGATTTTCGAAGATAATATCCAAATAAGCATCCGCAACCATCAAGTATGCATCAAGGGTGTCAAAGCAAGAGAGAACCTGAAATTGCAGACGCAGCTAAATCATCAATAACAAAAATCATATAATAGAGAAGCCATTTCACTTATTAATGATGAAATGAATTCTGTGAATACTTGACAAGTGAAAAACAGAGAACGCAAGCTTGACATAGAAAAAGCATCTACAGACAACTTTAAGGATTTTTTACATTCCTTCGGTGCTAGAGTTAAGGCACATGCAACGTTTAGTTTGAAATGGACTGAGATATTATATATAATATCAGGAGGCTCAGCACATGAGTATTAACAACTACAAATTAAGTAATGAATATAGTACCATCCCATTAAAAAGGTTACGGAAAGAAAAATTTGGAGCAGAACAATAGATCTATATCTTGACAAATTGGGGGAAAGCAGAAACCGGTTGTAAAAGTCCCAGATAAATGCAATATGCCATCATACAGAATTAGCCAAAGCATCTAGATAACATGAATAATATTAATCCATTAGCAAAGAATACAATATTCTACACAGAAACACAGAAAAAATATAATACCTGGATAATTTTATCCACTACCAAATGGACCCTGCTCACTTCAGGTACCCTTTCACATAGCCTATGTCCAAGTAATTTGAAATTCAAAGACTGCATATTAAGAGTTAATCTGCCAGATCATAAGTTTCACAAGAATAAACAAAGCACCACAAACACAGGAAAACCACTTTATCCGAATCTTAAGACAGACACCTGATCGAAAGAGCTATCATCAGTGCACTCTATTAGATTGAGTATCTCCACAGCATTAAAACAAGCAAATCCAATTGGAAGTTCCTTTAGTAGATAATGAAGGATAATCGAGACACACGAGCAATTTTCAAACAAGACTGATGGGTTCCTCCCCATTCCAAGTGCCACAAGCATATTGCTAATTTCCATCTGACATGAAATATTAATATTCAATCAGTCAAAGCATTGCCATTACAGTACGTGGAAGGGAGACATTTCCAAAAAAGAGATTACATTAAAGCAAATTTTAAGGGCTAAACTAAAAAAAAAAAAAAATGCATTTTGCTTTAAAGAGAACCAATTCCTACAGGCTTCAACTACAAACCAAAGGGAATTTAACAGGTATATGGAAAGATTGAGAATGGTTTGACTCAAGCAATGAGAAAACACACAAACAAGCACGTCACAAACAAGGAGAATTACAATTTAAAAAAGCATACATGCGCATTTAACTGGGATGCTGCAACGCAAGAGAACAGGCCCAAAGCTTCTGTTGCTATGTAAAAAATTTGAACACTATAAAGCCGGATAAAACCAAACATAAAAATGAGAAATGTCCCATGTTAAGAAAGGTTAGAAGAATGGACATGTACATGTCACACAGAATGCTAGATTGCCTATAATGAGCAAACACGCAAACAGAACCCTCTATCATATGCAGCCTATCCCCATACCAGTATGAAGAGAGAGGGTGATCCTCAAAAAGAGTCGAGTTACCTTGTCCAAAAATTCTTCAAAAAATAACTGATACAAAACTTTGAGACATGCAAGCTACTATTTGGGGATAAGCTAAAGTTTATTTTCAGAATGAAAACTTTAGGATGAACTAGATTTCATAAAGAAACAAATGACCTTATACATGTTTAAACAACAATGAGCAACAATACATCACCAGACCATTCATATTTAGATATAACTTCAAAAAGAAACCCAAGAAAGTTTAGGTTTTAAAACATCCAACATGAGGTTGATTAACGATTAATACAAGATGCATCACTCCTTTACAATAGCAAGATCAAAGCAAAGTACTTCTTGCACAGTCCTGCCATACTCATCTCAACCACCACCACAATGTTCATATAATTCCATGCCAAGCTCTATTAAAGAAACAAGTGTTTATGAAGAGTACAAACCAGCAACACCATATTCAACCCAACCATCTCAATGGACCAGAAAGAAGCAAATTATGAACATTAATCCGGCCTAACCTGTTTGAGATCCTTGAATAAGTATCTCGTGATATACTCAACAGTGGGTTCAATCAGGGTAAGAAGTAATTTACTATTTCCAGAAAGATTCCCATCCATGGCTTCTCTCGCTGTTGTAAGGCGCATTAATAGCAGTTTTAGATCACTAATGCAAGTGATCAAAAAACCTGTCACAAGATGCAGTATCCATTGCTTATTAAGAGGCAGGAGATTTTAAAACAAACAATGAAAAGTGAAAACCATGTTACACGCATGACGAGGAAATCTAAGAGAGATCAGGGCTAGCACAGTAGCATGTATCTCAAACACTGAACCTTTTAACATGATGTAACTTGTGAGTTTTGATGAATCCAGAGGGTTGGTTACATAGTTTTGGCCTGCCCTGGACCTACTATATATTATGAGGTTAAGCCACCAATCACTAGTGATATACAAGATTTGTCACTTTTATCTCAAACAGAAGGATATAGAATTGAACTGTCCTAGATTTTATCTAAGTTCAGATTGCTCGAACTCACCATAAAATAGTGGTATGTTATTCGTACTAGTCAAGTGTATGACCCACTACAGGAGTCACATAACCCTACAAGACTTGAGGAGAGCACATAGAAACATTAAATTACGTACATAAGTAACAGAGACCAAGAATTAGCACCTTTGTCATGTTGGGGTAGTCTTTGAGCGCATTGAACCAAGTACAAGCGGCAGTAGGCTGATGCCAGCGGATCAGCAATGCCCCTCATCATCACAACCAAGCGTTGAAGGATATCCTCAGAATGGTCGTGAAGGAAGCGCCAGCAAGGC
The DNA here is from genome assembly GCA_019321725.1 of Paulownia fortunei. Taxonomy (NCBI): domain Eukaryota; kingdom Viridiplantae; phylum Streptophyta; class Magnoliopsida; order Lamiales; family Paulowniaceae; genus Paulownia; species Paulownia fortunei. Next base: position 8,296,695 of record CM033113.1, on the reverse strand, counting down.
AATATCGCAAGCTCCAAATAGCTGGCAAATAACAATTAAAAACTAATTATCAGACACGGACGAAAATGAACATAAAGCACAAATAAAAAATAATAATGATTACAAATTAAGCACAGCAACTCTCAAAATGGTCCATCAAAGCTTTAACATATTGTTTCATCTCTACAGCCCTGGAGAAGAGTTTAAAAATGATTAGAGGAAAATCTTCTAAAACCGCTCATCTGTAAGTTCCTTTAATAACTCAACTCAGATAACTTCTTCATTTCCCCATGCAAGTGCTTGACATTCAATGATTAAGAAAACTTTGGAGGCTACAATGACCAAAAATTTGCTGAATATCCTATCAATAATGAATGAAGCGGTAAACCCTTTTAAATTGAATACATCAGTTCAAATTCAAAATGAGAAGGAAATGGCCAGTACAGCATCTGTGCAGAATGCTCCTCTAGTTTGCTGATGCAATTAGTAAACAGATTCTATTACTGATTCACCAAAAAATAATATCAATAATGTTAATTTTTTAGGCATTGTTGAGCAAGAAAGTCTAGTAGGGAAAAAGTTCAAGCTGTGTTGCAATTACAAATCTTCGTAAGTTCTACAACTTTAAGCTGTACTCATGTTGACAGAAAGTTTTGCGCACACAAAAGTTCATATGAATAATTGGCATTGAAATTGTGGAGTGGAAGCAACAGATACATCTTAATGATGCTGAAATTATTGCGCACATAGGAATAATGAGATAAATAAGGGGGCTTCACATGCGAGGAAGTAGTTCACGAACAGAGCCAATTTTGCTGAACCAGTTATTGCAGGTCTCTTTGGCATCAAAGCATATATCACCCGCTTTGAAGTTATCTGCATATAACAAGAAGGTATATGTGGATTTGCAGTTTTACAAATTTCTAGGCTGCCTGAGCTACAAATAATAACATCTGGAAAAGGCATCATAGAGGCAGACATTTCAATATGAGTGCATTGGTCCATAATATCTAATGAATCCACAGAATTCAATCTGATATATTCCTCCTTACAAAAAGCAAAATTTCAGTTTCAGTATCACACTGGATGACATGTCATTGACTAATAATTAGTATTTCATATCACTTATTTAAAACATTATTTTTCCATCATCAGTAGATTACATAGTTTTTAGCATTACTCCACCCGCAACTAGGGCTAAAAAACAAATCAAGCTATTCGATACTCGACTCGAAATCAGTTGATAAAAGCTTGATTAAACGCAGTTTATTAAACATAATAAACCAAGTTTGAACACATTTTTTCGTTCGTTAAGAGCTAAAGCTTGGCTCGAGCTCGACTTGATTAGTAAAAACTGATATAATATGTATAAAAAGATCAAGCTACTTGGGTATGAATAGTATTCGACTCGAATAAAGCTCGTTCAAGCTGATTAACAATCAAACCAAACTCGAACACAATTTTTGAAACTCGACACAAAATTCAAACATATTTGATTAGTAACGTATTCAGCTCGACTCAATTCGTTTACACCCCTACCCCCAACCCCTCATTCAAGAAACGAATACAAAAGATTGACTTCTTATGCATTCAACTGCAAATGTTTCTTTAACTCAAGCATTGATACTGCAATTTGAATTGAACGTTATAAACTGAAGTGATCAATCAAATTGAAACAGCATAGTCTAATTTTTTCTTTAAAGGCTGACCACCTTCTAGAGTGTAGGCACAACAAAAACCAGTAAATCATAGACTAACTGTGTGTATCTGTAGTTAGTGAGTGTGAGCATAAAGCATGCATGAGGTCTTGGTAAAGAGAGACAGAGAGAGAGGAACTATTAAAGTAAGTCAACGCATTATAATACCAAAAACAAAAATGAAATTTAATAGTCTTGTCACAGACCTGGTAAATGGCAAATAAATCCCCCTTCTTCGGTGATCACAGCTTTTTGCTTGATGCGGTTCCACACCAGATCACCAAGCATGTCCATTATATCAGTTGCTAGAACAAAAAGAGTTGGATAAAACTGGATTACAGATGTGTCCATTAGAAGCCTAGCAACCTGCAAAGAACATTTTTACTTTCAAAGCCACGTGGTTTATGGATGAAAAGAAAAAACAAATCACCAACCCCCTGCCTTCTTCCCAACCTTTGGTTGTAACACTGAGTTACAGACCAATAAACTCAGTGTCAGATCAGATTGAAATCATCTTTTAAAACTCCACTATCCACTCCCTGATGCCAACAGTTTAAGAGGCTGCAATTTTCACCAACTTGGTTCCAATTGGAGAATTTAGAGAAGAAAATCAAACAAAGAGGACAAAAAGGAAAAACTTTCCTACAGTCAATTGCAATATATATATATATACATGCGTGAATATAAAAGTATGTTTAGACAGATAGATAGATAGACACAAATATTTTACAGAAGTTGATCCACTAGTTAAATATAAGGAGTCAACAGTTATTTTGCCCGTTTCATGAAACACTTTAGAGAAATATAATTTCATGGAAAATTCACCCTTTGTTACATTTCATGATTGTCCAAGGATTCGTCAAAGTTCAGTGAACAATCAAAATCACATAAAATTTTAGGGGTTCACTATCCAGATTTTCTTCAGTAAGAGTATTTTTTATCTTAATCTAGAATTGATGTCAAACCAAACAATTGGCAAATAAAGAAGACTACACACAAACATTATTTCCCCCTTCTATTGTTTGAGACTAAAGGACCCTTAAGTCAAAAGTTTCCAGCAACAGCTGGCAGAAGCAAAAGACTAAATAAAAAAATTAAATCTCTATAGAAAGAATTCACCTTAATTGACGACCTTAAAGATGTTACGTGATCATCTGCACACCAAGACTGATTAATTTCATCTTTGAGTTCCTGCAACTTTGAAAGACACTCCTGCTGACTGATAACCCTAACATCTTCTTCATCAATTTTTTTGTGATCATCCAATTCCCCTGAATGCAAATCTCTTGATGATTTCTCATTGTTGCCAATATCTTAAGGGTTATATGCAAGCAGTAAATCAAAAGGAAAGGAAAAAAGAATAAGATCACAAAATAGAGTAGACCTTTGTTGTCCTTCACAAGTACACCGGATACCTGTTAGGAGCAACATTAAGCAACTAGTTAACGTCAGCCACTCCATCCAAAATACGAAAGTGTTAAACTGAGCTTAGTTTTTGTACAATAAAAAAAATATGCTTATTGTTGATCAAAAATTTCAAAACATCCCATAAGAAAATGAAGTTTCGATACTATATACTAAGACAGACACCTACCATGGATATCGGAGTTGTTTTAGAAACAGGAAATCGCTGCATCAAAATTTTCTTAAAAGAATTCCATTCCTTCCTCGATCTCAGTTGAGCAGAGATGTCACCGGGCACTGTCGGCTCAGAATTAATATCTTCATGCTGCATATCATTGGCCACGACTTCCATTGTCCCATCAGTAGCCCTAAGTGGATCGAAGAAATCATCTTTCCCACAACCCGAGTCTTCCACCTTTAACCCAATGTCATTAAACTCCATCAGAATATAGGACTAAGGCTAAATATACAAAACACAGTTGAATGCCAAAGGCATTAGGTAACATAACCAATTCCATAAGAGGAACATTATTGGCAATAATATGCAACATTTACTTATTTTCTTAATGATTACTGAAATTGCAGATTATGATTTCTGTTTACAACATAATGAAAACACTACATTCTTCAAAATCCGAAGAGGCGCGGACCTGGAGAGATGAAGGAGAAGGAGCGGAGAGAGGGTGAGTATCGGCATGCATTCGGGGAGCGAGTGGGCCTGCTCTTCGGCTCTGTAGTCGCGGCGTCTGAATTCAAGTCCCATGGACTGGACTTCTGATGTTTAACACAAGACACTACAGCTCGGCGCTCCGTTTGATCAACTCTTGAGGCTTTGCCGATAATACCAGCCCGTTGTGCTTTTCGTCGGCGCCGGACCTAGAGTCGCGAATTCTTCTGGGACGATCTTGGGAATCGCGTTTCAAGAACGAGAGCGTTTACTTTGTTATACTTCCAGGATGATGCTGTGTACATGGTGCGTAGTGATACTGGATTAGAATTGTACAAAATGTTAAGGACTTGGGCCTAAAAAATACACGGACCCAAATCCTTGTGGCGGTGACCCAATAAGGGAAGCCCTAGCCCTAATAATAGTCGGGCCCAATTCCTCCTGGCGGTGACCTATTTAGGCCCATTGGCCCATCTTATGACGGTGACGTTGTCTACTCTACATTGTTCATAAATTTCGCAGATTAAACTAATAAAATAAGGGACGTTTTGCTTAGACTCTTGTTTCTTTTTGCTTTTTTTTTTTATGAACAGGGAGAAATTGTATTAATCATTACACGTTTACTTTTAAAGAGGGATGAAAGAGTGATGGATAAGATATATATTTGGGAAGAAATTATTTTATATAATAATATCATGCTCACTTTATAAGATTAATTGAGGGATATCAAAGTATTTATTTTATATTGTGGTTATATTGATAGAATAGATAGTGTAACTAAAATAAATTACCTAAAGTATCGTTAGATAAAAAAGGTGTATATGATATGATTTGTATTCTCGAGCACAAATACGATATAATACAGATACGAGATATGATAATTTTTAAAAATTTAAAGCAGAAAATATTTAGACTTAGATGTCTATAATATATATGATGCATGCAGATAACGGATTTATAAAGTTATTAGTGCGCATACAAAGAGAAAGACTACTTTGATATTATATGTGTACTACTTGATTCCTGTACTATAGTATTATGGGTTGGGCCGGTTGGGTTGGGGTGGGGTGGGGGGGGTGGGGGGATTTAACTCTAATAAAGAAGCAAAGAGAGAAAAAAATGTTTAAATGAGGTAGCACTATCTCTTTTCTTATTTATTTATTTATTTTATTTCTTATTTAACTCCTAAACTTTATAAAGTAAAAATAGACAACATTTGTATGCAAAATGCATTGGATCCGTCAATAACTATATTGGTGTCGTATCTAAAATGTATTGGACAAGCTAACTATTATATTAATATCATGTCGAAATATTCTTTTTTTTTAATTATTTTTTAGCATATTAAATGCCTTGTAAACATCCACGCCCACATGGTATTCCGACTCATGTTCATGCAATTAGTCAACATTGCATGAGACAATTTTGAGACTCTCGATATATTATTATTTATATCCAAGCTCTTTGGCAGAGTTATTGTTCTTATATATACATTATTTTTGTATGTGTGTGCATATATATATATATATATATATGCATAGTCATACAACATCCCAGATAAAACGGCTACGATAAACAATTAAACTTCTCTTTACAAATGTTGCAACTTGCTGACCCGGTGATGACAATAGGTCATAGTGGGTGCACCATCCATCCCCTTCTTCATCCAGTATCAATGGATGTATGATGTATTGCACTCATGATGATCCAAGAATTTCACCAACTTGCAAGTCAAAAGTTGATCATACTAATTGCTTGATCTGTGTAGCTGCTTCTTTTCATTCTAATGAGAGTCGAACTGACCGTACAAATACAGAAGGAATCATGTTTTATTTTTATTATTATTATATTTTTAAAGTATTCTTTTTAATCATGAATTTAAATGAGAAAAAACTATTGAAAAATATTTTATTCATTTCAACACGTACAACTTTATACTTTAGAATATAATCTAAAGCTGACAAAGAACATTAATTTATCATATAGCTCCAAAGAAATGAATCTCAAAATTGATTTTTGGGACTTTTTCTGTTAAGATCATGTTACATATGTTATATATGCCAGAAAGAAAAAATAAAATAAAAGTAAATGAGGCCCCATGGCTAAAGGATTATGGGCTTGCCTTTTTTCTTTATGACAACCTAAACGAACCTAAGGTCCTCAGCCGAAAAATAGAGACAGAACATATCCATAACTTAGTAGGGTTAACTCCTAAACATGTCCTTTGACATGATATAAAGTTCCTTCTCTCAAAACGAAAGATAGAGTAAAGTTCCACTACTAAGTCATGAGAAAATTATACCTTTAATCCTAAAATATAAATGTTTTCTAAGATTAGTGCCAAACTTTTAAAACTAATTATTTTTTGTTCATTATATCACCTAATCATTAAAAATTAAGTCACTCTGTTGGTTTTTGTAATAATAAAAAAAAAAAAAAAAAGCCACGTGCAGAACTTGTTAGTTTTTGCATAGAAGCTTCGCCCCTTAACTTTCCTTGGATTGTTTTAGAAGTTTGGCATCATAATTTTAAAAATAATTAATTTTAATCTTTAATTACAGCCAAACTTTATTAAAGAAATAGACAAAAATTTGATGAGTATGTAGCCACTAACTCTCATTCAGTTTATTTTATAATATAAATATTAAAATTATTTTGACAAATTATTTCCACGTGCCAATTTTACTCCACTTTTATAAATAATTTATAATTAAATTTAAAAAAATATTTATAAGTGTTAATTGAATATCATGAAATTAAAAAGACACAAATCCTAAGAACTTATGAAAATATTAACTATTATTAAATATTTATCTCTACTTTATATCATAGTTATAAATTAAATAATATGTTGACGCACTAAATAGCTTCTATATAATTAAAAAATGAGTACAAGTAAGATATACTTTAAAATAATATAAAAATAAATTATATTTTTTATTTCTAATAATTTTTTGCCGTTTTATTTTTACTAGTGCATCTCCGAATCCGTACGTTATTAAATTTTATATTTTTCGGCCTTTTTTTGCCAAAAAAAATCATAGTATGTTTGTACATATTAAATGTCAAATTCGCTTCCATTCTGCTAGGGAAAACAGTAGGAAATATTTTCTTTATTTCGTAATAGTTATTTATTGTGTTATTCATTTATCAAGCATCGAATTATAAAAAATTTAAGGCCTCAATAATATGAAAATTTGTTTTCGAATTTCCAAAAAGTGGAGGTATATATGTGTGGCATCAAATAATATTTTTCTTATTTATTGCATATATTCATAAATATAACTAAGAAGAAGATTTTATTGATGTTTGATAATTTATTTTCCAAATGAAACGGTCAAATATATTACAATATCAATAATAGTAATAAATAAATAAATAAGCAACAATTAACAACAATCTGCAATCAAATATTATATTAAGTGACACACATATACCTACACTTTTTTAAAAATTGGAGCCTAATACTTCATAATATTATGTTTCAGATTTACCAGATTCTGATGCTTGATGAATGAATAGCATAATAAATAAATACTATGAAACAAAAGAAAAAAGACATTGCCTATTAGTTCCTACTTAGTTAAAAACAAGACAAGAAGAATTTAGATTTAATATGTATAAGCACATTATGAATTTTTTGCAACAAAAAATCGATCCAAAAATATAAAACTGGATAATGTATGAGTTCGTAGAATAAAAAAATAAAATAAAAATATAATGGTATTATTTAGGAACAAAATTACGGCTATTTTGATATATTTTTACATGTATCGTTCTTGCACTCATTTTTAAATTATATTAAAATTATTTTATATATACTATTTATATTATTAATTAATACTATGATATATTCTATAGAAATTATTTAACAAAAATTAATATTTTTTCAAAATCAAATTTTTGGGACTTGTATTTATCATTGCATGATATTCAATTAACACTTATATAATTTTTAAGTTTTCAATAAATATTATAATACATTTATCAAAATATAAAATTGGTATGTGAAGGTAAAATTGTCAAAATAATTTTAATGTTTTGATTAAAATTAAATTGAATTAGAGTTGATAGCCGAATGCTCTATTCTGGCTTTTTCGTCTATTTTTTTATTGAAGTGATCAAATTAGTAAGATGTGATCATATATGGGATTAAATTAATTATTTTTGAAAGTTTGATACCAAATTACAAATACCCTATATATTGGAACTTAAATGCAATTTCCCCTCTAAATCAAACAGCAAAACAACAAAACACAATATCCCACACACACAAACACCTACTGAAAAACATGTCTTCTTCTCAATCTCTTTCATCCCTAGCCTCTGTTTTCGCATTGCTCGTCTTCCCTCTGCTCGCAAATGCACACACATGCAGCGAGGGTTTTCTCGTAGAGGTCCACAAAATCAACATCACGCAAAATTGCAAGCAAAAAACCTTAGGAGTCGAATTTGCTTGGAACTTCAACACGAAGTCCCTGCAGCTAGACATCGCGGTCGGGGCAAGGCTAGACGCTGAGATGGGTGGCTGGCCTGGGGGCTGAACCCACAAGGCCCGCACATGGTCGGGACTCGAGCCCTGATCGGCATCAAGCAGCACAACGGCTCGTTGGAATGGAACAAGTACAACATCACAGACGCCAAGAAGCTTGGCTGCCAGCTTTTGCCCTCTGACGACATTGGAATTGACGTGCGCAAATTTAGCTTCGTTTATTTGAATGAAATCCGGTATTTCATGATATGGGCCACAGTTTTTCTGCCTAAGGAGTACAACAGTTCGAGCACGAACGTTGTCTGGCAAATCGGGGAGGCCGCCTCCGGTAGAGAACCCCTGATGCATCCTAAGTCTCTCAAGAATTTTGACAGTGCCGAGACTGTAGATTTGATTTCCGATCAGGTTATAAGTTACAAGCCCCATCAACGTCGTCAACTAAGAATAGTAAGATGGCCCTAAGGCCCTGCTCAGTTTATTTCGTTCAATTTCATGAAATTCTCATAGTACTTCTCCAATTCTTGAAACTATTATACGATAACATCCACCTTTAATTATAAATAAATCATATGGCTCTTGTCTTTTGGTACTAAATATGCAGGCTCATGGGATACTGAACATTGTGGGCTGGGGAACACTTCTTCCCATTGGTGTGATAGTTGCAAGGTACTTCAGAATGTTTCGCAGACAATGGCCCTGGTGGTATGTCTTTCATATCAACTGCCAGAGTACAGGATACATTCTTGGTTCAGTTGGCTGGGCAACTGGACTCTGGCTTGGGGACAACTCCAAATACTACTGCTTTCGTACCCACAGAATTCTAGCCATTATCATTTTTACTTTCACAACAGTACAAGTAAGTAAATCAATCAAACTCCCTCTCCCTCATTTCTCCTTTTCCGTACAATGAATCACACCAATAATTGATCATGTGCAGATGATGGCATTGAGATTAAAGCCCAAGAACTCTGATGAATATCGGACTTACTGGAATATGTATCACCATTTTCTGGGCTACGCATTGCTGGCGGTGATCTCGGTTAACATATTTGAAGGGATCAAGATCTTGGAGGCGGACCATGCCTGGAAATGGGCTTATATTGGAATTCTTGGAGTCTTGGGAGCCGTAGCTCTGGTATTTGAAGTTTATACCTGGATTAAGTTTGTGGTATACAGGAAGTATCACGGAGGAGGAAAACCCAGTTCGAGTAATCTGAATGCGTCTCCAGTCAGTGGTGCACAAGCCTCTGCAGGGAGCGCAGGGCAGCCTCAGCCGGAGACTTGATGCGCCTATAAATAATAAACACCACAAGAACCAAAAAAAAAAAAAAAATGATGTAATTAGTTTTAGGTTATTACAATCTTTTTGTAAAATTTCGTATGAGAAAGAAAATTGGAATCGGGTTTAGCAATCAAGTGGATTGCTGATTTTATAACATTAACTATTAATTTTCTTGCATGGCAAAGTTAATTGACTAATATATCTGATTACACGAGTTTAAGCACAAGTAACCAAGGTTAAGATCCCGAATTTGGGATTAAGTTCCATTCAAGCGGGTAATTAATCATTAATAATTCTTTGTAATTATTATTTTTGATATAATAATATATCTAATTGATTAAAGAAAATTATGGAGCTTACAAAGTTTCAGTTTGGGTGAATAAACATCCTATGGCTCTAAAGTAAAAGACAAAAGCAAAAGTGCCAGCTTATACCAAAGAAGGACAACGGATAATGTTTGTGAACAAGCAAGAATCTAGAAACTCAAGAGTCTTATATTAGAAAATGTTAATCCATTGACGATAATAATAATTGAAATGGAGGGGCACCAACTAAAAATATATGTTGGATTATTATTTATTGTATACACTAAGTTTTTAGAAATATCAAAGCATTGAATTTGACTGGCAATTAAATAATAAATACTCCTTTATGATTGAGCAATATTATATGTGAACTGTACATATAATTACTAAAAATATATATAAACCTTTCGTTATATATTTAAATATGACTTATATTTAATTCGATTAAAATTTATTTTAACATGACTTATTTAACAATTAAAATAAGCTAATATAGAATTTCAAACCCATTAAAATTTTCAAGTTATATTTAAACAGTCACTTGTTTGATTTGCTTGAATCCCTAAAATATGACGTAGAAAGACAAGTTTGGAACCAGTAACGAGGGTAAATACTTGCGACTGTCTGAAACCGAGAGCCACCAAGAATTACCGACTAACGGCCTAACGGGTAACCTAAAGAAGTTCCTCTGGTTGACGTTGTAGAAAAATGTTAAAAATATCTACAGGCTGAGACAGGAGTTGCAAGTGGCTTTTGGGCCCCGTAATTTTTTGAGGTTTGTAATTTTTCTCTATTACCCGATATAAAAAAAAAAAAAAAACAATTGGTGACGCGGCAAATTATAAACATCTAAAAGTGGTCGAGGAAAAAGAGTGAAAAAAGGGGGGAAAAAAAAAGCATCCGCGATCTAGATGGCTGCTCTGGCCGTGGAAGGCGCAGCCGTGACGGCGCTACGGGCGGTGGTGCACCGCGTCCGTATCGCGGCGGAGAGGTCCGGCCGCCTCGCGGATGATGTAAGGGTGGTGGCCGTGAGCAAGACCAAGCCAGTATCCCTCATCGACCAACTCTACGATGCTGGGCACCGATGTTTTGGCGAAAACTACGTCCAGGAAATTATCGAAAAAGCCCCTCAGGTTCATTACTACCTCTGGGATTTCCGTTGGGATTGAGTGGATGTTAATTTTTGCTGAATTTTGGTGGATGTTTTACGTATGCAGCTTCCTGAGGACATTGAGTGGCATTTCGTCGGGCATTTGCAGAGCAATAAAGTGAAAGCGCTGTTAAGTATGATGAACAGTTGCACATAAATTCTGTGATTATTCGAATACATTTTCAATTATACAGTAAAATGGGAGAAATTATTTCGAGATATAAACAACTATTTTAGGAGATATTTTTAGGATATAAACAACTATTTTAGGAGATATTTTTAGGATATAAACAACTGTTTTGACAGAAATGATTTAATTATTTGTCTCGTTTATGCGCAGCTGCTGTTCCAAACCTAGCCATGGTTGAGGGTGTTGATAATGGGAAGGTAAAAGTACTTATATCTATGCTTTCAGTGCAAACATGTAAAAGCCTTTCACTTCGAGTAAAAACTTTTGTTATGACTTCTAATTTTCTCAGTTATTTATTCAGAATTTATTACTCCCCAATTTAAATATTTGTCTTGTGTTCTAGTTTAAAATTTTTATTAGTACTTGATTACTTTCTCATCATATAAATTTTACTTTAGAAAATTAAGTAAATGAATAAAAGTATTATGCGATTACAATTCTTTCATTGACCATGAAAAATGTCGAAGGGAACATCTAATTGAGGAGGAGAAAGTATATAAAATGCTGATAGTTCACTGAAAGATATGGTGCCAACATAATAATCTAAATACTTGTCATGTGTTCTCGAAAGGTCATTTGATGACTCAATTTACTATTTTTATAAGTTTTATACTAGTTTGCTGAAATGAGGTAAGCAAAAGAAGGAAAAGAGGAAAAAAGTTCTATGTGATGCCTAACTCTGATAATTATATGCTTGTCAGCTCTTTCCTTTTATGTGGTTGTTCTCCCAGCAAAAAGGAATGTCCCTGCAATATTGGTGCTCTTAATTAAATCCAAAAGTTTGGCAGAGCTCCAAGGTTAAATCAGTCAGTGTTACCATGTTGTATCTGATGCACAGGTCGCCAATAATCTAGATCGTGTGGTTTCAAATATTGGAAGGCAGCCTTTGAAGGTTTTGGTTCAAGTTAACACCAGTGGAGAAGTATGTGAGTAATGAAATCATGCCTCTTTCAATTGCAATAATATGTGGAAAGATTAGTTCGGCCTTGGAGAAATAGTAGACAGTTCTGAGTTGTTTAAGATGTTGGCTCCATCTATAATTTAATAGTTCATGATGCTGCAGCTCATCAATTGATTAAATAACATTCCTAATTTGCTTCAAAAGACTGGGATGTGCTCATGATGATTTAGACATACATGATAATACTTGAACAACTCACAAATGCTACTAAATTCAATAAGTTTCTAAAATCTTAGTATTCTATTTACCGCATGATAAATTTCGTGGACGTTTCATCTCAGTGTCATGCATGATCCTTTTTTTCTAAATTAGCGCCCAAATGTTGCTCAATCCTGATATCATAGAGACACTGATTCTGATGTCAAATGATTATGCAGCGAAATCTGGTATAAATCCATCAGAATGTGTAGATCTTGTGAAACATGTCAAGCTAGGTTGCCCAAATCTTCAGTTTTCTGGATTAATGACAATAGGGATGCCAGACTACACATCAACTCCTGAGAACTTTACGGTGATATTCCTCATTATTCCAGGATCTCTGAAGTGACTGTATGTTAATTTTTGCTCTCTGAGAACGGTCATATTTTATAAATGCGTGTCATTATGTTACTTTGCTGTTTCTAAGTTGAGATGAGGTAGCTTATATATGCATGCCTTCTTTCTGTAGTTTGGACCTCTGCTTCCTCGCCGTTTTTGGTTTTTTCTGGAAGAAGATTAGTGAGTCATTGGTGATTGTGATCAGTAGACTAAATGGTTTTGATGTCTTAAGCTGTTTGACTCAAATCTGTGTGGTGATAAACAATTGTGTTGAAGGCGTTGTACTTGAGTTTCTTGTTCTGTCATTATGCCACTTTGTTTAATGATTATTCATAATACTGATAGATGAATTTCTTCGCAATGCCATAGACTCTATTGAACTGTAGAGCTGAGGTATGCAAGGCACTAGGAATGGCAGAATCTCAGTGTGAGCTGTCAATGGGCATGTCTGGTGACTTCGAGCAAGCGGTAAGCCTAGAATTCAACTTATGGTGGCTATTCATTTTTTTATAATTTTTATTTTTGGTATACAGAACCAAGGTTCATTGTTTGCATAAATTGAAATAAATTATTTTTATCTTAATTCCTAATTACCATTTCCTTGATTTTATAGAAGTGGATTTCGTTTATAAATCAAGTACATATTTTTGTATCTTGCATTATCTGTGGAAAAATGACTGAACTAGTTGCAATTTATATCTCAAATGCTATTCCATATATCTATATTTTAGTGAAAGCAGATATCATTTTCAACTTGCAAGTCCTCTGAAGTTAGGTCATGCCTCAGAAGTTGTCTTTTTCTGGTGATGGAAACCTGAATATCAGTTTGTAAAATCTATAAAAATCATGATAATGTATCTTGTGTTTGTGATACAAGTGAGCTTAACCCAGTGCGTCAGCTTCTAAATCTTAAACATGGCAATGTGTTAATGCTTCCCAGAGTAGTCTATTTCTATCATATTGCTTGGTAAGAGTGATGATGCTTCTTGAAATTAGATACAATTCTGGGGCCTTGTTTATTTGTTTATTCACAGACAAAATGTAAGTAATTGGCACAGCCACTACTTGACTGTTCCTTTGATGCCTGCAGATTGAGATGGGCAGTACCAATGTGAGAATTGGGTCAACCATATTTGGACCAAGGGACTATTCAAAGAAGAAATGAATTCAGTTTTATGTTTGTACAATATGTATGTAAAAAGTTGTTGCCTCTTCCTTGATTCAACTGGTATTTATGTTCATCTCTCCTCCCTGCCAAGATCCTTAAATTCTAATCCTTTTTGTATGCACACATGAAAGGACAATTGCAGATATTGGCTGGGATCTCAGTTGTGTATTATGGCGTAGAACAAGAACTTTTTTCATGGTAATTCATCCCAATCTATACTTTTTACAGCTGATTGTGTAGAATGTGTTGTATATTAAAGATAGCACAATTCTGTGCTGACAGTAACCCAAATATGCCTGCTGATACAATTATGACCTAAGTAACATAAAGTGGGGGCGAGGGCGTAAAAAATTTAAAATACTTGAGAGCGATTTAGAGTATGTATTAAAAATAAATTAAAATAATTACTATAATATCTTTAAAATAAGTAAGTTTGGCATTATAAACAATATTATTATATTATTTACTTAACAAACTTGCAAGAGTTTTGAAAATGGTTCGATAATATGATTATCTTTTGAGTGGGCTTTATTATTATTATATTTTTTTGGGCCTGATGAAAAGGGAAAAGAATATGACTATTGAAAAAGTTCTATTGATTAAGTTCATTATATATCTTATAAATTTTGTGGCAGATTCTCCATCTTTTTCCTTCTTTTTTTTTTATCAAATTTCAGAATTTTTCATCAATCATCATTAGTAAATATCTTCATCACATCTTATGTTTTATCAATTTTTAATCGTATTTTTTTCATCCCCACCATCAATCATAGGGTTTTTTATAAATTTTGTTTATAGAATAATAACAATGAACGAAGAGTATTTGTCATTTTTTGAAATATGATTTATCAACATGAAATTTAAAATTTTTAAAGCACAGTAAAACAAAAGTCTGTAGAACGAGAGCTTGGAGCACTACTCCTAAATAGAAAACTATGTAATTAAGGCTATGACATTTTTCTGCATCAGCTTATCTTTAAGTGACGGCTGTTTATCAACGTCACTGCTCTTGGTTTGTTAAGAGGCCAGTGTGCTTGTAATGGAAACCAAGAACTTAAAAAATGGGAGGACATATCCTTTCTATCCACCTCAATAAATTTTGGCAAACAAAAAATCTTTTGGTGTGAGTTGAGTTTTACTTGATGCTATACACTAGTTTTCACCCCCTTTTTTTTCCCAGCAGAATGATTGCAATTAATTCAATGGATTTAATAATTCAATATATTTCGGGGTGGGGGATGGAAGAAAGATGAACAATGAATTGGTGATGAATAGCAATTCTCTTACTCTGTAACACTTTATGGACTCCACTTTTGTCAATCAAAATTGCAAACTTTGATTGATTTAAAACACTAAAAATAGTAGTAGTGGAAATTTTTTATGCAAAACTTGTTTCTGCACAATATTTAGGGCGTTTTTGATGAATTTTTTTAAAATTGTTTAAAAATGTGGAGTTTCAATTCTGTGATTTACGACACAAAAACTTGAAAGCAAAGACAAATACTATGACTCCCTTAGATAATTTTTATATATGTGAACTGAAATTTCGTAGTTTGAAGGCATAATTTGCATGTCAACTTTATAATTTATCAAATAAAGATGCAGAAGTAATCCATCTTGAGGTTTTTTACGAGTATAGATAACAAAGTGTTTTCTTAAGGAGATTTGGGAATTCTACAAAAGATCAATCTGAAAAAGGCCCATATTCTTTACTGGGCTCTAACTTATTTCCATAGGCCCAGGCCACAGAGTATTAAATATGCGTTTCTGGCGGGGTGACATGCAGCGGGACACCTGTCGACCGGGTGCGAAGCTGTAACGGAAACGCAGTAGCTTTTTCCCTCTTTTTCATCGACAAATGACCCCAAAACTCCAGACTGAAGAAAAACTCCGGCAACAAAGTTCTGGGAGAAGAAACAGAAAGAAAAAATGGCCAAGAAATCATCCAAGGCAACCAAGGCCAAAGTTGCTGCATCCAAAGCCGCCCCCGCCCGTGGCGCTTCCAGCTCTCATGCTTCTGCATCCTCCTCTCCGTTGCATGGCGCCAGCAGCTCTTCGGGTTCTACTTCCCCTCCCCCCTTCTAGGCGCCGCCGCCGCCCCACCTTCTGCGCTTCAGAGTCCATCAATTGGGGCCTCTAGCTCTTCTTCATCCAGCCCAAGCGCCACTGGCTCGCCAGCTTTGCTAGTTCCTCCGGGAGGATCTCGAGCTGCCATTGGGGATGGCAGAACGAGGTCAGTTGTAAAGCACATCCTCGATCTCAGGGACCATGATCGCCGCGAAAATGCTCTAGCGGAACTCTCTAAGGTTTGTAAAATTTTCCCCAAATTTCAGTCTCATTTTTTGTTGCGTAGTGAATAGTTTAATCTATGTTTTTGGGAATACCGAGCGTTTGATCTTTATTTTCTTCCCCAATTTTCCGTGCTTAAGATTATATTTGACGTGAAAATGTGTGACTTTGCTTTCTTGGCATGATGAGGACTTTTTTTCTTTTTTCTTTTTTTCAAAGATGGCATAGTTTTTCATGTGAATGGGTGTTGTAATTTTCATGCTGGTGTTTAATGTTTACTAGAAAGTCTTTAGGCGTGCATTTAATTTTAGCAGTTCTCACCCGTGGAATAAATCAAGAATTTAAAAAATCAGAGTACAATTTGTCTGTACATTCCACTTTTCATAAGATGAAATTATCGAATTTTATGGATTGCTATATTTGAGGGAAAAATACATGCATATGACATTCAGGCATAAACTACATTGAAGTAAAGAACGTCACTTGGGAGTTTTGGGATTTTAACAGTCATTGAAGATTATGAAAGTGATTAGTGTAATCTAGGATATTTGACTGGTTGTACATACAGTTATTCTACGTGTCAAAAATTGTTTAAAGATCCGGTGAGAGTGCTGATATATTTGGTCATGTTTGACAGTAATAAATATGTTACAGCTTGTTCTATAAAAAGTGTTTCCTTTAAGGTTGGGGCCTTTGGGCTGTGATCCATTTGTATTGATTTTTTTTTATAGTTTTTTTGGGTTGGGAAAAAAGGAAAGAGGACTCCTCGTAACTGATTTTCCATCCTTTATGCCTCCTGCCAAATCGCAAATCAATTTTTGGCACATTCACATTCATGAAACTTATGTGCGGTTGAGAGAAATTAAATGTATTGAGAGTCAATTGTCTCTCATAATTATGATCAAAGCAAGCCCAGGATCCACGAAGTAAAAAATTGTCACTGGTAGTGCAAATGCTATCTTATGCAAGTAATTTTGTTATTGGCTGCATTAAATTCATTTTCAGCTTTATGATAATATAGCGCAGCTGTTGCTAAATTTTATTTTACATGTGTTATCATCGTATAGATTTTGTCAGGTGAACTGAAACTAATGTCTTAGATATGGCAAGAAATGTAGATCTTTCTTATGAATATTTCTCACAAGGGCCAAGCAACCCTAAAACCATTTGTGAGGACCTCTTTGTGTTAACATACCTAAACTGAAATGTCATATATTCATTGTTTCATACTCCTTTTTTTTTTTTTAATGAACTTGACTTGTTTGCAAAAGTTCTTTCAAAGTCGGACAGACACATTTCCTGCTTCTGATCAACTGGAGGTAATTCAGCTAAGATATTGTATAAGCTGTACAAGCCACTTGATAGGTCAATATCTGTTGACTGAGATAATACTTGCTCTGGAATATGAATTATCAGGTATTAATTTAGCTTAATTAAAAATGAGAGCTAAAATGAGCCTTGATATCTGTATTATGTGAATCAATTATTTCTCTTGAGATTGACTAGAAACAACATATTTTATTAGTACTTCAGCAGTGAAAGTGTGTTCCTGGATAAACCCATTTTCAATTTTTCCAAGTTAAATGTTAGCCAGATTGCACTTACTATCAAGTGTAGAGCTGTCATTCTGAAAGTTCTCATTCTTTTATTAAAGTTAGCCATGTTTGTCTTTCTGGCTTTCAGAAAATCTTTTAATGGAAAATTCTCTTATGTCCAGTGGACTGTACGATCCATTGCTTTGTGTATGACTAACAAACTTTCTCTTTCCGTTCTAATAGATGAGAGGAGTGTTCCAAGATCTGGCTCCGCTCTTATGGTTTTCCTTTGGCACAATAGCTATACTTCTGCAGGTAAAGAGGTTTTTGTGATAATTTCCTTCAACTTATCGCTTGCCAGAATTTCTCATCAAGGATATATTTTAGGATTATCATAACAATTTACCTCTTGAAGCATGCTAGCTTTACCTTTCTCTTATTTGAATCTGTGGTATATATTTAAGCAAGCTTGATATACTTTTATTGTCATGTCCACAATGAGAAAATATCAAATTTATGTGATATCTACCAAACAGGTGGAAAGTTTGTGTTTTGTTGTTTGCTTCGTTTGCGTACTAGAGAAAACCATTGGCGGAAGTTTTCTGCATGATTGTTTGAACTTATAGTGCATTAAGATTTTGGAGTGAAGATAGAACTTTATTTGTATAGTGCCATATATTTTATGTTTTTTAGTGCAAGACTCTTCAGCCAGTTACTTTTCCCATTAAAACTTTCTTCTAATTCATCCCAATTTTTCTTGCTGTACATACATTAGATATTTGCCATTGCTTGTAATGTTGCTTATGCTGATGTGACTTATGTTCTATATTCATTTCCTGAAGGAAGTGCTTTCTGTCTATCCATTGTTGTCACCTCCTTCCCTAACTCCAGAGCAATCTAACAGGGTGTGCAATGCTCTCGCACTTCTTCAGGTTTGATGCTTTTCCTTTCCTAAAATACTTGCTCAGGATTCATTCTCCTTATTCAGTGGCTTTATTCTTATTTGCTCTCTCTCTCTCTCTCTCCTCTCTCTCTCTGCCATACAACATATAGTGTCTAGGATCTATTGTGTGGATTCCCATGTAGCCATGGATTTTTGTGTTGATCAAGCGCAACCTTTATGTGGTTGTAGGTTGTGTAGGACACACCTTGAGTTCCTCAAGGATATGAAGTAGAGGGATGGAACAAAAAGGAGATGAGACAACTTGAGAAAATAGAATAAAAACAACACCTTACCTTCCTATTTGTAGCTGTTATGTTGCAGAAAGAGAGTGATTTATGGATCTGGGTTTCATTAATCTAGTCTTTTTGAACCACTTTTCTTCTGCATGTGTTATGATACTCCTAAATGTTTTTTGAAAATTGTAGCGCTTTTGGTAATTCTTCATATTGATATCTGTCGTGTTTCAGAAAAGGGAGTGATTTTTGGGTAAGGGTTTCATTAATCTAGTCCTTTTGAACCACTTTGCTCTGCATGTGTTACAGTGGCCCTAATTTTTTTTTTAAATGTAGTGCTTTTGGTAAATCTTTGTATTTTATTTGTTAGTTATTCTGCTCTATCCTTTTTCTTTTAATCTTATTCTTTAATTTTTCAATCTAACTGCCCCTTGCGACATCAAGTCTCACTAGATTCATGCATGTTAGTGATGTTCCCTACTGGAATTCTAGAGTTTTGAATCAAGCACTTTGTGATGCACCTGAAAAGCTGTGCCTGACACCTTCCTGAGTTTGTTACTTGGGACTATATTACATTCAAATAAGATTTTAGGACGATGTAGTTGAAATTGATTCGCTAAAGCATTAGTAGTAATCCCACCCTTAAATTTTTTATTAAGTCATAATATGCTTCTGATAGAGGTGTTACCCACCATTTAATTTTATTGAGTCTTTACATGCTTCAGAGAATGGTAGTCCTAGGAATTGAGGTAGTGATTGCAATTGTCACTGAAAATAGGGTGATTCAAACTAGCTTTTAGCTTAATCCTTATAATTTCTCCAAAGTTTTGTCAGTCGAAAGATGCCGTCTGATACGTACTGTTTGTACATTTGAGAAAATGGCTGCAATGCTTCACTGTTGAATGTGAGAACTGATTACCTGTAAGGAGTAGATTGCTTCTCTTTTATGTTCTAATTCTCTCTTGCTCATGAATAAAGTGGCATTTTTCTTTTTAATTATTCAGCAAATACATATTTTTTTTCTGTTTCTTGATTGAATTAGTACAATATAAGATATTCGTTGAACATTACGATTGATGGCTGTGGGTTTGCATATATATTCTTATTTTCAAGTTCTGTCATTTTGGTGTTTTTGAGAACAAGATAATTCCGTCTGCCCACAAAAGTTGAACCAATCAAGTGTATGAAAAGTGGTAGTTGCCTGAGCATCATCCACTTATTCTCCTAAACTTGTACTCATTTCAATGCTTCATTTCTTCTGTTTTATGTGGTTGGTGCAGTGTGTTGCCTCTCACCCAGACACAAGAATTTTCTTTGCCGAAGGTACTTTTGTTGGTTCATTTATAAATGGATTTCATTTTATGCATCTGGTTAAAGGTTGAAGTTTTTCCCTCATGTTACTTCCATAACACTATGATTATGCGGCTTTTACCTTAAAAGATAGCTTTGGGAGTCTACTGAAGCAGGATGTTAATTTCAGGCTTTTAGCAATTGAATCAGGCGTCCAGTGTTCCTTTTTTTGGACTTTTTTCTATGCTGTTTGTAGTTCTGATGCCGGAAAACTAGCTCTTTCCTTGCAAGTTCTTCGTTTAGGTTTGTATAAATAGCTGACAACTTTAATTTGCTGACTTTTTCATGCTGTTGCAGCATCCATCCCATTTTATTTGTATGCATTTCTCAGCACAATTGGTCAATCGAGGCCTTTTGATTACCTGAGGCTTGCCACTTTGGGAGTCATAGGTGCTCTTGTGAAGGTATGTCGTATTTCTGCAGTTACTGTGGAATTTTTACAGCTGTTAATAAGACATGCTAGATTTTCTCTCTTTCTTTTTTCCTTTTTTTTTTTTTGGAGTTGGGGTTTTTAAGTTTGTTGTGGGGGGGGGGGGGGGGGGGGTGGACTTTTGGGAATAAGGCAGACTCCATGTCCATGCTATTGTTTTCTTTTGCTGATGAAATTGATGTAGATTATTTTGATAGATAGTATATGAGTGTGCTATTGCCTTTTATTGATGGAATATGAGTAATATAACCGGTTTAATTCTGGGTTACTTCCTATGCCCAACAATTCTATGCGTGTGGTGAAACTAATTTTGCATTTGGTGCCCTTTTAATGTTTCCCCTCCCCCTTCTGCATTGTGTATGATTGCTCACACCAAAACTGTTGAGTGTTGAACAACTACAGTCGCTGATCATTTAAACTGGTTCTTCAGAAAAATATGAATTCAACCAATTGTAACACTACATTTTACTTGAAGTAGCCACACAAACTCACTAGTTTCTAGCTGGTTGCTTGCTTTTTATAATTTATTTTAGTTCATTCCTGAGTGTTTTATACAAATTATTTGTTGACACCTAATCGTAGGTAACATTTAGGGCCACTAATACACATGTGATCTCGCATGTAATTTTCTTAGCTGTTACCCCTTAATTTTGTGATGGTAGTGCTTTTTTTATCTTTTATGCCCATAACCTTTTCTTTTTGGGTGCATGAGTTGGCTCCAATAATCCTTTTGACTGACAATTTTGCTAATAGTTCCTCCTGTTCTTTTCCTTTTCTGTTCTTTGGTTGGGTTGAATCTTTATGTTCTTGACATTTTAAAATTACTAGTTTATATACTTCTTAGGGTCACTACTGCATATATGATCTCAACCTATTAATTGGATTAGAATTTGTAATGGTAGTGGTTTTTTCATCTTTCATTCGCATCCCTTTTCTTGGGTGCATGAGTTGGCTGCAGTATTTTTTTTTGAGTGACAGTTTTGCTATTAGTTCCTCGTCTTTTCCTTTTCTGTCCTTTGGTTGGGTTGAATCTTACGTTCTTGACATTTTGAGATTACTAAATTATATATTTCTTCTTTTTCCTGACATCTTATAATATATATGTCACTTTCCTCTATTTCTAGGTTCCAGACACCGAAGTGATCATTTTCCTTCTCTCTTCAGAAGTAATGCCACTCTGCCTTCGTGCTATGGAGACTGGAAGTGAATTGTCGAGAACAGTTGAGTGTTTTAAACAATTAAATTCTGATTCATGTCTAATTTTTTAGTTAATGTGCATTTCCCATATGATTAACTCATAATCCATATAGTGAAAATCAATTGCTTGCCATCTGTCTGATGTCTGTTTCTAGATCCTGGTATCCCAAAATTACCCCAGTGGCCTAAAATTTACTCTTATTGTTCAACTAGGACATCGAAATCTTTTAAAATAACTTGTAAAATGTGCCTCATTAGTGATGAAATT
This sequence comes from Paulownia fortunei, assembly GCA_019321725.1. Lineage (NCBI taxonomy): Eukaryota > Viridiplantae > Streptophyta > Magnoliopsida > Lamiales > Paulowniaceae > Paulownia > Paulownia fortunei. Next base: position 8,274,618 of record CM033113.1, on the reverse strand, counting down.
CACTGAACTTACGGGATTGGAGGCAATATGCTGTTCAGACACTTGCTCACTGGCTTACTGAATCTGGCTTTCCAACATTCAAAAACAAGTAATATCTGCTTCTCTGTGTTGTTGAGAATATGATTGTCCCTTAAATGTCTCAAGGTGAAATGGTCCTGGTTTTTGTGTTCGACGGTCTGATGGTGTGGATAAATTCTGATTGTCAACTCGTGTTTGGACTTGCCTTACTATTATAGATGTGATAAATTTTAAGTCTGAGATAGTGCACAAAAACCTCATCTTAGCTATTGCTTGATCTTCTTCTTGTTCTGATTGAATGGTTACTAGTGGCAGGTTGCGATATTCATTGTGCATAGACTTCTGCTGGATGATGTGGCTTTACAATATGTATGTTATTTGCCAGAGCGGTTATTTGCTGTTTGTCTAGCACTGGGGAACGTGGTTGCTTCACTTGCTGAACAGCCCTCGCCTCGGCTGTTAAAACTTGTCATTAGGTGTTATCTTCGTTTCCTAGAGGATGAAAGGTATGCCAGATTCTAAACGGAATCAGTTCCTTTGTTCACTGCCTTCCTCTCTTTACTGTCATCTTTATTCATGTATTTAAAGAAATCAGTCATAATTTTCCTGCAGAAGTCTCTGGGCACTGAGAAAATTCCTCCCGAAAAGGCTTATTGATGGCACGTTTGATAATTGTCTTCGTGTGAGTATCTTTTAGCATACAAGTCATTTCAACATGTCCTCACATTTGATTGTTCTTGTTATTCTGAGTGTTTTAACAAGGATAAAAGGTGTATTTTCTATTTGGTTGGTGCTGTGATAGTTTTTCTTGATGTCTATATTTCTTAGGAAGATGAAACAGCGAGAATGTGGGTACAGCAGTTGCTGGACAATGTTCAAGGACCTCCGGTTACCCAAGAAGGTGGTGGAATCTGATCATATGTTAATACAGTGCATCAGGACGCAGTTGTTACCTCCACCTTCGACAGAACCATTGTTTAATATCAGCTTTTCATTTCATTTACATGAAATAAGTGGCTTACTGTTTAAATCATTATGAGTAGTGAATACTCTATAGGCTTCACTGCCACCTGAACTTAATCCATGGTTGCTTTTTCTGATGTATCTATTAAAAACATACTTCTATGAGGTGACAATCCAAAAACTTCCTATTATCAAAGATATAATGTGAAAACTAGTTCCATCTCAACTTTAAACCGGAATAATCCAGTGGTGGCTGATATATGTTTGTTTCTTTTTATATGCGTGAATGAATTTTTCTATAAACATGTCACTCATATCCTAAGGGGAATTGTACATTGAGTCCGCCGTCTTAGTTTTGAATGTATTGCTGCTTCCAGATTTGTTTTATTTTTTATTGAAGGGGAAAGGAAGCATAAAGGCAACAACATTTTCATTTATTTTCGATACTTTCAAATCGAATTTTGATCTCATTTTTTACCTGGATCAGATTTTATATAGATAGGAAGACAGCTTTTCCTTGACTTAATTTAATAACTGTAGTAAAGTAAATTCAACTTATGAAAATTTTGTGCTATGTGCATAATAGCTTGCATCAAATGATTGAGTATAATTGACTCCTAATTATTAATAATTGTGTCTTCATTTGGGTTCATGAACACTGTATTTGATTACTGCTGGGGAAGATTCAGTTACTTTGAAGTTCCAATTTGGAGTTGTATAACTCTCATGAAATTGGATTTGAATCAGATTGAGTACCCTAGATGAAATGATTGAAACCTAAGAAATGTATTTCTATTCGAATGCTAATTCAAGTTTTACATCCATGAATTTTGACTCGTGTTGGATTCAATATGAGGAAGTTCCTTACCAGAAATAATCAAAATTTGTCTGCAAGGATTTAAAAGATTACCAAAGACGATGATTTGTCACCTTTTCTGTCTGCAGCTTCTTGTGTCTTCATTTGTTGTCATCGCTACTCCTTCACTTCAAATATTTGCAAGTTTGTTTGCTTTTTCGGAACATGAAAAAATCATGAGTGCAAGACGAATTCTGTCATGCTTGATTTTTATGAATGTTTGTTTACCTTTTATTCTTGTGACACCAAATTAGAGAATATTTTATTTGTCATTTGCTGCCAAGACGCAAGTTTGTTTCCCATCTATATGATTTCCTTGTGTACAAACATAGCATGGTGTACAATCACCTCACAAATTTATATCTTGATGTCGTGGCAACAGTGCCAAATAGAATATGAAACTTGATTTTTTATACCACCAGTCAGGATTTTGTGAGAGTAAAAAGTGACATTTGTGGACACTTGGTGCATAATTTGCCGTCTTTAGTGTAAACAGCTTCTATATGATTTATCTTGGATACATGGTCTATTCTCGTGTCCTGCATGACATGCTCTTAATGAATTAGTGACGGGACTAATTTACTGTATCTCTGGAAATAATATTGCAGATCATCTCAGCAATTCTACAAGGAAGTCTTCACCATGTTTAAACTCATTTTTCTTGGCAGCATTTAATTCTGTTCGGTTACAGGTACTGTAATCAATATGTGGACATGGATGCTTTACATTCCAATGTACTCGTGATTGCTGAAGATAAGACATTGAATCTCCATCCCAATATAGCAACAGGATAGTAGGTTGTAAATTATCTCATTCATTTATTTATAACGAAGCCTTCTCTTTAAGCTTATGTGTATATTTTTCTTTTTTTTGGTGCATTCCCTTTTAGTCTATTTGCTACTTGGTTACCTAAAGGGGATAATAATGTGGGGTTATAATGTTCCATCTTCAACTAACTTTACTAGTGTAGTCAACTATAGATTGTGATCCATGTAGATAATCTTCCTGCTATATAATAATTGTTGCATGTTGTTACTACGATTGGAGATACAGATCAGTATATGGTCTTTTTAGTCTTTAATTAAAGTATTTTCTGGATATATTTGAGATATGATTGATGATCAGTTACATAATTGCTAATCTGAGTCCTGAGGTATAGTTCAGTGTCAGTTATCACTTGTTCCCTTGCCTTAAAGGTCTACACCCATGATGACAATATCTGTGAGGGACTTCAATTTGTGCATTTTCATTGGAACTGGTGTCTTAAGAGTTGTAAATACCTGCAAAACAAGGCCTTGTCCCGTGTACATCTGGCATCTTCTATGCGCTAGCCAATGTCTCGAGGGAACAACCATGGCTAGAGTGCAGAAATTGGTTCTATTAGGCAAGTGTTTGCCATAAAATCATTTCTCGACTAGTCTTTTGGCATTCGTGAAAAAATCTCAATAAGTTTTATTTTCCTAGGAGCCTTTATATGACTTGTTTATCTGTTGCTTCTTTAGCTTGACATGCATGGTTTTGTTTTGCGTGGAAAAACAAGCCTCATTTCTGTTTGATCTTATTTAATTAATATCTAAGCCCCATTTCCATTTGATCATATTTCATTAATATCTATATTTTTAGTTTGGTTGCATCTTTTCTGGATGTGGCATTAGCATGTGTTTCCGATAACGTGATATATTCCATGACTTCTAATCTATGCGCACTCATTCCATTGGAGAATTTGGCCTCTCATAAGATCGAAATTGCTTAAACCATAATTTTCCCTTCTATGTCATTGTAATTTGTTGGCATTTTGCTCAGGCCGTACTTTAGGATGGATCCAGATTTTGTTTTCAATGCTTTCCTTAATTCTGCTACCTCCTCAGGTATCATTCTCTTCTTTTGGTACATTGGAATGGATTTTGTTTTCTTGTCCTTTATCGCTGTTGGGAAACTCAAAATAAGAAAGTTTTAGCTGGCAAATGTTTACTCTTTCAATCTCTATTTTAGTGGTAGGGCTCATTCTTGACTTCTCAGAATAGATTATCTCATTTTCTGTTAATTTTGCCATTCTGACAAGTTAATCAGTGTTTGATTATCTCAACACAGAAGAATCATTGCTCATGGGAGTTTAATCGCACAAGGTACATGTTCATTGTCTTTGTATTGTTCAAGGTACAGTTCACTCTCCTCCTGTCATTTTTGCTTCACACATATATATGAAAGAGAGCAATGATTCATGCTCCTATAGGTAAGCATACCAAGTGATGTTTGATTACTTCCTGTTTCTTATAGAAGACTGTGATTATTAATGAAGTTGATTTGGTGATCCCTGTATGCCTTATTGATGTTGGACAACCTTGAGAAATGCCTGTTTAGGGCTTTGAACAGTACCTATTAACAGCAGTTTAGGTTCTACTGGTGTTCTAGTGATTATAAGATGGGCAAAGGCGTGGGCTTTGTAGTATCTGATGTCTATGAGCTGGAGAAAGATAGAAGTACTGAAAATTGTAGGAAAGAATGGATATATTAAGGAAGAGAAACAGAAACACCGGTTTGATGCCTAGAACTCCATGCATGCCAAGGCTTTGGAACTGCAACACACAATCGAAAGAAGTTGAAAAGTGAATAATCTGATATGAACTTTCTAAATAATGAATGTTACATCACTATGTACAACATCCAATTTCTCCTCCTTCAACTAAGGAAAAGATAAGGTAATCCTACTAAGACTTAACTTCTAATTCTGAGTGCTACTCAACAACATGAAAGCACTTAAAACTGAAAGTAAATATAAAAAAACTACTGAAAAAATCTGCAATCATCAAATTCACAAAAATATATATCCTGCATGAAAGTTTATTCCCATGTTATTAGGCCCAGTCTTTGTAATATTGTAGTCTTTACTCTTCTGCTCCACTTACGTTATGCTTATGAACTTAATTCTTTACTCTTCTGCATCACTTAGGTTATGCATGTGAATCAGATGCATATAAATTATTTATTTTGTTAATTTAGTTTGTTTTGGGGGAGAACTTGAGTTAACTAGGGGTTCGGAGCTAGCTTGGGGTGGGTGGTGGGTGGTGGGGAGGATCAACATGTCCTGCTTGCCATGTTTTCTACTCTCTTTTCTACCGAATATGTCAAACCATCAAATAGAGGTTGAAATACCTGGAAAAAAACCATGTTATATAGTTTCAGAATGCGCCACTTAATAACTTCCACTCACTTAAAGTTCCCTAGCATCTGGTCATGGCACATTGGCAAGGTTAATCTATTCTGTCTTGGAGTTCATGGCCTGGTCATGATTTGATTGCTTTTGTAAAGTTTGCCCTATTTCCCCTGGTATTGATTTCTGTATTATGCTTTAATTTGAACTGGATTAGCCATAACTTTGTCTAGATCCAGGCCTCCAGATATGTAGGAAGACTCAGCATAGGAGATATGGCAACCCCTGGGTCACAACTTGGAGTGGTGGGAGTCTCATGAACTGGTAACACCTTTTCAGGTTGCCTTAGAGCACCACTCGTTTGCTATAGTTATACAGCACTATTCTTGTATGGAGGTTGGAGTGATGGAGTTTCCTCTTTTTGATCCTGATCTTAAGAGTTCTTTCTAGCATGAGAATTTTCTTCATAGGCTATATTGCTTATCCATCTCTGTATCTGGGTAAGGTTGGAGAAAGCTGAGGAGTGAGTATTTGTGATGTTCACTTCCCACAATAATGGTGATGTTGTGTGTAATATCTGGAGCTCCAATTTTAGATGAAACTGATAAAAAATAAGAGTATAGATTTGTTAGAAATTAGCTCCTCAGTTGTAAGGAGTCTGATGCAATGTCTCCATTTCGATTTCTACATATGGATTCTTGTAATTTTGATGTGTCTGTTACTCTGTTTTATAACCCTTTAGTTAGTCTGCTTCCGATTGGTTTCCTTTCCACATTGATGTGGGGGCTGCTCTGGTTGTGTGTAAGTGAGATTAGATTATACGGAATGTGCATATGAAAATATGTAGGGTGGTCCACCGACTGATCGTGGCAATATGCTTAAAGAAGTATTACATGTAGGTGATTTATGATATATTTTGGCTTTCTTCCGACTTTGGTGTGCTATGGATCATATGTTCTACTCCTTTCTATTAGCTATCTGAGCTTTAGTACTGACTCAGGGCGTTGTATTGGTATAAGACTTTGCTGTAAGTGCCATTGCTAAGTGGAAATGCTAGGTCTGTGCCTTTGGGGGGTCAAACACTCTTACTCTCTCCGAAATTGGTAACATAAAAAAATGTGGAAATGGAGCATTATTGCATATCTGTGGACATAAAATTTTAATCTGAATTTATATAAGCTCTGATCATTCTGACTGTAAATTGGAATATACCAACTCTGACTCCTTCATATGCGGATTTGTAATTTCATTGTTTTTTCAACATGAATTCAACTTGATGAACCTTCTCTTTGACATCTTGAGTAATTATTCAAATATGATTTGGCTTCATTGTTGCATGCCTTTGCAGTGAAGAAGAGGGATGAAACCGGTAAATAGTGCTACTTGATATCCCATGTTTTATGCTTATTCTGGAACCTGTGTAGGTTGTGCCAGCCATTGAATACAAAACTTGCCGTTGTTCATGCTTCACTTATTCTTATCCTAAACATAAGTTGAACAACTTTCGGACTTGGATTCAGTGTCATGACAGATGGGCGTTGATAGCTTCATCAAGATTCCTTGAACAACAAATTTCTTAAATCCGTATTTTACACATGAATTGATATCTATAAGAAAGTACCTAAAAGTGTGTGTGCATCTTTGAAATTTTGAACTTTTTGCTTTAACAGATTCAATAAATTTAAAGTGAAAGATTTTCATCATCCAGTCCAATTGGCTTGATTGTACTTTGGTAGACAGTTAGATCTATCTTGTGGTGTGGCACGTTCTGAGATTGTTCTTGCATGTCTACAGCTTGACACAGATTTTTGTGTAAAATCTTGTGTAGTCCTATAGTCATGGTTGCACAAGGTGGGATAGTTGTTCCTGCATGACATCTTGATGTTGATTTTTTAGTGTGTAATTGTATTGTGTAGTGATACTCTACAAATTAGTCTTGGTTATTAATCCACAGGAAGTTGCACACTGTGAGCTCTCTCAAGTTTATATTCCTCAGCTTCTTTTGGGCTGACGTGAGAAGTGTAGATCCTGTATAGAGGGAACTTTCCTCGGCTTGGTAAAACTATTTTTAAAAGAAAAGTTTATAAATTTTCAAAATAATATATTAGAATTTTTAAGTTTCTTTGAAAAAAGTAAGGAGATTTTTTTATTTTTAGGATTTTAATAAAAAAAATAGTTTTGATCATATTAATTATAAATTGTCGTTATTAATATTTATAAATTTCATGATTTTATATTATTCAAATATTAAAGAGTTTTTTTAGAAAAAATGTAACAATTTATAAGCTTTAAAAACATGTTATGAGATGAGTTTAAAAGATTTTTTAAATAAATTTAGGCAAACATATTATTTTTAAATAATATCCTTTTTATTATGTAATTTATTTAATGTGAGAAAGGCACGGATGGATATCATATTATAAAATTTATTTAATGTGAGAAATGTATGGTTTGAAAAATGAAGTGACTGTATCTAAGCCAAAAAACTGGAATAATGCTTGTCAAAACAGAAAGGGATCTGGCTATGCTTGTCAACTTTTAAAATAAACAGTTAGACGTTGTTAAACTGCGAAAATATGATTTACTTTTTATTTCAAGCTCCTTAAGTTTGATCAAGGGGAAAGAGTTTTTGTTTAACAAAAAGAATTGCAAGGATTTTCTAACACACATACATAAATATACATATCAATATATATATATATATGTATGTATATATATATTAACCAAATGATTAAAAAGTTTTGTAAGGTCTAGACCTTATGTTTGGATTTTGAATTTCAGGGGTTTTTCCTAAGCGAAATGTGGACGAAATTTTGGCTAAATCTGTTATGCAATGTTCTATGGAATTCAGAAGATATAGTGAAGTCTTTGCAATATGTCTTTTTTTTTTTTTTTTAAAAACTGGCAAACATATTCGCAAATCAGTATAAGTCTGTAGGCCAGATTTTAGAGTCTGTAGGGGTGTGCACCTTTCGATATTCGGTTTTCCAATATTCAATTTCGTATTTGATTTTTCATTTTTCAAAATTTTGATAGTCCGTTTCCGTACTGGTATTCTTACCGAAACTGAATAGATAATTTTTTTTATATAATTTCATTTGATTTAGGCCAAAATTTTCCATATTACGCTTCCCCATTCCTATTACAGTGCACACTTTTCTCTTCCGCATTCCTATTACAGTGCACACTTTTCTCTTCCGCATTCCTATTACATTCCACACTTCTCTTCATTTCTTCTGTCATTTAGTCCTGTTCTTTTTCCCATTCATGTCTGCGTCACACACCGCGCCCTGCTACCATCTCCACTCTCCAGTCTCCACCAGCCACGAGCTACTACCGTCTAGCATTGTCACGGGACTCAACACACATTCATGATCGAGCCACCGACGCTCTGTAAGTTTGTGATTGAATCGAGTCTTGCATCGGCCGTTGCAAGCGGCTCTCTTCTCGCCATTCGCCATTGTCAATTGCCCGTGTGATCACCTATCAGCCCATCTGCACACCTTGCCCCCATTTGATTCATCAAGCATTCCCAATAATTCTTAAATTTCAATATCCTAGCCACGCAGCTATAATGACCCAACTATTCCCATAGGGAATACAGTAATGATCTACAGATTGAGCCCTTAGAGGCTAAATAATTACTGAGAATAAGTCAGCAGAGAAAAAAGGGGGAATGGTATCAGTAGTGAAGACAGGACGTCGAATGCTGCTCCAAAGCTGTTTCATAAAGATCCTGGAAATACACATCTTGTTGTAAATATATGAAATGGATATTCATTTATAAGTAGTGCACTAAATTTGTTAAATGATGCACTAATTTCACTTTTATTAGGTGTTTATTATTTTATGTTAAATTATGAAAATGATATCTTGTATTTAATTTATAAATAGTAAGCAATTAAAGAAAAAAATTGAAACTTTCATTTGCATTCTTGTCTTTATATTCATTTACAATAATTCTTTACTTTCCATCATTTATCACATATAATTTATTATTAGTACGAATTTAACAGCACGAAGTTGCATTTTCTTTAAGTTTTAGTTAAAAACGACGCCTCTTAACCACTTTAACCAATGAAGATCATGATCACATCCCAAAATTTCTTGTTAGAATTTCTCAGTAAAGCTTTGGATGGATATATGTTCTGCACCAAAAACTAGACTCTCTTTGACCTAAATCTTTATTTACTTAAGCATATTTGTAAATTAATGATTTTGTTGTCAGCTGCTTATTCCAGTTGACAATTTGGTAAGCATAGATAGTTTATTCATTTATGAAGTTTATTCAATATATTAGTAGAAATTACCAAGTAACTAAATAACAACATAGTCTATATTTGAGCGCTTTCTGCCAGCTGATTCTGTTAATAATCTTTCTTAGTGCTTAAATTTATTTAAGCATTCATTACTGTTAATTAAAATTACTCGTATTTGTTATAGTAATTCAAATGTAATTTATTAGAATTATGAATTCCTGAATAATAAATATAGTTCAGAATGTGTTTTGTCAGTGACATATTGCACCATGCAAATATGATTAAGTGTTCCTAAACTCGTTTGGTGCATGATTATGAGGAGAAGCATTTGTTTTAAGTGTTTGCATCCACAGAAGGTAAGGCCATAAGTGTTGATTATTGTCATAATTAATAATGTGTTGTTTAGTTCTATTTGACAGAAATCACCATGTTTCCTTCATATAGAATTTTATTTTGGGAAAAGGAACATCATGCTACTTTTCTATTTTGCTACTGAACTACCCTAACTTCAGGATCGCTAAATATGCTTAATGGTCATGCAAAGCATATTGGAGTTATCCTTATTTGTTGTATAATTGTCACGAAAAACATGCAGAAGCACAATTACTAGATGTTGAAAACAATTCTTGGCATGATAATTTTTGGATGTTAATAAACTTCATTAGCAACTTATGTAAACCCCACCAACAGGTGGTGACTTTTAAATGAAAATATACACACACATATTATAGGTCTCTCATAGATAATATTGTTATTTATCTTGATATCAGTTCAAGTGAGATGATTATTATAATTTATATCTTCAAGTGAGATGGCAATTTTTTTTTATTTTAATAATATTACGTGAAAAAAAACAAAATTACTAAAGAAGAGAAAAATATGTTCATATCTCGTATATACTTCTAAAGTAGTAACACTGAGAACAAAGTTTATGAAATATTATGGATCAATCGTATGTCTTCTTATGGCCAAGAAAAACAATGTGCTTTTGATAAAAAAAACAAGAATCTTGTCCAAAATATTCTACTAAATTCCCTGAAGTGAATGAAATAATATAAAGACAAACTTGATATATCATGATAATTATGATGATGGTACTCATGATGACAAAATCAAATATGACACACTTAGATGTCACATGTCTCTTTGAATAAGTGGATCAAATCAATGACTCTTTTATTGATATGATTTAATATATCATAAATTGTATATGATTAATTTCTGATGTTCTCTTGAGTTAAGTGTGATTTTTTTTTCCATATTTGAAGTTTTCATGTTATGATACTTTCTTAATTTTTATGCATTTTCTTTCCTTAATAAAAGAAAATTGGACAATTCTTATGCTTTTATTGATTTAATATCAATGATAACGGTATTTGCTTAATGAACAGTGTAGTGACACATTTTGTAAATAAAAATATTTCTTAATTTGATAATGAAGAAAGTCAATATTAATACAATATCAGGCACTGCAACTTTTATTGAAGGCTCCGGAAGAGCTAACATTATATTGTCTTGAGTGACAAAATTAACTATTAAAGTGCCTTGCTTTCTTCTAAATCAAAGAGAAATTTGGTAAGTTTTAAAGATGTACACCAAAATAACTATTATATTGAATCTGTTAACGAGACAAATATAGAATATTTTTATATTACATCTATTGTCTTAAGAGAAAAATGTATATTAAAAATGTTACGTACCTTATCTTTCAATTTATACTACACATATATTGATGCAATTGAGATAAATGCAGTAGTAAACCAAAAGTTTACAATTATAAGAACTTTTATTGTTTGACATGATCGGTTGGGTCATACCAAATCAATTATGATGTGAAGAATTATTGAAAATTTAAATGATATGTATTGAAGAACTAGAAGATTCTTCACTTTAATTAATTCTCAGTTGTTGCATGTTCACAAGGAAAATTGATTGTTAAACCATCAAAAATTAAAGTTAATATTAAATTCCTTGCATTTTTGGAACGAATTTATGAAAATATATATGGGTTTTTAATCTGGCATATGGACCATTTAGGTATTTTATGGTATTAATAGATGTATCTACTAGATGGTTCCATATTTGCCCATTATCTACTTGCAATTTGGCATTTGCAAGATTAATTGCTCAAATAATCTATTTGTTAGCCCAATTTTTAGAATATGCAATAAAGTCTATCATCTTGATAATGTTGGAGAATTTACATCTTAAGTTTTTGATGATTATTGTTTGTCAACTGGGATTATAATTGAGCATTCTTTTGCTCATATACATACATAAAATGAGTTAGCAGAATATCTTATTAAAAGATTAAAATTGATTATTAGACATTTACTTAGGAGAATAAAACTATCCAATTCTATTTGGGGACATGCCATAATGTATGCAATAGCATTTATTCACATAAGACCAACTGATATCATAAATATTGCCCATTACAATTTGTTACTGGTTAAGAATCAAATATCTCCCATCTAAGAATTTTTTATTGTTCGGTTTATGTCACAATTGGTCTATCACAGCGCACTAATATGGGTTTAAAAAGAAGGTTGGGAAAATATATTAGATATGAATCATATTCAATTATTAAGTATTTTAAAACTCTTACAAGTGATATTTTTATAGTACGATTTGTCGACTGTCATTTTAATGAAATAGTTTTTCTGGCCTTAAAATGGAGAAAAGAAACAGTTGGGAAAAGAATGTACAAATCAATATGAACCTAAAGTTCAAAAAATAATTTATTTGTAAAAATAGCTAATCAACTATCTGATGTATTTAATGACTCAAAGAAAATGACAAAGTCATATATACCAGCTGATAATACTCCAAAAATAATTGATGTCCCAATAGGACTATGCATAGCTAATGAATCCAACGCACGTTTGAAAACATGGTAGACCAATCTGTTCTAAAGATAAAAAAAATGTCCATGAAAAAAGAAATGAGCTATTAATCAAAATGGTCTTATTAAGGATGCTAATATTCCAGTAAGAAATGATGGACATAATTAAAACCCCAAAAGAGGTTCAGGTACCTGAAAATAATGAAAAATATTCAGTTCTCAATAAATTATGTCAATATTGAAAATGATGGAATTGAAGAAATAATTGTCTGACAATAATTTTATATGTAAAATAACACTTGATGTTATAAACAGAAAATGAGATTCATGAACCAAGGATAGTTGAAGAATGTTGGCATAGAAATGATTGGTTAAAATGAAAGACGCAATTCAAGCTAAATTAAATTCGCTCGTAAAAAATGAGGTATTTGAACTTGTAGTCCAAACATAAAAGGATATAAAATCAATAACATAAAAATGAGTCTTTGTGTAAAAATAAAATGAGAATAATAAAGTTGTGGGATATAAATCACAACTCGTTACACAAAGATTTTTCACAAAGACCAAATATTAATTATAAAGGGGCATATTCTCATGGGTGGATGCAACCATTAAGAATTCTTATCAACTTTGCAGTTTGAAAAAATTTAAATACGCGTCTTATGAATGTAATCATATAACTTACTTATTTATATGAAAATCCATAAAGAATTTTAAATGCTTGAAGCATGTAATTCAATTTCTCGAGAAATGTACTAAAAGGGTTTGTGTGAATTAAAGCAATCCTGACTCATGAGTTATAAACAACTCAATGACTATTTATTAATGGAATGTCCCATTTGCCTAATTATTTTATAAAGAAATCTAATTCTGTATTTGCTATAATTATTAATGATTTGAACGTCATTGGAACTTTTGATGAAATTTCAAAAGTAGAAGTAAACTATTTAAATAAAGAATTTGAGATGACTGACATTAAGTCTCGACTTGCAGATTGAGTATTTAACTGGAGGGATTTTTTGTTCATCAATCAAGTTATATTAAAAATGTATTAAAATATTTTTAATATGGATAAATCCCATCCAATAAGTTCTCATGTGGTTGTTCGATCCTCTGATATGAAAAATATCATTTTCGTCATCGAGATGATGATGAAAAAATTCTTGATCCTAAAGTACCATATTTTAGAATTATTGACGCACCAACATATCTTGCTAGTTTGTACAAGACTTAGCATAGTTTTCTCTATTAATTTATTAGCAAGATATAGTTTTTTTCCAACTAGAATACACTATAATGGTATTAAACAGTTTATTTGATATCTCAGAGAAACAATATATATGAGTTTGTTTTATTCAAATGATTAAAAGTCGGAATTAATTAAATATGTTAATACTGAATATTTGTCTGATCTACACAAAATACAATCACAAATAGATTAATTATTTACATACAGTGGTATTGGTATTTCTTGGCGCTCTACAAAACAAATTCTTATAGCCATTTCTTTAAATCATGCTGAAATCTTGGCAACACATGAAGTAAGTCGAGAATACGTATGGTTGAAATCTCTCATTCAACATATGAGAAACTTGCGATTTTTCATTTAATAAAGAAAATCCAATAGTGTTAATGTAACATTTATAGCCCAAATTAAAGGATGTTATATTAAAAGAGATAGCACTAAGTACATTTCACCAAAATCTTTTTTTCACGTACGAACTTCAAAAGAAAGAGGATATAGATATCCATCAAATTCGCTCTAGTAACAACTTAATAGATCTATTCACAAAAACATTACCTATTACAACATTTAAAAAATTGAGATATGATATTGGAATACATCGACATAAAGATATTATATGAATGAGGAGAGCTTTTCTTTGACCAAGATTTTTATCCCATTGAGTTTTTACTGACAATGTTTTTAATGACGCAGTTTATAATGCATATTTACACAAGAATGATGTACTATTTTTCTTTTACTAATTTTTTTTTCATAAAGTTTTAACGAAACATATTCTTTGTATATGAGTATCCAAGGGGGAATGTTGTAAATATATAAAATGAATATCCATTTATAAGTGGTGCACTAAATTTGTCAAGTGGTACACTAATTTCACTTTTATTCAGTGTTTATTATTTTGTGTTAAATTATGAAAATGACACATTATAATGTTAGTTATTATAAATAAATGGTATTCTTCAATATATAATAAACAATTAGAAAGAAAATTTGAAGTTTTCATTTGCATTCTTCTTTTTAGTATTCATTTACAATAATTCTTTACTTTCTATCATTTATTACATATAATTTCTCATCATTTTACAACACATCTGAATTTTTTGAATATTATGCTAATTTATGTGAGTAATGTTGTAGCTGCATAGAGGGACATTTGTTTATTGTTGCTGGAGTGCAAATTGAAAGCACTTTATCAATTCCATTCATAATGTTGTTGTAAACTGAAGTTGATAGATATCAATTAATTGTAAGCATAAAGAGTTTGAGAAGCTGAATATTGAATTTGGATGGCTACATTATTCTTTTCAAGTGTTTGGTTTGGTTCTGAGCCAAATTTTTATTACTTATTTATCATTTCTTTTTTTTAAATGGTTTTACCAAAATTCTATCAAAATTTTTGAATTTTTTTATGAATCGAACCGAATTATCGGTTCAAGTTTGGTGAAATAATGTATTAAAATTTTAATTTGATTCGATTCATTCACACCTCTAAATGTGTGTACACAAATATATTTCCTAAAATTTCATGGTTATAGTTTGAATTTATTAAAATGCGGGAGAGAACGAGAATTACGCCAAACTTATTTGTTTTTTTTCCCCCTAAATTAGAATTCATAAGACATATGCGTACATAAGTTCGATAATCCACTTCAGGTTTTTTAACATTAGGAGCCCAATTGGGCCTTTTAAGCCCAATAGGCTTCGCAATAAGAAATATTCCACTGGTTGGGCTTACCGTGCTACCTGCAGCAGCAGCGCGTGGTAAACACCACTAGCGAAGCCAACCGACACGCAAGCGTACAGGAGTCGACAGGCAGCGGGCCTCTGCGGCACGTGTTACTAAAAAATTTACAGTACCTCCTCTCCCACGAAACCCTCGAAAAGGATTAAGAAGGCAGAAGGGCTGAGAGAAACTATGGCAAACTTACCTCCTCCTCTGAACCTGAAAGCCGCCCCCTTTGAAGCGGGCAGCAGCTCTTCTGCAGCAACCAATAAGGATCGCAAAATGCAATCGGCAGAGCAGCTTGTTCTCGATCTCTGCAATCCTGATTTCCGGGAAAACGCCCTTCTCGAACTCTCCAAGGTTTTAAATTATTTTATTCTCCTTCCTTTGTCGTTCCCTATTACTTATCCTTGTTTTTGTTGGGTTTTTCATGCTTTGAAGTGTTATTCTTATTTATTCTCCTTGTGCTGATTGGAATTTTTGGTGTTCTCCTACAATTTATGTGTCGGTTTTTTCACCGTTCTTTCCATGAATTTGTAAAAACCCTTGAGCGCACATTGGCGGCGGAACTAAAAGCTGGCCGTGATAAGGGGAAATTAGTGTGGTGATTTTAAAGAGGGAAATTGAGAGATAACAGAAGCATGGCGGCGCCACAAAACAAAAACCCCACCCCCCACACCAAAAAGAAAAAAGTGAAAAAAGAAAATGAAGATCTTATGTCTAAATTGTGGGCAATGTGCTCGCTTAAAGTGCGTAACTTCCATTCTTTCGAGCAGAATTGGCTGTCCCCTCTATGTAGTTCATAAATAATGAAGAAGTGTGCTTCGGGCTTTAGGTCTCACTTCATTTATTCTTTCTGTTGACAGTTTGATTCTTGCTGGTTAATCATTTTGGTCAACTGTTATTTCATCTGTCTTATACACTGTTTTCTATCCATTCTAGTAGAAGAGAGAACTATTTCAAGATTTGGCTCCTTTGCTGTGGAACTCCTTTGGTACAATAGCTGCTCTTCTGCAGGTTTGTTTTAAACATTAGCCACTTTGGTCTGCCCTCTTCCTGCTTTGCAGGGTTGGCCACTAATTATTGGGCAAATGCTTGAAACCACGGTGACTTTTAGTTTGCAATTTACTTTATGTTTCATCAATTGAGATAATAGTTTGTAATTTACTTAAAGTAGTTTTTTGATAATAACTCGGATTGCCTTATTTCTGTTACCTTGTCATCTCAGTATATAATTTATGTTTTCTGTGTTTCATCTATTTAGCTAGTTGTGGAAACAACACAATAATTGGGAGTTCCAAGCAATAAGAAATCTCATGAACCTGAAAAAGGGAAGGTCCTTGCTAAATCTACTAAGTTTTTGGAGAGCCCATTATGGCTAATGAGATCTATCCATTTGTAGTCTAATTACTAACTTATATTTGATCTGTTTTCATTTTATTGGAATTGGGGAATTATTATGACTGAATTCGACATCTGAGATGGAAAATTTGTGCAAACTTTTTGCTTCATATTCTGAGGAGGAAATTCGAAAACTTAGTAATTGTTCTTCTTCTCATTTTATTTTGAATTTTACATAACAATTGGGTTTTTCTTTGGTCATATTAGCTGCTTTTAGTTTTTGGATTTATTTCTTCTTGAGCTTTGGTTTCTTTTTCATCCTCACGCCATCATATTGGGCATTTTGGACATCTGTTTTTATTGGTGTTACTTTTTTTTGGGTTCGTTTGACCTCCTGCAGGAAATAGTCTCTATTTACCCAGTTTTATCACCGCCGAACCTAACTCCTGCCCAATCAAACAGAGTTTGCAATGCACTCGCTCTTCTTCAGGTATTATGTTTTTATGTTTTCAAATTTACCTCAAATTTTCTTATCGTCTTCTGTGTAGGGTGGTTATGGGATTGGTTATTTTGTTATATATATTTTTTGCCATATAATAAACTATTCTGTAGTTGTCTGTCTATGAGCTTTTGTTTCTTTTACATGGTTTGGTAGCCAAATGCACATTTGTCATTGCATAACTAAGACGGAATCTATGTTTTTATGGTTTGCATTGACGTTGCTGCAGTAATGGCTAATACTTCTATTATATGTTCTGTTTTGCACGTGGACATATTTTAGTGGATTTGTTTATCTCTGCAACCCTCTCTTCTCCCTTAACTCCCTTTCACAATAGACAAAAATATCAGCCCCCAAGAAGTTGGTTGCTAGAAAATAAAGTTTTGTCCATGTAAAAAAAAGTAAATGAATTAACCGATGACTAGAGAAGGCAAATATCTTTTCCTTTCTGTCTGGAACTAACGTTGATGATTTTATTTGTTGCAGTGTGTGGCCTCACATCCGGATACTAGAATGTTGTTCCTCAATGGTAATTTTCTTCGTTGTATGGACATACAAGTTTTTTGTTTCTGTATCTATGCACGAGATTAAGACATCAACCTAGGGCTCTTTCCACGATTGGGTAATATTGGTGCCTCTTCTTTTTCCCTTTTTTTTTTTGGGTGGGGGGTGGGGGTGGGGGTGGGTGGGAACAGGGAGTTCCTACTGTATATTCTGCGTGCTTTGATTTGTTATTGATTCTAGTTCTATATTGTGGTCAAGTGATTAGGATGGGGCTGATCGCATTCAGTGGCGCTGTGCTCTTTTTCACCTGATTATTTGGCATGGTGATAATTCTGCCATTGTTTTTTGCTGGAACAGATTGCCATTGTTGAATTATTGTTGACGAGATCTTATCTATTAACTTCAGTCTTTGGTGTTTGATCTTTCCATAATTCTTGTTTTTGTACTTGTAAGGTCAATGAAACTGTTACATTTTTTGGATTTACATATATATGGCTGCTGGGAACCTTTAAATGGGCCTTTTCCATCTGATGTTTTACTGTTGCAGCTCACATCCCTCTGTACCTGTATCCTTTTCTTAATACCACCAGCAAATCAAGGCCCTTTGAGTACTTGAGGCTTACGAGTTTAGGAGTCATTGGTGCTTTGGTGAAGGTATTCCCTGTTCACCAATTTAATTTTCCAATATTGTGCACAAATAGCAAGCTTTGCCTTTATGCTCTTTCACAAGGAATTCATTGTACGAATTGGTTGTTGGTTAGTTATTTTGCTCCTCACCTAACCTAACAGCCATATGGATGTATGAGGAGTTGGTTTTAGTAGCAATTCAGCTCTAAATTGCCTAATCTGCACTTGAAACAATTCAAACCTTCAATATTCTGGTTTCTTTGTTTATTAGTTTCAGCTCTTTCCCATCTTTGTTTTCCGTGAATGATATTTACTGAATTGAATAAATGATGAATTTCATGTCGATATTGTCCTTATGATATATGTCCCAGATGCGATTTCCAAAATCTCTCTTGTGGAATGTAAATAATGTTTAGTTTATGCAGTAGTGCTTTAATGCCTTCCCCTGTTAGTGTTTGTCCTCTTCGTTCACATTTTTTAATTTGTAATTTTTTTAATTTTTGTGTTTGCTTTTCTTCATTACGTCCTTAATAATAAAAAATTTTTGTCTTGTGTTTTGGTTCCCAGGTTGATGACACTGAAGTTATCAGTTTCCTTCTCTCTACTGAGATCATTCCCTTGTGCTTGCGCACAATGGAGATGGGAAGTGAATTGTCCAAAACAGTTGAGTTTCTTCTAAGCATTTTGCCAATAAGGAAACATTATAGGTTCATATAATAAAGTTTATATTTTTGCTGCTTGGTTTTGATAGCTGTGGAACTGTTTTGAAATAATGATGTTTCTTTAGGTTCGGTGTTGATTGTGTAGCTTTTTTCTTTAACCTGAACCAAATGTTGCTAATACAGTATACTAGACTGTGTATGAACTGATTTAATGGGTTCAAGATTTTGTTTCATGAGCAGAAGATAGTTATCTCTTTAACTTGTGAGAATTTATTATTTTAGTGAAATGATTTAATGGGTTCAAGATATTTGTGACCTTTAATAGGCTCACTTGGCGCACAGTTTTTCACAAATGTAATGGGATATGAATGACATGATGTCCTCTAGCTGCAGTACTTATACTGGTCTCTGTTTACATGGGTGTCTCGTGTTTAAACACCGACTAATTTGATTTTCTCAATTTATATTTAAGTCTGTTGTAGAGGGTTGTGAATGTGAGAGTTCTGTTGGCAGGTAGCAACATTCATTGTGCAGAAGATTTTACTTGATGATGTGGGTTTAGAGTACATATGCACCACAGCAGAACGGTTCTTTGCTGTAGGTAGGGTGCTGGGAAACATGGTTGCTGCGCTTGCTGAACAGCCTTCTTCTCGGCTTTTAAAGCACATTATCAGGTGCTACCTCCGACTGTCTGACAATCCGAGGTTGGTCAACAGCGTGTGGAGATTGGTTGCTTAACTCAATTTTTTTTTTCTGTTCAAATTTGTGCAATTAATTGGCGAAATCATTTTATTTTTTTTTTGGTTTTATGCAGAGCTTGTGATGCCCTTAGAAGTTGTCTGCCTGACATGCTTAGAGATGCAACATTTAGTGGCTGCCTTCGTGTATGTGTAATTAATATCATTTCTGATGTCACTAGAATTATATCTTTTTGTTGATTGATATGGTGAACGTTCTTAATGTTGTGTTTTCAGGAAGATCCAACTACAAGAAGGTGGTTACAGCAATTGCTTCATAACGTGCAAGGGCCTCGTGTAGCCATGCAAGCAGGAGGCGGATTTGATCATATGATGGTCAATTAAATGAAATTCCTAGTCATATAGTCAGTTCAGATATATAGGCAGCTGCTTTGCTTAATATGTTCCACAGTTATTTTAAAGGTTTGTGTGGCTGATTTTTGCTAGAATGAATCCTGAAAACTGGACTCTCGAACTGCTTTAATTAGCTTGAAGCAAAATACAAGGAATTTTGGCCCTTTGCTCGAATTGCAAGGCCTTCCGAGTAAGCATAGGGCTGTGCACATATTTTGGTCGTTTGTTGAGTTATTACTTTTAAATCATCTTTATTGTTGCCATCATGAGCCACGAACATGTTGCTAATGTGTTGCCTTGCTTTATTTTCCAACTATTGATGGATATTATCTTGTGGTGTGTACCATGTTCTTGACTACCAATTTGTATCCTCGGCACCTTTGCCAACTATTGATGGATATTATCTTGTAGTGTGTAGCATGTCCTAGACCACATAAAAATTGGCATACTCGGCGGGAAAAGTCTATGCGAACTTATTGTTAATTATTACAATTGTTACTGTAAAATAATAGCAAAACTAAAATTTTATAAATAAAATTAAATTATAAATTAATTAAATATATAATATAAGTTACAAATGAAATTAAAATTTATAATAAAATAATTTAGGGTGTAAATTGAGAATATAAATATTATATCAAATTTAGTGTTTCATTTGATATAAAATTACACCAAATTTGATGTTTTGGTGTCCCATTGAAGATGTTCTTAAAATATCAATATTTTAAAAGTGATTCCTATTTACGAATTATAGCAGCATTTTTATTAATCGAGCAGTTCGGTCGATTGATTATTTTTGAACTAATATGTACAAAATAAAGATAAATGATAAATAATTAATTAGAAAATATATATTAAAGCATAAAATTTAAATAATCAATATATGTAACTTAATATTAAATTTAAGATTTTTACAATATAAAAAAGGTTAAATAGTTCTTATTGTTTTGATTGATTTTTTGTCTGATTTAGTCGGTTTTGGATTGGCCTATTGATTTTTGATTGAATTTTTTATTTTTTACCCAGTTGGATCCGTTTTGCATTTTTCATTTTTCATTTTTTACCCAGTTGGATCGAACGGATTGATTGAATCGGTTGGATGGCAGTCCCTATGAAGTCAGTTAAGACCTTTTCACTGTACAAACCAAACTTTTATCTTAAAGTTGTTGATCAACGGGGACATAAGTTAATAAGAGTCCGGACAGGTGGAAAACCCTCCGAGAAATCTCAGTGAACATCGGGAGAAAATATATGTGCGTGCACTCGGACATTGCTGTATGTTCATTTGGTTACTCATCTCAACTACTAGACAACATTGACTGAAATATAATTTCCTCATTAAGTGCAGGCATGCTTCTGTCAAAGAATCTGTAGCTCATGATAAAATAAATGGAAGGATAAACCTACTACTATCTTAAAATTTAATTTAAAGCAATTTTGGATAATGAATAAATATATTGACTGACAGATAATTCCCTGTTAACCGTGCTACACGCCTACATCCATCAATTGGTATTGGTTGAAAAATATCTTTTGAGGGAATATGATCTACGACATTAAATCGTTTTCAAAAATTCTAATAGTGATTTATGACGTGACAATCAGATATTCGAATTTGATTTCAATTTATTAATGAGTATCAATTTATTAATTTTTTTCAAAATAAAAGGATTATGATATCTGAATTGGCGGTTAGGTTGATGCTATGAATTTTTTTATTTATTTTTTTAATAATTGAAATGAATACCTTGTTTGAAATATATTGAGATTTTTTTATCGTCATAAAAAATTTACAAAGTTAATTCAATATGGGACAATGCAATTACTTTTATCAATTAAAGATAGAATTTTTTTATAAAATATTATATTTTAATAAAATAATTATCAAAATATCGTGAGTTCAATTTTTATGACTTAGATGGACTAAATTTTTTTAATTTTTTAATTTTTTTATTGGAGATAAAAATATAAAATTGATGGTATTATCTCGTGACTCAAATCGTTTACCTTTGTTTGGGTAACCCTTTGTGTTTTTTATTTTTATTTTTTTTAAAATTTAAATAATATAATTTTATATATATATATAATTATTAATTAAAATGTGTCAATTGTATATATATATATATATAATTTATTCATATTTTGTGTATTTAATATTTTTTATAATTATATTATTACACACATAAATATAAAATATTTAAATTTTAAATAAAATTTAATTAATTATTTAAAAAAATTATTATATAAATAAATAAAATAATTAAATTAAATATATTATATACAATAATTATAAAAAACAAATTTTATGAATAGCATAATTATGGAAAACGTCTCAAAGTGGGAAACCGAAACCGACAAAAGTGAAAGGATTCCTTATTCCGACACAGAATGCACTACTCTCCACACTTTACACTAACGTTTTCATCTTTTCTCCTTATCAAATCTTTCGCTTTTTCTATGGGAATCCGCACCTGTCTTCAACGGTTAATTCTGTATTTTCTTCTCCAATTCCAACAAAAAGCGAATTCAATTTCAAAGACGCTAAACCATTTACTAGTCGCACTAGCCTCGCTCCTTACCAACTTTAAATTCGGTTTGGGAACAGTCCCACGCACTATACTCCTTGTTAACCCCCTCCCCTCCCCCCGCCGCGATCCCCGACGCACTCACAGTAAAGAAAATTAATCTTGAATTATACCACCACGATGGAGTTGCCGGCGAATGCTCCGACGGTGAAGTACACGTACACGTACACGCTTCCGCCGGAAGAGGATGACGAGAATCAAGAAATAGCGGACATGGAGGCGTCGGTAAGGGCGGTGGAGCATCTTCTCAACTACCGTTTCGAGAACAAGAAGCTTCTGGAAGAGGCTTTAACTCACTCCTCCTACACCGACTCCGCCTCGTACCAGCGCCTCGAGTTCGTTGGAGACGCCGCTCTTGGCTTAGCCATCTCGAATTACGTTTTCCTCCGCTACCCCGATCTCGACCCCGGCAAGCTCTCACTTGTACGCGCCGCCAACATCAGCACCGAGAAGCTCGCACGCGTCGCCGTCCGCCACAAGCTTTATAAGTATGTCCGCCATAACGTCACCGCGCTTGACAAAAAGGTATCTGCTCTTTCTTGTGAAAGAATCTGCACGGTACAATCGTTGAAGATTCATATGCTGTACCTTGCTTTTGCGCTTTTTTTTTTTCCTTTTTTCCTTGGGTTTTCTGATTTTTCCTTTGGGCTTAAATGCTGACCTTCTTGTCACTCAATGTGTGAATTTGGCCGTTTCTTTCTTTGAACAGGTATGACTGTTTGCTGATGTACAGATAAGCACAATGCTTGCCAAGTTTGAAGAGCATGTTTTTTAGTTATACAGTTTATGTGTAGAGTGTTAATATAGACTAATAAATGTGCATAGTCTTGTAATTGATGCATATTTCAATCTGTGGCCCCTTTGGGGCATGGCTTTGCTAGAGTTGAAAATGGTAAAGTTGGTTGAGTTATCTAATAAGCACTTGACTACTGGATGTTACATGATGATTCCTGTCACGGGCTCAATGATGGCTAAAAGTTCCTTGGTGCATCGAGTGTACTATGCACTTTTGATGGCCACGAGTAGCTTAGCACACGAAGGCATGCATCTTTCAGAGGTGCATGCATACTTGGTGCACCCAAGAATTGTTCCATTTATTGCCCACTAAATGTGTATCATCAAGTGCTTGTTGGGAAGCTAAGCCAACTTTTTTCATTTTGAACTCTATCGAAATCGTGTCCTTGTCACATCTGTCTTTCAGGTAGGAGACTTTGTGATGGCAGTACAACAAGAGGATGAAGCAGAGATTTACGGGGGTTTGGTTAAAGCCCCAAAAGTTCTTGCAGACATTGTGGAGTCGGTGGCAGCTGCTGTATATGTTGATTGCAACTTTGATTTGAAGGCTATGTGGGTGGTTAGTTCCGATTTGCTTTTTCTTGTCTAATTTGATAATATGTTTATTAATTTTTATGATCTATGTGTTAATAATTGGCTAAAATTCATTCGGACAGGAGAATATTAAGTGTCATAAACTTCATTATATGTTTGCCGAGGAAAAGTGCAGAAGTGTCTGAAATATAGCTTATCAGTATTTCTATGCAAAAATGATGGCTCATTTGGCAGTTGTAAATCTTTTTATGGAATTAAGAAGTTCCTAATTTTGTGATTTTACAGGCTTTTCTCAATTTCAGTGTAATTTGTTTATGGTAATAACCCCAGCATACCCAAATTTTGCGGCTTAAGTTGCTTATAAGTTATCTTTTGTTTTGCTTTAGATCTTTAGAGACCTTCTAGAGCCTATAGTTATGCTTGATGCCCTGGAGCAACAACCACAACCTGTTACGGTGCTCTTTGAACTATGTCAAAAGGATGGAAAGCATGTTGATATAAAACATTGGAGAAAAGGAGAGAGGAATATTGCAAGTGTCTATGTTGATGGGCATTTTGTAGCCTCAGCTTCTTCTGAGCAAAAAGAGAATGCGAAGCTTCATGCTGCGAAGGCTGCTCTTCAGAAGTTGTCTTATGAATCCGGTGACGCAATGAATGTTGACATATTTAGCCAACTCAATGGGGACAATGAAATTGAAGGAGCAAAACAAAAGCTGCATGAGCTGTGTGGCAAGAAGAAATGGCCTAAACCAAATTACAAGTAAGCATTTTCTTGCCAGTGAGATCTTTATATGGCAATTTACTTGCGTATAAACATGTTTCGTAGCTTTTACTAAACTATTTGTTGGTTTTTCTAACTTTTTTGCCATGGGAGGGAGGAGCTTTATCCTGTGTCTAGGAACTGTGGCATTATCTTTGTGGAGTTAATTGCAGTGGCAAGTAAAAAATGTAGAACTTGACTATTCAATTTTAAATTAGATCAATTATAAAATATGGATATCCGAGAAAGTATATGCCACTTTCTGATGTATGATGTCTAATTATAATTACTGAGATTGTTTGGTTGGGGGCAGAGGAAAGATATTGTTGTAGTTTTTGCCTTTTAATACGCTTAATGGGGTTGCACAATGTATGGATTTGGAGTAAGAGGTAAAGATGACTGGTCAGACATAGTTGTAATACAGAAGATGCCTGACCATTTGCTAGCTCTGAAATTAGAATATGGAAGTATAATACATGTAAAGTTGTTATGATAGTCTAGCTAAGCCAGGGATGGCTTATTTTGTTTCCCTTGAATTGTCACACACATTTACTATCCAAAATCGTCGACTTTATTATTTGTGCTAATCCTGCATTTGCAGAAACTCATTTTGTAATCCAACTAAATTTCAATCGTAAAACTAGATTGTGAGGATATATTCTTTCTTAGGTGCAGCAAGATTTGATGAAATGAGGAACTTCCATGTTAACTCTAACCACAATAAAGTTTAAAGACTTGTTTTTTTTTTACCGATGCATGTCATTTTAGCAGTTTCGGCACAAACACGTCAAATTGCATATTCTAAAGTAGAGGTGTTTTTGTCATACTTATCATTTCCTCTTTCCAATTTGACAAAACTGTGATATTGAAAGAAATATTGAAAGGGGAGAGAAATTATTTATTCCCCTTTGTTATATAACCAATTAGATCTTTTTGATGCCTGTCAAATGAGATACTATTTTCCCCCTTGTTATGTAACCCATTAGATCTTATTAAATATTTGATGCCTGTTGCAGAATCCAGAGAGAGGTTGGTCGTGCTCATGAGAAGAGATATGTAAGCTCCGTCGAAGTTGAAGGTGTACTCCTTGTGATGGGGAATGAGAAGTCACGAGTAAAGGAGGCAGAGAACTCAGCAGCTTCTATAATGCTGCATAGTCTAAACGAGTCTAAGTACATATGATTTTCTACAGAACATAATCCTCCTAGTGTTGAAATAATTTTCTGGATGCTTCTCATGGATTGAAAATAGAGATGTTAAGTTATATCACCTAATTCCTGAAAATATGTTATTGTGCCCGGCCACATATTCAGGCTTCACTACATGTACTACTTATTCAGGCTTCACTACATGTACGATTCTTGATTCTTGATAATAATTTACCTAGTTACAGACGCTTTTTAACCAGTTGAAGTGCTTGAAGTAATAACTTCCTAAACTTCGTTATATTGACTCTTACATGCTGCTGGTCAAGGTACACTGCCCGAACTGCTCGATATCCCTTTGCGTAGACTGATCCTGGATCTGTGATAATAGAATGATTGCGTCCATACAATTCCATGAGTGAGCTTTCCTCTGGTTCGATCTTGTACCGTAGGTAATGCACATCCATTGCACGGGCCGGGTTGCCATAATAGTTGGCCGAGGCCCATTCCATGCCCAGTGGTTCTACTTGCACCATTACTGCGCCAGCAGGCAAGAACAACTCATTTGTAAGCCCAGCTCCATGAGCGCCCACCAGCACACTGCACGAGTTGACCGTGTTGGCAAATTTGTTTAGATTTGCTGCCTCCGTCGTTCTGGCAACGACAACTCTGAATCCCAATCCTCTCATCATGGCAACCATCTCATCTTCATTTAGAAACTTCCTTGTTTTCTCGCGGGATATAAGCATCAGTGTTGGCTTTCTTATTTGGGAAACATGTGTGAACTTTAGGTCGTATGTTTCTCCAAGAAACAGCCGGAAATCACGCATTGAGTATCCGCCTGGAATGTCACTGGGATTCAGAGCCAGATTATCATGGTACTTAAGCCCAAGAATCAAACCCGGAAAGCAATGCACGCTTGCATTTGCAGCCGGGTTCATGACCTCATAACTGGATAGTCGAGAAAAAATCTTGCTATATTTACTCATGAACAAAGGGCTGTAATCCTCCAGGATGAGGAGCACGCGGGATTGGAAATGCTTAGTGGTGATGAAAAGGGGAATGATAATGTCATTGAATTCATGGAATAAGTTCCCCGATATGCCAGATGAGAAGATTACAGCAGGGATATCATGGTTGTATTGGCAAACAGGTGGCTTATTGTTTCCATGCAATATATTGACTGGTGTGATATACTGGAGAAGGTACTTATCCTTCTGCAGAGCATATGGCTTAACACTAGTTTCTTCTTGCACAGTATGAGTTGACGAATCGTAAACTGTGACATTGTTCCGGGTGTCGATCCTTATTGGTAGATTTGCTATACAAACAATAGAGTTTTCAGCAATATCACAAGCAAATCCACTGGTTTGTAGCTTTCTTCGATCTTCTCCTGCTCAGACAAATCACTTTGGTTGTAAACTACAACAATGTGGTCTGGAAGAAAATAGTAGCAGAATATTTTGCTGTTCTGTTATTGGCCCATTAAAAGGAAAAATAAGACATAATTACTAACCTCGGACAAGTCTTGCTAAAAGGGATTTCAATGGCTTATGCTCTCCAACTTGTGAACTTGAGAAGTGTTGCATCCCTGTCATTGCCAAACAAGTTGAACACCTTACATTATGTTAATTAATGACAGGCAAATCTAGGAAATAAGAAAAAATAAGAAAAAAAAAAAAAGAAAGAAAAAAGGACAATGCACAAAGGTAGAGTTACATTGATCAAATAGAACAATATTTCCCCCGAAAAAGTCAGCAAAAAGCAAAGGGACGATAAGTAAGCAAGTTATGGGAGCTGCACCAAAAAACAGCCTTCTCCTACTCTTCTCCATCCAGAAGTTGCTGCAATTCCATAGAAAAGATGTAACATTAACATGATAAATACTATTGTTTAATTTAATAAGTCAACTCTTTTGTGATTCTTGGTTCTCGTTTTCTTCTCGTTTTTCTTAGTCCTTGATTTTTAATTAAATATTCTTTTAGTATTAAATTTATTCGACCTCTTACGAGCAAGTATTAAGGTAAATTTATTACTGTTTTTAAGTATCGCTAAAGCATCTAATTTGGAATCAAAATCTGACATAGTATTCACATGGTTTTTGGATAGATCCTTATAAATATAGGGAAATGGCGCAAAGGATCGTTTTGCAGAATTTAACAGAAATAGTGGAGATGAAAACATAAGAGCAACTCCTGTACAAAACTGGGGCTGCTAACATGATCAAGAACCATATTTGGATCTTGGATTTTAGTAAGAAAAAAAAATATTTTTTTACTTTAAACAATGTAACTTTATGTTTTAAACGTTTTTGTTTTACTTCTGAATTTTTTTACTGAGTCCAAACCATTAGGGGGAAAGAAAAATGCAAATGCAGGAATCGGGCAAGAAGATCTGGTCAAACAAAGAATACTTTATATTAAAAAAATTATTGGAAAATGCATCTTGTTAGAATCTCACAATCTCACGATAACATAAAAGTAAGTATATTTGGTACCGCTGATTGCATTCTTAATCTTCCCTGATTAATTTTGTCGGGAGATAAACAGTTAAAGTGTAAATCACTTTAATTTATTCACACTTTCATAAGTAATGCATAGATATAAACATAAAAATATGATGCCGACACACTACAATAATTGAAAAAGTGCTTAAAGAAGTCATGTTTTTGAAGTGAAAATTGCCAAATAAAGTTTGTGAATGTATAAATCCAACATAGTTCAACAATTATTTTCAAATGCTGACAGATTATGAAAATGTAATAATTAAACAAAAATCCCAACAAATTAAAGATAACTATAAGCAATTCTTGATAATATATTGGAAACAAGTAAAAGGATTTAATTACTACTATTATTCCGTTAGTATTTCTATTGTCGCTATTATAATTAAAAAAAATATGAAACTTGTTAGAAAAATGTCAAAGATAAATAAAAATAAAGATTCATTAACTATTATTACTATTAATCATATTATTATTGCCCTTCTTGTTGTTGGTGGCAGTGGTGGCGATAGTATATTCTGATCATTATGAAAATTAGGAGTATAATTAGAACTCGAGTTTTGATTATAATAAAAAATGAGAATTATACACCTTAATCATAATTTTAAGGACAGCATGAAGAAACTTTCAACAAGTCCAAGTCATATAAACTATAATTCGACAGAATAATTTATTTAAGGAAATGCGTCCTGTGAGGTTAATTTCACAAACAACAATGATCTATTTCGTGGTAGCAAATAACAATAGGTGAAATTAATTTTGGGATTCAGTTTTGGTTAGAGAGAATGAATTGACAACATAGTGTTTTGGAGGTTGAAATTGCCTTCCAACCGCAGGCATTTCTATCCTAGTATCAAAAATGTCTTCCTCAATCAGGACATAATTTTGGATCCACTTATTTTTAGCTACCAACTTTTTTGCTTTAATAAAGAGGGTGATACGGATGGGTTTAATTTTTTTTTTTGAAATATTTTATAAAATATTAGAGAGTTTAATAAAATATTTTATAATATTTGATAAAAAATTTAAGATATGGGTTTATAAACTCCCTATATAATATGTTAGAACTTTATTTTATAAGTTTCTTTAAAAAAAAATTTAATTATTTTTTAAGATATTGATTGATTTTTTTAATTTTGACTATATTAATTACAAAATTATCATTACTAACATCTTATAAATTTTATAATTAAAAAAAATATTTCAAAAATAAAATTATATGTTTGGAAATCGTAAAATATAAGATTTTTTTTTAAATAAATTAAGCCAAATACCATCTAAAATCATCATATACCTGCAACTGCACGCCTTCCTCTACTTTTCATTTGATACGCCTGGACCACTTTCATATAAATGCCTTTTCCTTCTGTAATTTTTTTTTCTTTCAATTTTGACGAAATTTTCAACTATTATATTGGCATTAATTCATAGTTCATAACCAAACCTCTAGTAAATAATTTCAAAATATTTAATACCTCAAATTGTTGCCTCTCAAATACTGATTTGTGCTTTATCAATTTAAATATTAACCAAAGAGATCACTCAAATAATATTTTATACATAATTCTTGCTTTTTGCACTGAGAATTACATTAATGTATACATAATATTATCGACACCTCTTTCACCAAAACATATTTTGTGGAGTTACATTTAATTTAATGGTATTTAGAATTGAACTTCACTTATAAACTTTTAGTGGATGTTTGTAATAATAGCTTTTTGAAGTAGTGGATACTAGTTAGTAGTAAAAGTGGGGTATTTTTGAAAATTAGTTTGAGAATTTGTAAACCAGTAGAAATTAATGTTCGATATTAAAATAAATTAACTTATGGAGTAAAAGACTAAAAAACCTTTAATACCCAGAAATATTAGTATTTGGTTGAGATACAATAAATAAATATTAGCATAAAATGAATCTATTAATATAATTATTTAACTAGTAAGATACTAACCGAATTCTATTTACCAAGAAAAAAGAATTACTAATCAATTAATTAACTAACGATCAATTACCAAATTAGTAAATATCTATAATTGATCAAGGGTAATAGAAAATAATTAATTTAAAATCAAAATACATTTTCCTCCCCCTCCATTTTTTTGCTCGCTTTCTTTCTTCTTTCTTTACCTTGCAACCGTAAAGCCCAACCAACTTGGCCGCCCATCTAAACCGCCGTCGCTGTCCCACACTCACCCCCAACTACCGTGCACCCCGCCAGGAGCCAGGCCACCCACCCCACCCCAGAACTGTGCCACCATCCTTCCATCCAAACCCTTAACTTTTTATTGGGATGTAATTGAGGGGTTAAATGGGATTTTTAAAAAATTAACAAAGATATAAATGTCCGTAAAAAGTTTGGGAATATTTGCCAAAAAAACAGAAGTTGGAAAAATCAACCAAGGTGCCTTATTTTGACTTCTTTTAAGCCAAATACAAGCAGAAGCATGGTGTGCAAACAATTCACATTTACTTTCATTCAGCCAAAAGCTCAAAACTACTGATTTTTCAGTAGTTGCAAACATCCACTTACTCTTATAATTAATGGCTTCGGATAGAAATTAAAGTGGATTCTTTGTGCGTCTTAATGAAGCTATGCTATTAGTCCTCAAGTGAAGCAAAACTAGAATCAATTCTCAGTTTCCCATTCAAGCAAAGGTGTTGCAAGAACATGTTATAAAAGATCATAACAATTGGCCCTAAATTATGCGGGATGCAAGTCAATAATATCCGTGTTACATCATGTATATTTAGAATTAATTATTTTTTTGCTATCACAAAGAAAAAAATTAAAAGCAAATATTAGTTAAATATTTCTTGAGTGTTCTTATGTGGAATAACAATTTAAACACACAAAAGCTAAGGCATTATTCTACAACAGTGCGATCTGAAATTCAAGCAATTTACTAAACGAATCCTAATTCCTGAAACTTGGTTCCTGAATATTAAAATGTGGCGCGAGTCGAAGTCGAATTCTTCTGGAGGTAGACACTGAATATTAGTATCTCTTATGTGGCCATAGAACTTTCATGGGGTGGGTGGTGATTTGAAAAATCGAATTGATCTTGAAATATTTGAGTATGTAAAGATTTGAAACACTAAAACACGTCAAATTTGTTGGGCGGTCTTGATGGCTAAAATACGAATTGATAGGTAAATATGATTTAGGTGTTTCAATATAATTGATTATCCAGTCTTATCACCTCCAAGCATTAATGGTGAGATTTCGAATTGAACAGGGCTCCATGTAAAAAAATCTTTAGATAAATAAGATATTTTAATATTTTTTAAGAATAAATTAATAATTTCAGTATTTTTTACGTCGTTGTTTTCACCCTATCCATCGGAGAATTGCACCAATTTCATCCTGTTCTATTATCCAAGAATTACGCCACGTTCATACTGTTCTATTAGTGTGTTGTCTAATCGTTTGATCGCTTTGACAAAAAGATGATGTTCAAAAAATAATTATAATCACACTGTAATTTTCATTTCTAGTGGCCTTCACCAGTGATTTTCTTGGTAAAAAGGTGAAATAAGAAGTAACTACATTTAGGCCATGATATTCCTTTGGTGTGTTCCAGAAGCTAAACAAGTTGCATTGTGAATTGAC
This sequence comes from Paulownia fortunei, assembly GCA_019321725.1. Taxonomy (NCBI): domain Eukaryota; kingdom Viridiplantae; phylum Streptophyta; class Magnoliopsida; order Lamiales; family Paulowniaceae; genus Paulownia; species Paulownia fortunei. Next base: position 8,242,898 of record CM033113.1, on the reverse strand, counting down.
TATGATTTCCTCATATCCGTCCAATTGGGAAATTTGATTTTTAGGGTTAGCATTAATATTATCTGGGTTGCTTGTCAACTCAGGAAAATTGCTGGCAGCTGCCTTTATTTTAATTTTATGTCATATTTCTATTCATTTTTTTTATGGTAAAATGTCTGGTTTAGATGAGAAGTCCCTCCATTCTCGACTACTATTTTGCTAAAACAATTACTTCCCACTTGTTATGTGAATATTGACTTAATTTTTATTTTTTTTGTACTTTTTTTTTCCCCCACACGATTGACCCTTGGCTAGCAACCGCTAGGCTGCCGGCGGTGTCGACAGTTTCCCACCATGGGCAATTCATATGTGCCAATTTCATGTTGAAAAGACTGGAAAATACTTGAACCTAATAGTGGAGAAGAAAATACCTGAATTCGCTGCAAACTTTTTGTAATGAATTACAATTTGCTCGACAGAATGAACCCTCTTTAAGGAAATATCCAAAACCTGATTCCCTCTTCTGAAAACTGGATTACTTTTTGTACACATCTGATTGTTAGGGGAGTTTGTACAATGAGAAGAAAATGTAACATAAAATTGCCTGATATGCATACGAGCAACATTCTTGACACTTCTGCTCAATTCCTCTCAGAGGCTAGAATCAAAAACAGCCTACTTTCACATGAATCCAAACTTCTCCTTGTAAAAATTACAGAGGTGAATCTCGAACAAGCAGTCATTATTACAGAGGTGAATCTCGAACAAGACTCATTGCTTCAACCATGGTCTCCCTAAACCTTGTAACATTAACTCTTACATTTTGGCCGTTAAGGTATACTTCCTTGCCTGCTTGGACAGGAAGTGCTCTGGGGTCTGTAATGGCTGTATGATTGCGTCGACCAAAGACTTTCAAAAGTGAGCTCTCCTCGGGTTCAATCTTGTATCTCAAATAATGCACACCCATTGCACGAGCCGGATTTCCATAATAAGTGGCAGCGGCCCATTCCAGGCCAATTAGATCTACTTGCACCATGACTGCGCCATCAGGCAAGAACAATTCGTTTGTGAGACCAGCTCCATGAGCTCCCACAAAGACGCTGCACGAGTTTATCATATTGGAAAATACATCCAAATTCGAAATCACCTTTGCTCTAGCAACGACAATTACTCGGAAGCCTAACTCTTCCATCATAGAAACTATTTCATCTTCGTTTAGAAACCTTCTCGTCGTTCTGCGAGATAAAAGCAAGACTGTTGGCTTTTTAATCTGAGACACGTGGCTATACTTCAGGTTTAATGATTCTCTAAGAAACTGCCTGAAGTTGCGCATTGAGAGCCCTGTTGGGATATCGCTGGAATTCAAAGCCAGATGGCCATGAAACTTTAGCCCAACTACTGCTCCTGGAAAGCAATGAACACTCTGATTTGCTGTCGGGTTCATGATCTCATAAGATGTCAACTGAGACAGGGCCTTGCCATATTTTCTTAGAAATGAAGGACTGTAATCCTCCAGGACAAAAAGCACGCGGGATTTGAACTGTCTGGTGGTAATGAAGAGAGGGATGATGATTTCGTTGATTTCATGGAACACGTTTCCCACGAAGCCACTGGATGAGAAGATTACAGCAGGAATTTCGTGGTTGTATTGACAAACCGGTGGCGTCGTATTTCCCTGCAATATTTTTACTGGTGTTACAGTTCTGAGAAGAACGTCGTCTTCTTGCCTTGCGTATGGCCGAATCAACGTTTCTTGTACCGATTGATTTGAGGGAAGGCTAATTGTCATTGTTCTGGTGTCAATCCGCACAGGTTGATTCGCCACACAATGCATAGAGTACACTTCAGGATTACACGCAAAGCCAGTGGCTTTGAGCTTTTTTTGGTCTTCCCCTGTTTAATGGCATAAAGATTAACGAATACCAAAAATTCAGTAGAACTGAAAAACAGCATACTCAGAAGAAACTTGAGAGGAAAAAGAACTGTTCTGACCTTTCACTAGTCTTGAGAGAAGAAAATCCAGGGACTCCTGCTTTTCGTCAACAGTTTCATTGATGATAACTTTTCTGCTGCTGGAAATAGTTTCAGAACCTGAGATATAGTGCAAGCCTGCCAATTCCAAAGAATAACTTATAAACTCAAGTTCAACCCGATAATCAAATGAAAGAAAACACGTAATAAAGGTAAAATTACGTTGCTCAAATTGAATATTGTTCCCCCATAAAACATCAGCATAGAGCAAAGGGAGAACAAGTAAGAAGATCCATGGAGTTACACGGAAAACCAGCTTTCTGGGCTCTTTCTCCATTTTCCACTAGTATGCAGACCAGCTAGAAGTTCTTGCACAGTATGCAAGAGAACGACTAATACGATGATGGAGAATCCCTAAGAGACTAAAATATTACCAGCTGATGAGATGTCAATTTCTTTTTTCTAGCCTTAATTTTTTGTTATTTTCAGTTTCTGTGTCATTCTTTTCATACTTTTAATAATAACTCTCATCATATAATTCAACCGCAGAGAGGAGACTTTTTAAGTGCAGGGTTGAGGCATCCCTTTGGTTATAACTACTGCTCAAGAATCAAGAACATTTTTAATTTATGCATAATTTGGCATTGATCTCTATTAAAACTATTAATCTGTTATCGCGACTTTTGTATAATACTTAGATTTTGAACAAGTCCAAGTATGACCTATTATTATTATTACTTTTATAGAATGCAGAGACTTAATGGGAAAAAGTAATCAAACCTTATAATAATCAGGCTGCTGTTAGTAACATACAAAGGATAAATCAAACGCAGCTTCTCTTCTTGTTAACAATTATTTGAGGGCTTTTCCCTGGAAGAAATAATGTACCTATACTGACTCTTATGCTATATGAAACAACAGCCAATCCGAAACCGTTAGACAAACTTACAAGTTGGAAACATTAATTTACTCGTGGAAATGAATCTTGTTAGAATTTCACTGTCAGAAATGCATAGAAATTAAGAATAAGGGTGTCGATTTTGATGCCAACATCGGTAGGCGTTTGGTTTTCATATTAACAAATTTTCTAATCTCTTTGACAGCCAGGAGATCCATAGTTATAAGGCAACTCCCTCGGTTTTTGAATTTTTATTTTTTTTTGTAATTTTAATCTTTTATTTTGACAAATGTAGGTAAAGAGGAATATTATCCGTATTTTTTTATTCTACTACTGTTTTTCGACCCTTTGAACTATTCAATGTTTTATAAAAGAAGAAGAAATTCAAATTCCACAACATTAATGGCCCATTTTAATGTAAACAAGAACCACAGCTTCCAATGTAAGGGGCCGCCTGCCGTGGTTTTTTTTTATTTTTTTTGGTAAAAGCAGGAAAAGAAAGACAAGTAGAAGAAATAACAAGTGGCTTTGTGAAATGACCAGCCTTTTTGGAAGGTTTTGTTCAAATTCTTTTGATTAAAGACTTTGATTTTTGGGTTGAAAACTACTTAAGTGGTAATCTTGTATAATTTTATCAGAACTTTGATGGAAACTGCTATTCTTTCATCTTTTTCTGATGAAGTATTGATGTCTGTCAGGACCAGATTCGATCGCACTCCCCAATTAATTATAAACAGCTAACTCCCGCTTAAGACGAGCTACATATGGTTGTCAGATTTAAAAATATAATAATAAATTGAAACGATGGCTTTCAATTTCCAATTTGTCATGTATCGTACACGATTTCCTTAATTTCCGATCAATTTTTGTAGTCACAATCCTGCATGCATCTAGACTTTTCCCAACTCTCAAGTCAATACTGATGCCTTCCCCTTCTTTACGTCATGACTCATGTGTACTCCTTTTTTCTTTTTTTTCTTCTGTTTTTTTTTTTTTTTTTGTTTTTTGGGTTGGGGGTGGGGGGATGGGATGTTAGCATAACGTGCACGAAAACTGTATTGATTTGCATTTTGTTGGTCTTGGTATTTTTCTTTATTCTGAATCTGATCATCATAAAGTCATTGACTCTCTCTGCCAAGTGCCAACAGATTTTTGCAGGTTTTGAAAGAAAGTTTATATCGATCAATACATATGCCATTTCAAGTTGAGGATGCTAAAATATATGTGGTTCCTTGTTTCTTGATAGTTTTGTGATAACAACAAAAATATATAGTATATCAATGACAATTCTTGTTGCTGCCCCTCCAAGCAATGAATGAAATGAAAGGGAATATCCTGCTTTGCAGAGATATAGTATAAAAAAAAAAAGCTACTCTTAAAAATTGTAGAACTAAGGCTCTTCCTTTTCCACAGTTGCTGCTTCAACCCTGTTACAACCTGATATGCTCCATTTACTAGTAAGATTCGTGTAAAAGAAGTGTATTCTTCCAGATACATCTAACATAATATAGTGCTTTCATATATGATTGTTAATATTGGTCTATAGAAACTTGATGCCTTCAACGTTCCACGATTGTTGTAATGATGTATCTCAGAACCGCAAGGCATTGGCTATGTATTATTAGAGATGCATCATCATATAAGATGTGAACTTCAATCACCAACCTTATTTGATGGCTTGGGGGATAAGCATTCAGGAGAGCAACTACAGCTAAAAAAGAAAAACATGGTAGCCAAATTACTTGTTAGAATCACCCTCAATTGAGTGTACTCACACTTGAATTCAATTCACAATGTCATACATCTCTCACTTGAATACAAAACTATTTTGGCATACGCTTTATAAAATCAGAGAATTTGAACAAATGGAAACAAAATGTGCCCTGAATTTTCCAGGCAATATGATGATTATCCATTATATGTACACACGCAAGATGCTTGATCCTTTATGCCTAATTGCGTTTGTGTCCAGTTACCTCAATAAATCGTCTACCCCGTTAATCTTTATTTACCTGCCCAATCTGTAACAATACTAAATGCTTCAACAAGTGTCTCCCTGAACCTAACGAGATTGACCCTCACATTCTGCTGATCAAGATACACAGTTCTGGCCGCTCTGTATCCGCCATTTCTGTAGACAGATCCAAGATCGGTGATGACAGAATGATTGCGTCCATACAATTTTAGAAGCGAACTCTCCTCTGCTTCAATCTTGTAGCGCAAGTAGTGCACACCCATTGCACGAGCCGTATCGCCGTAGTAGGTGTTGGAGGCCCACTCCGTGCCAAGTAGTTCTACTTGGATCATAACAGCACCAGAAGGCAAGAATATCTCGTTCGTCAGGCCAGCCCCATGAGCTCCAACCAACACGCTACAAGAATTAATCAGTTGGGAAAATTTGTTCAAATTTGATACCACTTTTGATCTTCTAATGACTATTACTTGAAAGCCTATCCCTTCCATCAGCGAAATCATTTCATCTTCGTTCAGAAACCTCCTTGTATTTGTACGAGATAAAAGCATTAACCTTGGTTTAGTTATCTGGGACACGTGCACGAACTTCAGACCATAAGCCTGTCGGAGAAAATGCCTGAAATCAGGCATTGCGTACCCTCCTGGAATGTCACTGGAATTTAGAGCCAAATTGTCGTGGTATTTGAGCCCAACTACGGAACCTGGGAAACAGTGCACACTTCCGTTTTCAGCCGGGTTCATGACCTCATAGGCCGACAAGTGAGACAAAACATTTCCGTATTTGCTCATGAACGATGGCTTGTAATCCTCAAGGATGAAGAGCACGCGGGATTGGAACTGTTTAGTAGTTATGAAAAGAGGGATGATGATTTCATTCATTTCGTGGAAGACGTTTCCCGTGCTGCCAGAGGAGAATATCACGGCAGGGATTTTGTGGTTGTATTGGCAAGGCGGCGGGACTGTGGTGTTTCTGTATTGAAGCATGTGGACTGGTGAGATAACTTTGAGATCATCTTCTTGTCTTGCATAAGGCCGAATCACTGTTTCTTGCTGCAAAGCCTGATCAGAGGGTATGTAAACTGTCATGTTCCTGGTGTCAATTCTTACAGGTTTATTTGATACACAAACAACGGAGTGAACAGCCTTGTCACATGCGAAACCTGTATCATCAAGATTTCTTCGATCCTCCCCTGTTTGCATATATCAAATTTTCGTTTTAGCATATCATAGCAGCTAAAATTGAAGATATTTCTGATCTCTAGCAAGAAAACAAAGTTTGTATATTATAACAGAACAGGAATGAACCACACACCTCTTACTAGTCTTGCGAAATGAAATTTCATGAATTCGTGCTCCTCCAGTGTTTTGTTGATGGCCTTTCCGCGGCTGAAGCTAGTTTCTGAGCTAGAAAAGTATTGCATCCCTGCCAGTTCCAAAGAAATTTAAACAACTCTGATGTTAGCCATAATCCGAGCTAAGAATACCAGCCAAATGCAAAGAAAACATGTAAAAAATGGTAGAATTACATCGATCAAACGGAATTCTGTTCCCCCAAAAGAAATCAACACCAACACAAAGCAAAGGCAGGGCAAGCAGGAAAAGAATTGGAGTGGCACCAAAAATCAGCCTCCTGGGCTCCTTCTCCATCATCTTCCACTAGTTCAGAAAGTTAGCTACAAGTCCTTTTGCATGTTATGAAAGAGACGAATTAAGTATGATGAAGCCGGCAATTCTTGAAGACTAAACTATTCTCAGCTGATGATCTGTCAATTATGAGCTTCCATCTTTCTTAAATCTGTCATTCTTTGCACATTTTTTTATTCTAATTATCAATCATTCTAACTATTTTATTTTATATCCCTATGACCAGTAAGAGTCTTTGAACCGCGGCAAAGCATTTCTTCAGTAGCTAACACTTGGAATATTATTATGGATGGCTATCTAGTGTCTTGACTTTAAATTAAGATCCAAAATTCCAATTTGTTATTAAATAAAAAAAAAACATTTTTTTTTTATTTTGGACCAAGCTTGTGCACAGGACTTGTTCAGGGACAAATATAAACATAATTAAGGGATTCAAAAGTCAAAATTGTAATGCTTAGAACTAGCAGAGATCGCGTTAGTATCATATTAATGCACATGGCCGTCTAAAACGGACCTTGCGGTGGAGTCATTTTACATTGAAGGCCGGTGCTAGACTGTACTCGGAAAATCAGAAAAAAAAGAAAAAAATATTTTTATCCTTTTAATTTTTTGTTGTAAATGAAAGCAACCTCAAGTGGACTGGTGTGGTATCTCTATTGGCTCTATAGATAAGAAGGCACAATGGAATCTTCATTCTACTAATTACTGGGTTGTTGCATGCTGACCGTAACATATTTTAATATAAAATAAGACAGTTCTTTTAATTTGGTGTTTAAAATATATTCTTTTAAATATAAATTTGATAAGCATTATATTAAAATTACGGAGTAAAAGTTTAAAGCGTATGAGATGACAGACAATCCAGAAATCTGCTGGGGAAACTTACTAGAAGACTTATCAGGAAGAGTTATTTAATGAATAATTAATTTCAAGAAATGTGAATAGTTAGAATATCACGATCAATTCGGCAAAAAATTAAGGCAGGGATGCCGTTGTTGATGTTAACATCCGCATGCTCTTTCTCAAAATAATATTTTTTTGTTAAATTGAAGAATAATTTTTTTCTAATACGCCTGACAGCTATGAGATTCTTCACTCGAAGGCAGCTCCCCGAATTTATTATGAAATAAACCATAAGCCATATTTTCAACAAGGAACATATATATATATATATATATATATACTATGGATGACGCCAAATTTTTGTTGATCCCTCTTTTTCTTAATACTTAATTAATTAATTAATTATTAATAAAAAATTGGGTTTGGTGGTCGTATTACCTCCTTAATTTTAAGTAGGAAAAAAAAAATAATTAGTGGAATGAAAAGTCGAGTTCTACAAGAATGGATGATGGTTCAACTTTAGTGCACATTACTTTTTTGTGTATTTCAAAGAAGAATAGAATCACTCATAATATAACATTAAAGTATTAAAGAAACATTAAAGTTGCTATTCACAAAGCGTAAACAAGTTGCATTAATATATTGACGTTTTTGTTTGCGTATATGAAATGGTCCTTCGCATTCTTCCAATTAGAAATGTGGGGGGTTTTGTTTTGAAAACTACATAAGCCAATAATGATTTACTTTGATTAATGAAAAAGCGGGTAAGTGGGATATAATAAAAGTGGATATTGCTAAAGACCACAATTATTTTTCTTTTTCAAATTTCAATCATATTAAGAATGAATAATTAATTAATTTTCAACCTTATTAAAGATATTTAATTAAACCGATGGTTTAGATATGCAAGTATAGTTTTCTTCTTTTCGTATGCTTCAACAGTTGACTCCGTGAAATGTGAAGTCAACAGCGACGCTCCTTCCAGCCCATGTAAACCAACACCCCCCCCCCCCCCCACCCCCAAACAAAAAAAAAAAAAAGAATAAGAAGAAAAAGAAAGAAAATTAAAAAAAAATATCTGAAGACCGAAAAGGAGTTCGGTTCATTGATTTGTCATTTTAATTTTAACTATCCCTTTTCGGGACTTACCTTTGTTTTCATTTGGATATGATTGAGGGTACAAGATGGATTAATGGTGTAAATCCAAAATAATTTGGACATGATTGAGGCTAAATGATCAATGAGTCACGTAAAGCAAAAATAGTTGGGAAAATATCACACCCTAAACTCAAGGTATCTCATTCTTTCAAATTCATAATTTGACAGCAATTTTTTCGTAGGAGACCTCAACTTGGAACCTCCAGGCATAACTCTTTTTTCTCTTTATTAATTTAAAAATAGTGTACAATATTAAAAAATTTAGAGTGTAGCCATTATGCTATTCATTCAAAACTAAATTATTTCTTTTTAATGAAAAAAAAAATAATTGAAAACGCGATTAGTATAGTAATTTATTTGAACAAAATCATACACTTGAAATATTCAAATTTAATTATAATTACTATTTAAAGGATGGATCCGTCGCTACAACCCACCCACAAAGACATCATGAAGTGTTTTATCACAAAGTATACGGATTCAGCACTATTATCATAAAACACATTTGAATCAATGATTTTTTTATAAAAGTAATATGTCATATCAATTAAATTACTACTTTATTAATATTTAAAATTAACTGTAAGAATGCTTAATAATAGTGCCAAAAAGGGTTTTTCATAATATGAGATTAGTGCAATCATACAGACTAAAAGCTCTAGGCTAATAATTTACCAATCCATGAATTAATTAAATGAGAGACTAAATTGATAGTAATATTTGTGCATGGAATGGGCTTGAACGTGCACAATATTTTTGACATGATTGCTGGATCCGCAACTCTAGGACGATCCGATCCGTACAAATAAACCATGCATATATAATATATACACACGACAGTTAAATTCATGTGCCAATCCCCCAAGCATGCATCAATTGCATTTATTTATCAACATTTCCATTTCCATCCCAATAGTCAACCCCACCTCCTTTTTCAAAAACCACGAGCATTCTGATGAGTTGACGAACTTGAGCAAATCTTATATATAATTTATATACAAATAACTAATTTTACGCGGTGTGATAATTGAATTTCTTGTTAATTTAATTGAAATTTTTCAGCGCATTCACACAGGATTTTCTCTTTTATGGGCAGAAAACTTTTTTGGGATTCCTCGACCTGAATGAAAAAAATTGACAAAATTTTTCATGCGTTCCATTTATAAAAGAAAATGAGTTTTTGCCTCGAATGGTCATATATCAATTAAAGTAAGGCCTGTCGAAAAATATATGATTCATATTAATTCGGTAAAAATAAAAATGTGAGAATTTATTTATTTATTTATTTTTAATGATTTAAGCTGACGGTAGCCAAGAAGTATATAATGGTGGCAAGTTGGTGAAGGGATGATAATCAAGATAAAGTATATAGTGAGAATGGGATAACTAGGGTATCATGGGTTTAAAAAATAAATTGGAAATGCTGCAAAGCGATATTTACTTTATTAATGCAGCTTACTAATTTTTAAATATGTTTAATGCTGTCTTATCTCCCATTATTTTCAACCTAAGTTTCCTTTTGTGCCTTTGGTCTTAGACAAGTGGGCTCGACCAAAGAGAAGTACAAAAAGAAATTGGGGTTGTGAATTGTGATAAGCCTATTATTCTGCCTTGTATTCCCATTTCCGATGATTTAGCAATGGGTTTTCTGGCTTCTTTTCTAGACTACTTTGTCTGTCAAGTTTTTTTTTTTTTGACTGTAATAGTCCAAAAAGTACGACTGCAAAGTTCTAAGTTTCAAATTGTCCACCCTCAAAGGCAAAGTGGTGTCTGCTATCTGTCCATACAAATCGTCAAATATGTGGTTCAATCCATGCTAAGTTTAGTACACTGAATGTATTGAATATTGCCATAAATGTTTTTTTTTTTATGTTAAATGAGATATTTAATATAAAATATATGCACTTAATATATATGTATTGAATGTAACATCCACAAGACGAGTCCTAATATATATATATATATATATATTGAATGTAGCGTTCACAAGACGAGTGATGTACAAACACATATAATGTGTAAGTTGATCCAAATATGTATTTCCTTCCTTTTTTTTCCCCTCTTTTTGGATGAATGCATGTACTTAACTTTGCAGTTAAAGCCATTGGCAAGAGTCATAACCGTGACATTACAACTTTTTTTTCACATGAAAAAATCCAATTGAAATTTCTTATCTAAGCAATTATTTGTCATCAAAGAAATTTTAGGATGACACTAACAACTTGAATAAATAATAATTTCATCTATATTTTAATTCTTAAATAGCGAGATAATATCCGAGATAGTTCTAGACATAACAAATACAATTTTTTTGAATAATTAACCCCTTTTCGAGCTAAAGCGTCTATAAAATGCATGTGGAATAGTTGCACACTTGCACCTAATATTCCTGGAGGAAGAATTGATGATTGAGATGTTCGCTTTGTTTCTTTCCCTAATGGAATCTCATGGTTTCCAGCTACATTATCAGAAGCTTGGATCCTTCTAATTATATAATGCATTTTGTAGAACTTGCTACTTGCTAATTTAATGCTCATGTTATTTTAGTGGGTAGCCAAGATCATGAATTTGTATGGGTTGGAACTAGTCTTTATATGCTGGGCCATAACACAATAGACATGTTCAAGTTGAGCATGTTTGTAGTTTGAACTTTGACTGGGCCTAAGAAAAGAAGAGCCCAAGTCCTCTTAAATAAGTCGGGCTTTGTAAAAATTGACTTTTAAGCTAAAAAATAAATTACAAATAAATATATAAATTGGTTTCTAAACTACGAAGGGAGAAGTCCTTTATTGAGTTTAGAGGATAATCTCAACCCACCACCTCAACTTTTAAAAATTCTAAAGGAACTCTCGCAACTTGTTTACTTAATATTTTAAAACATTCACGAGGCAATTTTACCATTTGTATTAAAATTTAAACTTTATTTTTCCTTGGGTAAGTATTTGCACTACAATCCAAATTTTATAAAGTAAACGACTGGGTAATTTTATTATTATTATTTTGGTTTTTTTTTTTTTTTTTTTGGTGGGTGTATTGTGTTTGGTGGGGTGGGGGTTGTTTAACTTTATCACTTTTTTCAACGATAAACTTAAATTAAAATCTTCAAATTTTGGCCCGTATAAAACTTATTTATTATAAAAAAGTTATTAAAATCTTTCATGGCTAAAAATATTTTTTAATCTTCCAAAGTTATTTTCAGAATAAATAAATTTTTCAGCAAATATTCAAATATGGTGTTTTATATTATTTGGATTAAAAAAATTATATATAAATAAACAGATAAAATTTTATAGATGTAAGAACAATGGATAATTCACCTGGTTTTTGTGTACCATCCCCTATTTTTGTATTAGGAATTTGTAGAAAACTTAGGAAAGTGATTTGGATTAACTTAAACTCATGGACCTAAATCTCCCAAACTAAAAATGTCCATAAAACCAGTAGTTTGAGAACATATGGACTCTGAAAACCTTATAGAAGCGAGGAGGGGCGGGGTTAGGGTAATATTTATACTATATTTGATATATGTTATATTTGTACATAAATGAAGATTAAATATTTAATTTTATAAAAAATAAAATATTTAAATAATAAATTTATATCAAAATATATATATACAAAAATAGGTTTGGGGTATCTTGTCGGCAGACGTCGCTATTTTGCACTAACCACAGCACAGACGGAAAGAGAGAAAGGGATTCACCTTTTGTGATGAAAAGAAAGAACATTCAAAAGGATAAAAGATATCAGAAATATCTTGGCCAGAATATGGCATCAATATTGCAGTCAATTCCACCAGCCTGTCATAAAAAAAAAAAAAAAAAAAAAAAAATTGCGTTGATCATAAAATTTAAAAAATTATTATTAAATTATTTTTATTAAATTTTAAATAAATTATAATTTATGTAGTAATTTTTCTGTACCTTGATTTAACCACATTAGAGAATTTTTCGTACTTTATTTTAACCATTATAATTTGGGTCTTTATTCATATTTAACTATGTCTATTTTTCTAACTATAATATATGAGATTTCATTTTTCCAACGACATAATTTTTTTTATACTGAAATAACAAGAGATGGGTGTTTAATGTAATAATTTCTTTGAACGTAATCATAGAAATTCTCAAATATCGTAGATTATTTGAATTGAACTGTCTAAAAATCAAACCCAATAAATTCTTTCACTAACCCTATAAATTCTTTCAGTGACTGATTTATGAATTATTAATAATAAGACAAATAATTAACACGAGAATGGGATAAACTTTAAATTTGGATGATGCTTTCAAAATAAGTGCTTTAACCCACTTTTCACTTGACCCACAATTGGTGACGTGAAGAGGATAAAATCGTGTCATCTTTTTTTATGCCTTGGGATAAAATCGTGGCATCTTTTTTTATGCCTTATTCTGTAATAAGATATTTTTACACCATATTCTAGTGATAAAGCAATTAAAATGTAGACACCAAACTAGGCCACGCTAGCAAAAAAGATTTTTTTTTTTTTTCGGTAATTATTTTTTGCTTATATACCCGTATGAAACATGAATACAATGCTTTGCTTGCTAGAAGTATTTAATTTTATAGTTAAATTAAATAAAATTCAAAATTATGCGCTTCTTTAAATTAATAATCACTCCACTCTTTTAAGAATCTTGACTTCATCCCAGATTGTAGACAATTATTAATCACTCTTTCTTATACATATTCTCTTAAACGTTTTATGCAATGTTTTCTTAGATTTTTTACTTAATATTAGGTTGTGAAATCACATAATATTTCTGGTGATAGGTGTATAATTTGATAAGATCGCAATGAGACTTAATAGTATTGAAATGATTAAGCATATTGATGATTCATTTGTGTAGGTCATTTAGATTATTACATTATGTGCAAGTTAATAAAGCTGATGTTTGCAAGAAACTACTTTAATTAAATAAATCTCATTGCAAATATTACCTAACCTCATGACGTGTACGTACAAGATACGTACATTTGCATGCATACGAGGTGCTGTGTTGACTTCTGGAGCCGCAGTCAACACGTAAATTTTCGACAAGAATTTTATACTTGGTAATGGCAGGGCGACAAAAATTCATGATCAGCTACTAAATTAGGAAAAATGGAGAATTTAAAAATCATTTTTAAACGCATTTAATCTCACTTAATTAATCAAATTAAAACTATAGGTACACCTAGCAATGTGAATGAAACGATTGGGTTAAACACGTTATTATCCAAACTTATTTAAATTTTAATTAAATTTAAAAAATTATATTTGAATTTGATTTGATTGTTAATTAAATTGAGTTTGAATGAGTTTTGATTTACTCAAACACGAGTCGAGCTCTAGTAGTTTAATTTTTTTTACATATTTTATTATTTTTTACTAATCGAAACAAAATTTTATCAAATGAAAAAATATATTCAAATTTAATTTTTTATGTTAACGAATCAAATTTCAAACAAATATTTTATAATTAATTTTAAATTAAATATTGAATAACTTAATTTATTTTTGCTCGTTAGTTACACCTATTCTTTGATTGATCACTTTCTTGGTGTTAAATCTATCATCTGATATGATCATAATTTGCTCTTTGCATAAACAAATATACGGTAATTCAGATGCATGAACACAATCGTCCTTTGTCCTCAGTGGACGTTAACGTATGGATCCTCAACAATCTAAGTAATTTAAAATGAATTGAAAATTGTGTGTGACCTCTGTTGTTAGCCTGTAAGGTAATCAATATCAATTTGAATTATTATTGTATTACATCTTATATTATATATCAAATATATATATATATATATTATATGTATAATATATTTTTATAAATATATACTTAAAATTAATTAAGAAAATGCTAACATATGCATGTGCAATATATAATTGAAGATTCAAACTGAATATTTGATAAAAAAAAATTATTACAATATTACATGTATCATTCATTATGTTGTATTCCAATAGTTTGTTATGTTATGTGTTAAGTTTATAGTCCAAATCATGATACCAAGTTCACAGCAAGTCCCAAGCATTTTGAAGGCACCAATAATGTCAAGTGAATACGTCCAAAAAAAAAAAATGTACTCCACATAGCATAAAACTGTACAATACAATGACACTCTGCAAAAACCAAACCTTTTATGTAAAACATAATATTACCGATCTGGTATTTGTACAAGCTGTCTGATCTACCCTTAAAGAGCCCTATCATGTAACAAGTAATCCTTAAAACCAATGGTTTTGCCAGTTTAAACAAGCGGAAAAAAAAAAATATATACGTAGATGAATTCTAATACTAATACAGAATTGGAAGGCTAAATTCTGCATGCTTTAAAAGGCTTTTTGATAAAGATCATGAAGTTTCTTCCACGACTCCTCTCTCTGCATCTTCAACTGCTTATGAAAATTTCCAATAAATGTCTCAGCTTTCTGAAACAATTCCTGCCCACTTACCTCCCCAATCTCTTCTCCCTCATCATGGTCTTCAACCACCTCTTCTGTCTCACCACCTCCAATGAAGAAGATGCTGGGAGTTGAAGGGGATTTCTTCACCTTCTGCTCCTTAACTGCACCAAGAATCTTATCTGAGGAACACTTTTCGACAACTTTATCTGGGCTATTGGTCCCATTATCAGGTGAAAACTCAGAGATATTGATCACAGCTTTTAGTGCAGCAGCTCGTTTCTTGTTTTCTGGAGATTTCAGAAAAAAAGAAAGAAGCCCGGCTTCTGCTCCAACTAAAATGATGAGAATGTTGGCAATGAAGTAGAGATATGTAGACCTGAGAGATGTGGATAAAAAAGGCGTTATGATGAGTAGAGCAGCTATTAGGAAAAGCTTCAAAATCTGGGATTTCTTGAACTTGTCCATATATCTGGTGGTAGAAAAATATTCTTAGATAGCTCAGCTTTTGGAGATGGCTAGCTAAGAAGATCGAATTAATGGAATAAGAGTATAGCAGTGGGGTGGTGGGGGAGGGGGGAAAGAGTGGGGTGGGGCTGATGGGCAGTGAGCTGTGGAGGGGCCTATTTGCACATATATATATAGGGAAGGTTTTGCTAAATTTTTTGGTCTTGTAGGAATATGAAGTTTGACAGGTTGTCTTTATCCTATAATGCCCATACAAATAAAACTAGTAATGATGAAATATTGTATCTCAGATTAATGAAAGAACACAACAAAGAAATTAAAGAGAAAGACAGCAAATAATTCTATAATATATAGATCAAGACTAATTATCTGATTAATTTTCTGATATCAAACCAACTTTGTAGTGACATTTCTCACAAAGTATAGATACCATATGTAAGCACATAATTTTCCTGTAATAGACTAATGACAGCATATGTATGGTATGTATACGTATTTTCATCATCTTTTCCCTGACCTTTTTATTATTCAAGCTGTTTAATATTGGCAGTCTAAGTAACTCTACTGGTGTACTGTAAAAATCTATATGCTGCGAAGTCTAGCATTACACACCCTTGAACTTGAAGGGTGGAAAATATTGGATTCAAAATATAGTGAAAATTTCATAATAAGGTCCCTACTTGTCCACATTTTAATTTTATACCCCATTATTATTTTATTTTGTTTTTTCAAATCTGCGAGTACTGATGGAGTATGGTTCTTGCTTGGACCAGTCAAATCAAGAACCGTTGTCTAGGAAGCATCACCACATGCTGATGGATGCCTATTAATTTGTGGTCTAATGGTTTCCAAGACACCATTGAAAAAAAAAAAAAAAAAAAAAAAATCGAATCTGAAAGTCCTAAACTGAATTGAGTTTCTACCCAGTCAAAATCGATAGCCAAGAACTGGAGAGCCTTTCATCGTGTAGATATATATATATATATATGTGTGTGTGTGTGTGTGTGTGTGGTGATATGGTCACTGGCTCACTGTATCAAGAATACAGAATAGGGGCACCACAATTAATAATAAATATATTCAACTCATACGCACGAATGTATATAAAAATCAGACAAAAAGTAATAGGATAGATGTTGTTTTCCCCACAATTTTTTTTTTCTTTAGATACAAAATCCCCTAAAATATTACATTTTCAAAGAGTGGTATATTTTAAAAAATTCTCTCCGTTGATCTCCTAAAACAGCATATATCCATATTTATTATGATTCAACTTGATTCAGTTCATTTATGAGTTCGATTTCACAATTTAACCCAATCAATTGAAACGAAATATGGTGTGCCATGCATAATTTTTTTTTTATATTTTATTTTTTGAAATTGTGACATGATAAAAGTAATGAATATCCAACTTTCCAGGAAAGGATTCAGTTCCTTGAAAACAAGTGAACAAGCAAAAGAGGAAAAGGATATTTGAAATCAATTGGCCAATTAGCGATAAGGTCGGTGGACAAAGGCATATTATTCTTCTGGCTCCTCACTTTTCTAGTTTTTAGAGGATGCTGCCTTTTTTGGTCCTGAAAACTAAAGGTTAAATGGTGTTTAGGTTGCCCATTCTTGGCCCAAATCAAGTGGGACCCAGTGGGACCACTTGGATCTTTCTAAGGCACCTTAGTGGGTGGGGCCCAATAATAGGTAGCTTAAGAGTTCCGATGGAATCTGTGCAAGACGAACTCAATTTCACTTGATTAATGTTGAATGATATGGTCCATTCTCCAACTTCTCGGGCCATTTTCTATCTTTACAGGCCGAGATAGTCCAAGTTACTGATTAAAATAGTCGCCTGCATTTTCTCGATAAATTCGTATTAATAAAATAGTGCTCCAGGATTCATAATTTGACGAGATTGACGAGAATCTTCTCAATTTTGAAGTAAAATTTAAATAATTACAATTTTACGGATTGAATACCTCGTAATAAACATTACAAAATATTTTTTTTCTAATGAGGTTGTTTCTAATGAGAAAGTCAATCTATATGCAGGCTCTACGAAATAAAGAGTCGGGAATAAAACTAAGATAAACAAGGGAACAAAACCATGGAACACTGATTGATTAAAATAACTATCATGATAATCTCGTTTTAAAAAATTCTAATTTCTAATTATTTTATTTCTTACAACTCCTTCTCGATCCCCTTTCCTATGAAATACCGACCAAAGTCTGTACAATTTGTACTTTCCAAAATTGCAACTTGCAAATATGTACAATTTGTACTCTTCAAAATTGCAACTTGTAAATAATTTGAGGCAATCGATGACAAACGTGATAGCTTAGTGTATCCACATTGTCTGTTAAACTTTAGGGATTTTGACGACTCCACAGAATCTATTAAAATGGGTAATGCCAAAAATAAGATGGTCAGGCGTATGGGAGTCAATTCTTACTTTACTTTTGCAATCACTTCACCCTCAACGCTATCTGTGAAACATGATACCCAGATATCATTTGATTTCACAATGATTTTCTCTGTGTAATCGAAATACATATCAAGATATGGTACAGAGGAAGCAGTCCCAACAAGACATCATGGTGGTGCTTACAAGAAACACAACCATCCAACTGTTCGAATTAATGCGTTTAGAATTTTTTATACTGGACGGACGGGATTAATGTGTTGGTCCCAATAGCAGATTATTGTCCATGGTCACCTAATTGTTTTATTATAACTGGAATTAAAATCCACATTTCTGTAAATTGTAACAATCAAATAATGGACAGACTATTAATCTGAACAAACTTTTACGACCAACCAATTGTATATAAACTAAACAATAAAGTTAACTAGCAGAATAATGGATACTGGTGAAATTTTGGGGTCCATGTTATGCTTAAGAACACTTGAAAAATGTTTTTAACGAGCCATTTGTACTTCAAGATCTGCCTTACGCAAATATGAACCTTCATTTTTTATTCTTCATGTTTTGGCAGTTTAATTTTTCAGAATATCATATGTGATAGTTTGATGTATCCTTCAGAAAGATAAAAATCTTTTAAGTGGAAATTCTCAAGAGAAATGCTACCACAAATCCCAGCAGAGCACCAGCAGCAACCTGCAGTTAACGAGGGGAGCACCCTTAGGCAGGACAAGTAAAACAATAATGCAGTAAGAGTAAATTTTTGAATGTCCTCGTATATTCAATGCTCAAGATAACATCCAAGTAAAACCAGAGAACTAATCAACACACCGTAAAAGACTACTATAAGTTGAAGACAGACCACACAACATTTCCTACAGAAAAGGCAGATGCTCCTGTAAGTAGGAGCTACTTTTTACTTTCAGTCTTCGGATTCCTTCAAAGTAATTTTATCAAGAGTAAAGATGATGCTTGTGTTCGCAATCCCATAAGTCAATCATTTATTTGGCAGTAGAAGTATGACAATTGAATGAATACACAAAAGGGACAAGCTAAGTTAGGCCAAAACATATCGCATAAGAACATAATGCAATTCAGCGACATAATCTAATTCAGTATGACTGATCGTACCTGAAGTGGGGTGTGACCAAGTGAATCTCGAAGTGGTCTGACATTAGCAACAGGATGCTCAGGTGGCAATTCACACACAATTTGATTCAATAACTGCATTAAGAATTAACGATATCACATTGCAGAAAAATGACAATGAGGAGGATCTAATCAGCCCCAGCCCTAAAAAGTGTACAACTGACATGAAGTATCCTATATAACCTAGCAGCAAAAACGAAAGAAACATTCTGAGGCGTTTGCTCTCAAATGTCTTGTCTATATTATGTCACATCAAAAAACCTAAAGCAGACTAAATAACCTAAAGGAACTAAGGGGCAAAAATGATCTAATAAAGATCATGGTTATCATCATAGATCATGATCTTACTTCAGCTTGCCGACCAGCATGAAGTCTGATGCCAGTAGCGTCATACATTACCTGTGATATTATCAAAATTATTAGTGACGAAATAGATGTGTAAATGTTTTAAAAGTTTTAGCCCAATACATAAAAATATTGCAGAAGCAATAAACCAAGGCCTCGAGTGATATACTAGTTGAGTAATAGGAAAATTTTGTAGCTCACTATGCAGTGTAATATACGTACATGTATTCCTATCCTCTCTTAACAGCATGGAACTATCAGCAGGACTTAAATAAATCGAGCAATAAAACACAACTTTATGAGAAAGTTGAAATCATAAGTTTAAGAAATTAAGTGCAGTCACAATTAAAAATTACTGTCAGTTCTTTGGGTTGTCGAGACAATCATGATGACAAGTCTACGACCATGATCTCTAATGAAAGCACATTGCACAATATCAATACCTATAGATACAAACGATTTGGGCAAGTTTGCGGATTGAAGACATTTCCATTAGTTCTTCAAACCCAAGAGCAGAGTTGCACCAAAAAAATAAAATAAAAAATAAAAACATTAAATTAAACTCAAAACCAGAAAAAAAATAATAATCTTTGAGGTCATCAAAACATGTTAAAAATGCATAAACAGCCGGCAATGCAAAAAGGATGGAGGAAACCTGGTTTTGAAAGTACATACAACACATGCCAAGACCACTGCAATGGCAAATGATGATCCACCTGCTCCGTCTTGCAAACCAATTGCAATTGCAAGAGCCGTAACAGTTGCTGAATGTGATGATGGCATTCCACCTGACCCAAGCATCCTTCTAGAATCCCATTTGTTATCCTTCAACCTGCAATTCTAACGGCATATATTGAAAGATCAAGAAAGAAACCACAATTCACAAGAGCGCAAGAGTAACTGGAAATTGCCCATCCTATACTGGATGCTAATATCGTTGCCAAATGGTCAAAATACACAAGGACATGAAAAAAATCACATAATAGAAGGCAAAGTGACAGCCAGATAATTCATATTCGGCATCCATTCCCAACCATCATGCACCAGTCTTAAGAAATTTATTGACTATCATGATATTTATTTTCCATGTAACGAGGATCCAGTGTAAGCCCACCACGATGTCTCTCCATGCCATAGATTACTTCAATTATGGAAAGAATCATGTACCAGACCAAACCCATTTGTTTCCTTCAAGGAAGTTCCATGTTCTTTTACAGGTAGCAGATTGTATATCTTCTATTTTCACTAAAAGAGCTAAATCCACTTAAATGTTGATGTAATATACACAGATTAACTCAACAAGCACCAAAATTTCTAAAGCTGGACAAAGCTATTGATATATTTGATCTTGCAGCAATTAGCTAACTTGGTTTGTGACTTGGGACTCCACCTAACCAATGGTTTTCTAGCGTTTCCAGCAACATTTATGTCTAAGCATAAAAGTTAGACAAAGGTTGTACAATTCCCAAAATGCATGTCAAGTGTTTTCAGTTGACTATATTTTACATAAAAGCATGTTTGCAGCCATGTAACACAAATCTAATAATTTAACTTTTTATTGTATTACCTTGAGACAAAACATGATCAAAATCCATAAATTTTATATTTAGAAAAGTGTTTCCCAATTTATGATAGATGATTTAACTTTTAATAGTCCACTGCATTTCATTCATGACCTTCCAGTAAAAAGCAACACATAATAAAGAGTGACAATGGGGGGTCAGCTAAAAAGGATTCATTGTATAAGCAACAAGCAAAACCAATGGCAGCGAGTGAACCACAAGGAAATAAAACACCTTTTACCACGTCAGATGATTTTCTCTTACATCATCCTCTAGTATGGCTACTTCAAAACATCTGACAACGTGTAATGACAAATTCATCTTTTTTTTTCTCTCCTTATGAAAGCAAGAGAATAAATGCCTGTATTAAGCTTGTCAACAATAAATAATAAATAGTTCAAATGCCTGTATCAAGCTTGTCAAGTGTCAACAATAAAATAGCTTCAAAGTAGCAGTAAAAACACACAAGATATAGCCTTCAATTTCACAAAGTACATCAATTTTGCAACAAATTATTCATCAAAACTTTTTGGCGCATAGGTAAATAAGCCAAGGATATGAGAATTTTTAAGCATGGAAGCATGACTAACAACACAATTTAATTAAAGTACAGCAGGAAGTACAAAAAAGGCTAACCTGACCAAGACTCTATTACCAAGAATTTAAAGTTAATTAAAATTCTAAAATCAAAGAGAGAGTACCAAGTAATGAAAGGCTTGAGAAACTGAGCGAGAGCACAGGCGAGGAAGGCGGAGACCAGAGGTAGGTTTGAAGGTGCAATCGACGATCGGGGGCTCGCCGCAGCATCAGCGCTCGTCATCACCTCTCTGCTCGATCAAATGCGGTTTGGAAAATGAGAAAAAGAAGATTGAATTCTCTGATCTGTGAGATGAAAAATGTTGAGGTAGTAATGGCCAGAGAATTAAGCTTCTGAGGGGCGGTGGCGATCGGATTTGGGAGGAACGGAGAAGGTGAATTAGCGGGGGCTGCCAGTTGAATAGTTGGCCTGACGCGGAGGAATTAATTACTCGTATGGTTTTTTTTATTCTAAGCAACAGGTGACGGAATTGACTAATTAACATTTCTCTTACTTTAGTTTTACGATTTTTCAGATTTTGTAACCGCATTTACATAATCATATTCTTGATTCACATTGTTCTTCATTTAAATATTTTTTAATAAATCAATCATATTATTATCTCATCATGAATATTGATTATTAATAATTATAATAATTTTAATTAGTTTTAAACTAATCTATAATAATTTATATTCAATCAACAACTATTATAAAAAATAGATAAATATTAATAGCTCAATATAATTCAAAATTAAAATCTTATAATTTTTTTATCCTCAACTTCGGCGTTTGAACTAGGTACATTAGCCAATTAATTTATTTATTTATTATAATTTTGAGTTTTTGTTAATTTAGTACTTCTTTTAATTATTGGAAATGTGCAAAATGCTGGTAATTAGTGATTCCTTCAACGATCTCATCAAATTATTTATTTATTTTTTAAAATATTTGCTATATATTTCTATGTTACTGTTTCGTGGGAATTGAGGATTTTATTCCACCTTAAAATACTCACGGAAAAATTTGGGTTAAAAAAAATGCTTGTGAGGGGTATAATTGGATGACCCACAAAAGCACCATTTTTTAAATCTCAAATGAGAATGTTTAATTCATTTTATTTGTCATCTCATTATTCTATCAAGTTTGAGATATCGATATTTTTATTAATATTTATAATTCGGTAATCACTATATAAATATATTTACATTTACAAGTGGTTTGTCTTGGGATGCAAGGGACTCACCATGATTTCATAACGATTCATTGAGCCTACTTTTGTAATTTGGGCCAAATTGTCAAGAAAGAAAGAAAGACTCACATTTCAATACAAATTGGGATTGTGGGCTTAAAAGGCCAAAATTTGGGCTAGACTTCAGCTATATTTCTTCAGACACCCTGCCCCTTGTATTGAATTCCCTTTATCTTAACATTTCAGTGTATCTATTCCATGTCAAAATGGATAATAGTGTGCTTGATCTATAAAATTGAGATAGTAAAATATACAAGCATTCTAAAACTTGAATTCTTTGATGTTGAGCATAGGCATTTATATTTGACACGACTTGGGTTCGAATGAATAAAAAACGTATCATTTTAAATGTCAAAATACGTAGCGACTAGTTAGCGTTTCTCTTATAATAGGTGCGAATTTGGGCCAACTCAACTCACTTTCGAACCCTAATTCCAATAGGTGTGAATTTTTCTTGGCTCTGTCAATTATGGTTTTGGCCTAGGGTTCCATAACTTTTATTTATTTACTATATTAATATTACTATTATTTGGAAGAAACAAAAAGGCATGAGGTGAAAAAAAAATTTGTAGTGGGATTGATTAAAAATGGTGGGCCTTAGGAATTATGCAGCTCCAATTACCCATTCCAAAAATATCCCATCCATGTTTTCCTTTCCATCCCACTGTTCTAAGGATTCCTCTCGCAAGGTCCCATAGCAAACACCAGACATGTTCATTCACGTGAAAGTTTCTGCCCACAAATTGGGATAATCTTATGTCGGGGCCCCAGGATTGAAGCTGTGTAATCAGCTACATAGTGTCATTTTTTAGTTCATGGTTGGGGTCTCCGTATAAGTCTATGCTGTATATCCAATCCACCCTGTGTTCACGAAAACTGCAAAACTGGACTGTGAAATCTCAAATGATTAGGTTTTCAATTGTCTCCAGCCCGATTAATTTAATCAGGAATCGAGAAATTTAATTTGAACGACAAAAATGTACCATTCTCAAGACTTGGACTTTTCTGATATGAAAAAATTTAAGAAAATGAAATGTTCATTGCTTTAGACCTTTTGCCGTGGACAAAATTGTGGCCCTACGGAACTGAAAACTTGTGTAATTGGATAACACGAAGAAAAGCAGCCAGCATCTTATTGGCTTGGGGGTGTTGTGTGCAAGCCCCCACGAAATTTCCTATCTATTGTCTGGAGAAATTGGATGCTTGCTTCTATCGGATTCCATTTTGAAAGATACCTTAAGGCCATGGCAATGACCTTTTTCTCAATTTGTCTTGCAGCTTTATGGCATTATCAGTCAGGGGACTGATCCATATGAAGAGTCTCCCAAGCTTATGCTATGTTTATGGGAGAATTTATTTGGTATTGAAATTAGAGAATGTGAGGAATAATGAAACTCTATTTGAATTTATTGCTTGCTTGGAAAAATAATGTGACGTAATAAAATATTTTGTCGATATTATTTTAATATGTAGATGTTTTGTTAATATCTTTTTTTTTTTTAAATTAGTGGGGTTAGTGGAGTGTATAATTATCTAAATATTATTATGAATGATTAAATATAGGGGGAATGAAAATATTTTTTTTTTTAAATGTAAGTGACAAATATATTTTTTATTTTCATAGAAATAAAATATAAGAATAAAAATGAAACCAAACATAGCGATATACTTCCTCCTATTTACAAAATTCATTTGTGTATTTTTGGAGAAAATTACTTTTTTTCGGTTTGGTGAAATTTTGTTTTATAATAATTTTTTATACGATGATATAATAATTGTGTAATTAAAATAAGTTTAGGCGTTAGAGAAAGGGTGATATTAAATGAATGTGTAATCATGGTATTAAAAATCTTCGAAATGACGTATGATTGTGTTACAAGTTTGTGAACTTCTAGAAAAATTTATGACTAAAGATTTTACACGTTTTGTGAAGAATAGATTCCAAAATTTTAAGATTTAATTTTAAGTTCGAATCTCGTCAAAGTATGGTTTTTTTGTATATTTTTATAATAATCATTATTTTTTATAATAATTATTAATTATTAAAATTTTAATTAATTAATATCAGAATTATTGATAATTAATAATTAGAATCTGATAATATATATAAATGATTCGGTCAAAAAAACAAGTCTATGGTCCTAAAACTCCAATTATTTGTGACTTAAAATATGGAGACGTGGTCATAGCTCATGTCCTACGTCACAGCACTATTTTAATAATATTGGATGACTAAATAATGATAAGCCTAATTAAAATAAATTGACCTTGACTAATAATGATAATGAGGTGGGCTTAAAAAATTACCGTATACCCGTCCCTGTTGCTTATGCCACTGTCGTCATAATAAATTAATACCCTGAAAATCAGCCAAAAAGTGGAAAACCTTTAAGAAAAAATGAAAATAGGAATAAAATATAGCTGGTGGGTCTACCCCACCCCCACCCCCACTCCCACAACTTTGAGACATTAATGTCATAACTTAGTCCTTTTTTACCCTAATTGTGGTGGCGGACCAGTAATCCATCGGGAATCCAGGATCCTGACTTGATGGTCTGAATTGGATTGGTATCCAGGAATCCATGTTTAATTTTATTTTTCCTGTCAGGGTCTGATGAAACATGTTTGAATCCAAGAGGAATTTATAAAATATGTTATCGAATAAGTAGATAAATAAATCGGAAAATAGCTGTCATTGGATAAGGAAGTACCATTTTCAATCTTCGCAAAACACAGTTTTGGCAAAACGAAATTATGGGCAAAACTAATAAAGACTTCCCCATTAAAAAAAAGAGAGAGGGAGAGAGAGGAGAAGAATCCTCTCCAAAACAGAGGAGAAAAAGAAATCACGAACATAAAAATCACTAAAAATGTGACGGTATTTACCTGATTATTAATAATTGATACCATTGTTTTGAAAATTAAATAGGATCGGAGCTCAATCCAATTTGATTAAGAGTATAAAATTAAAAATCCAGTTTGACCGATGAAATCAGGCTCGATCGGTTTTAATTATTTTTAATTTTTTTTAAAAAATTAAATTCAATATTTTATTATATTTATATGATTATTTGAATTTTGTATTTTGTTAGATATTTTTTTAAATAGCTATTTATTATTTTTTTATATTTAAAATGTGTTACATAACAATTAATTTATTATATTATTATTTTACATAAAATAATAAAAAAATATAATTAATTTTTATTAAACCGATCCAATCACCAATTAAATCAATTCGATCGATTAAACCGCTAATAGTTAGCAAAATCGATTTGGTTACCGATCCGATTATGCTATTATGAAAACACTGGTTGATACTTGTAAATTCTTAATTAATAATTAATTATTATTGACTCATTACAATAAGTAGATATATGATATGATGTTGTAAGATATATGTTTTGTAATATCAAACTTAAATCCAAGTTTCATTATAATTAAATTGATTCCAAGCAGGCTATTAGCTTTGGAAACAAAAAATAATAATAGATTATTATTAATAATAAGAATTATTTACTCAAAGAGATTCGAATCTTAGATTGATATATTAAAATAAATTAAGATATTAAAAAGTTTTGTAGTGGTTGTCCAACTCTCCAAGAAACTACCACCGAAAAAAATATATAATTCCGGTGGCTATCCACAAATACATATATTGTATGTTCTATGTAAATATTATTAGATAAGTTATGTTCATTTCAATGACAATGATATTCGGATTAAAGTAAGAATAGAAAACATAAAGAGATAAAGATGAATATAACCATTATTGAAGTTAAGTTCAGTTTCCCTTCTCTTCCCACAAGTTTGAAGCTCAAAATTGGCCACTTCCCCTACTCCTACACCAATAAAAATATACACACATACATATATATAAACAAAAAAAATGAAAAATTAATCTCACGTGTGATTTTCAATTATTTGAGGCAACTACCTTATTCTGAAATAATTTTTGATTGATTATGTTAATTTACTTGAGGAAAAAAAAATTATTTTAGAATTAATTAACTGTTTGATTGCAAATAGTCTTGACATATAATATAATTCTTATATGCAATAGTTGTAAAAAATGTAACACGTATAGATTCAGTGCGAGACGGAAATCACCTAATACGTGAAGAGCCTATGAGTCGTAGAGCTGTAGTGTTGGAAAATTGATGAGTCATTATTTGCATCACGAACAAACATTAATGGTGTTATGAGTAGTTTGACGAAAATCATCCGACACTCTAATCAGTAACATGAATAAGTGAGTTAAATCAAAAATTACAAAGTACTTAAAGTTTAACTAATTACGTATCTTGTAATAAATTGAAAGATGTAATTTTGTGTAGTATGATGTATGGGTCACTTGGACTTCATAGGCATAGGGGTTTAGGTCTCCGTGGACTTAACTATAGTACAATTCTGAATTCATTGGACCTGTTTCGAACTCATGACTCATCACAGTTATTACTGGCAATACATGGCAATACATTATAAAAATTGACTCATAAATATATTTATTTTATTGTATATAAAATATAATATAATATTGAGTAGTTGATTGATATGTTTGCACGGACGCAATAAATGTACAAAATATTTTTTGTACCGACATTAGCGACCCTAACTTGTAGATGGATAATCATTAATCACAATATAGTTTGATTGTCTTGTTTAGGTCTAGATAGTATTGTAACCAACTGAAAGGTTTGTGTTATTGATTGGATTATGGGTTCAAATAAATTGTTGAAAATTTGTTTAAGCTTATATGCATGTAAGGAATCCAACTTGAATATATATATATATACACACACACATATATTTACCCAACTTGAACAAGCTCGAATTGTTTTCGAGTGAATTGCAATTCACTATATTGCATTTGGATGAGAAAATTTTGAAAAATTATTTAAAATTATTCAATATGAGGCGAATTTCAAATCTATTATAATAACTTAAGCATGTAATAAGTTTGTTCAAGTTCATACCCAATCCAATAAGATTTTTGTGGACTTGTATCCCCCCTAACTCAAGATTTGGTGAGTTGGACTCGTTAAACCTGCTAAATCAATTTTATAATTTTAAAAATATAATAAAATATTTTTATCATCATAACTTTCTAAATATGATAAATAAATATTATCAATAAATAACTAATTATTTATAAATTTATATGTACATGCTATATTTTTTAAGAAAATTAAAAATTCCTATATTTTGTTACTTTTATATATATATTTAAAGTATTAACTATTTATTATTATTTTAATTTACAAGAGCGTTATTTATATTTTATATGTGAGTATATATATGATATACACATATTTTTTCACATATATTATATATAATTCATCATATAAATCCATACATAATAATTAAAAACTATATATATACTATTGGGTTCAGATCTGAAAAATAAATCCTGCAATCTATTTGTGATTTTAAAATACGCCCTAATGGGAGCCGGTTCTGGGTTTGATACATATTTTACCCAAACTCATTATTATTCTTTATAGTAAAACTTAATTATTTAAAGGGCAAAATACATAAAATTCCCCCCTAAACTTCACTTGTGGTTGCAAACACCCCATTAAACTTACAAATATAACACTTACCTCCTGAATTAATTGTTTAGATAAAATTGCCCTCAATATAATTAATTTTGTATATTTTGAATATTTTACATTCCAAATTTAATTTTAAAATATACTTTAATTAAAAATAAAAATAAAAATATATATACTTTTAAAAAATTAGACTTATTAAACTGTTTGAAAAATTCGAATTAAAGCGACTCACATTATAACCTCATTATTTTTGCCATTGTATCATTTAACGTGTGGACTTTGGGTCTTTTTTGAATGATGTAGACATGAGTATATTTGTTAATTAAACTAACCCTCCTTCTTTTACTGACTTATAGAAGTCGTACTGAAATATATATTGTATATTTATTGACATAATAAATTTAATGATGATATCCAACATATAGTACTTATTTGAATAATTTCAAAATTTCAGAGTGCATCATATCTGACGTCATCTTATTCAGCAATGTCGACTTATATTAATTACCACTGAAACCGATAAAGAATTATCATATTTTAAAGATCACCTCTATATTTTAAAATTATTCCTATTTATATTTGTAAGAAAAACTTTATCATGATTATCTGATTAAGTGGTTTGATTTAATTATTTTTTCATAGTTAATTTTCATTCACTTCCTTAATTATAAGATGTAATTTTTATATATTATCAAAATATTAATATTTTACTTTTATAATTTACAAGATATGATTTTAAATTACCAAAATAATAAAATTTGACATTTAAAATTATTAGGCTGGCTAATAAGATATATATTATAATATTAATTAATTAACTATACCTTAATAATTAAATTTGATTAAATTTTTAAAAATTAAATAAAAAATATGAAATTGATAGGTAACACATTATTCTACACATGCCACCATTTAATTTGACCATAAATTTAATTGTCTACAACAACAATAAAGATTAAAAAAAAAATAAAAGGGAAGGAGAAAGAGCAACTATTTGTCATTAAACAAAAAGCAAACGATCACTATTCGGAATATTCGAGAGAATTAGAAAGCTTTTGAAAATAAATTATTATAAAAGAAAATTTACATATATGCAATAATAAAGCTGATTAAGAATTAATATTTTAAAACCGGCAGCGTCAAAAGGACTGAATGAAACGGGTTTATGGACCCCCACAACATACAGTGATTCTAGGTGTGGGAAAGCAAATAGTTATTCAAACAATTGATTGTCTTATTGATCTCAACAAATAATGCATTGATTTCTTCTGTGTATCTACGTGTTTGATTGGAAAAATATGATAAATCCAAAAAGTTTGGTGAAGAATTATCCAATGGCCTTAGTTGCTACACATTTTCCCTAAACTCAATATTTAAAAACTTTTGCTTTTAATTGGACCCTTTAATTTCATTTGGAGTCACTCCGTAAAAAACCTTATACTATTAATTAAATATTATTTAAGGTTATATTTGAATAAAATAATTTAAATTTAAATAAAAAATTTAGAGAAAATATTTTAAATAATTCTTTTTAAGATTAATTTAAAATCGACTCCAATAACTCAAAAAATAACTTAATATAGAAGTTCAAAAATTTTGAATTCAATATATCATAATATTATCAAAAACAAAAAAATCTCAATATATTTATTATTATAAATGTAAAAAATCCATCAACCTAGCCACGTATGAAGAGCAAGTGAATTTCTAATGTTCTCTGTTAACATACAATGTCTAAATCAGAGCAAGTGAATTTCTGAATGTTCTCTATTAACATATAATGTCTAAATCTTAAACTATTGACTTTAGTTAAATATTATTCAAATGACCTTGTGACATTGAGATATGGTGTTCTAAATCTTATACTATTAATTTAATTAAATATTATTTAAATGAATTTGTGAATTTTGTAATGTTGAGATATAATGCTTAAAATCTTATATTATTAACTTAGTCAAGATTTTATTTAAGTGTGAATCTTGTGTTAAGATGTTGAGATAGGGTATTCAAAATCTTATACGATTAACTTAGTTAAATATTAATTAATTGAATTTGTGAATCTTGTATTAAAACATTGAAGTAAGGTGCCCACTCAGACTAAACAAACAAAGCCCGTTCCGTGCAATCCAATTAGCTAAATAACCATAACCCTGCATAGTGTGTACTCAGAAACAAATCCAGGCCACACCAATTAGCGCCCCCCATCCGGCACAACCACAACCACCCAACCCTCTTATCAAAGTCTCACTCTCTATATATTCACCCAAGCACCCCAACCACCATTACCACACAGACAATAGTAGAATTGAATTTCCCCTTCTCTTTTTCACAAATTCAATAAATCCCTTCTCCTCCCCCTCGTCCTCTCTGAAATCTCAATCGCCAGAAGCCCTGGATTTTAAGTAAGTTTTGGGGAGTTCTTTCTTTCTATTTTCTTGACAGGGGTAAAACCCGGGGAAGAAAAGTTGTCGACATCACGGCTTTATTAAGAGGAATTCGGCCTGTTATACATGTCCGGGCAGTACGACGCAAGGGTTGTGTAAGCGAGAGCAACCCTTCGCCGCACGGCGGACGTGGCGCTTTGCCCTCTGAAGGCGGCAGCCCCTCCGATCTCCTCTTCCTTGCTGGCGGCGGTTACGTCCTCTATTAGATACCTTCATCTGTAGATTAATATATCCTAGACTTATACTAGTTTATTATTGGATCAAGAATCTGTCTGCTTTTACTAAGAGAGGTTGAGAATCTGTCTGCTTTTACTAAAAGAGATTGAGAATCTGTGTGCTTTGAACAAGAAACAAGGAGTATATTTGTAAGAAAGATATCCAAAGATGATGCTAAGGATTAAGAGGGTTCCTACTGTTGTTTCCAACTACCAAAAGGAAGAGGCGGAGGAAGGCGGCCGCCATGCAGCCGGCTGCGGCCGCAATTGTCTCAGAAGCTGTTGCCTTCCGGGTAATTGTTGATTATTTCTGTGGTCAGTTTAACTATTTGAGGTTTTTTGTTGAGTTTTGTGTTGTAAAGTTTACTGGATTCTTGATTGGATTAGGGGCGAAGCTGCCTTTGTATGCTTTTAAGAAGGTGAACAAGCTTGTCTGTGAAAAGGGCTCGGTTGGCTCTGAGAACAAAGAGCCTCCAGTTGAGTTCCTGGACTCCCTTCTTCTTGGGGAGGTAAAAACAATATTATGTAAATTGATGGCAATGATATTTTTTCCTTTTTACTGAAATTATGCAATGATTGTTTGAAATTGATCATTCTTGATGGTAGTGGGAGGATCGTATGCAGAGAGGACTCTTCCGCTATGATGTCACTGCTTGCGAAACCAAGGTTTGTCTTTTTCTTTATACTATCTAATCTAGCTCAAGGTTTGCCTTTTTCTTCTTACTACCTAATCTGCACCGGATTTTTGCAGTGTGTCGAGAAGGAAAGTCTTAGCCAAATGTCCATTGGTAATTATGTTGCTTCTAACTGTCTGAATAATGGTTTATAGGTGATTCCTGGAGAAAGTGGATTTATTGCGCAGCTGAATGAGGGCAGGCACCTCAAGAAGAGGCCGACTGAATTTCGTGTTGATAAGGTCTTGCAGCCCTTTGACGAGAACAAGTTCAACTTTACAAAGGTTGGGCAAGAAGAGGTGCTCTTTCAATTTGAGGCCAGTGAGGATACTGATGTCCAATTCTTTCCAAATGCACCCATTGATATTGAGAATTCGCCTAGCGTTGTTGCCATTAATGTATGTTTCTATTTTGCTTTGCCCCCACATCAATTTTTTTGATTTGTGTTGCCCTGACAGGTGTTTAGTGGAAGTGTAGCAATAGTTTGATTACATATAGTGTGCATGATTTAACAGGTTAGTCCAATTGAATATGGACATGTGCTGCTCATCCCTCGAATCCTTGAATGCTTGCCTCAGAGGATTGACCGCGAGAGCTTCTTACTTGCTCTCTACATGGCGGTGGAAGCAGGGAATCCCTACTTCCGCGTGGGTTACAATAGCTTGGGTGCATTTGCAACCATCAATCACCTTCACTTCCAGGCCTATTACTTAGCTACACCTTTCCCCATAGAAAGGGCTCCTTCAAAGAAGATAACCACTACAAGTGGTGGAGTGAAAATCTCTTATATTCTGAATTATCCGGTCAGGGGTCTGGTTTTTGAGTGTGGGAATACTCTGGAAGATTTATCCAATGTCGTCTCAGACTCCTGCATTTGCTTGCAAGAGAACAACATCCCTTACAACGTACTTATTGCTGATTCTGGAAAACGAATTTTCCTCTTCCCACAGGTTAAGACAATGTCCATGGCACTTCATAAAACTCCTATCACTAATTTGCATATGAACTGTTTCATGTATATATGTTTTCTAAATCAGGACAACACCTAACTGTGACTTTTTTGTTACAAAACAGCGCTATGCAGAGAAGCAGGCTCTTGGGGAAGTGAGTTCTGAGCTCCTCGACACTCAAGTTAATCCTGCAGTTTGGGAGATTAGTGGACATATGGTATTGAAAAGAAAGGAGGACTATGAGGAAGCATCTGAGGAAAACGCATGGAGGCTCCTGGCTGAGGTTTCCCTCTCTGAAGAGAGGCTCCAGGAAGTGAAGGAGCTCATATTTGAAGCCATTTGCTGCAATATTGAGGAAACTAAAGTTGTCACTGAGACCACATTTGAGGAGTCAGCTGTCACTTCTCAATCTCATGAAGACGTGGATGCCCATAAAGGCTCCCACCCTGCAATGGTGCATGTGTAGCAGAATTGCCTGGTTCCGTGCTCAGTCTCCAGTCCTCCTGGATTGTAAAAATTAGTGGAAGGGCAACTTGGAAGTTTCCATGGTTTCCCTTCGGATTTGCCTAAATAATGCAAACTATGTTTGCTTTGTTGCTGGTTTGTGTATGTAACTTCTGTCTAGTGCATGCTTGTCCACTTTAGTGTGTTTTATGGATTTTGTAAAATATCATGTATTATGGATGTTTGGTTTTCATTAAAGCAGTGGTCTTTTGACGTAGAATCATCTTCCTTTTGTTTTTTTTTTATTTGGGGTGGGGGGCTGGCGGGGTTTGTTAAAACGGCCTTATAAGGCTAGAGTAGATGATCTTAGAAGGTGCTTTGAACATCCTCTACAGCCTATGGGATGTTCCCAACCACCAGAGGTTGAGTCCCCTTTTTTGCCATGGCTGCCGTCCACATACTACTGGCAACCACTGACGTGCTTGCATATGATATCCAATGGCAGGTGCATCATTCTCCCGCATTGTTTGATTATATTCACCAGAGGGTGGGAAGATGGCATCT
Organism: Paulownia fortunei; assembly: GCA_019321725.1. NCBI lineage: Eukaryota > Viridiplantae > Streptophyta > Magnoliopsida > Lamiales > Paulowniaceae > Paulownia > Paulownia fortunei. Next base: position 8,209,398 of record CM033113.1, on the reverse strand, counting down.
GAATTTTTCAAACCAGATCAAGAACACTTTCAATCCAGCTTTGTAACTTTTGAGGCTAGTCATTTGTTAGGTGAGATTTATTGCTAGCATCCCGAGTGAACGATTTACTCAAGCAAACTAATAAATTGAAGGATTCCATAAGCCAATTCTTGCAAGATTTTTGTTAGCCATCCCTCTAGGCGCATCACTTTTCAAACAAGATTACTACTACTTGGCAAGAGATGTTCAATACACTATGGTTTTGCTTACCCCCTTACCATCATCTTTGAGAATATTTCTTGGGGTGGGGTGGGGTGGGGTGGGGGGTGGCCTCTGTCCCTTAAGCCGGCTATGCGTCTTAACTGGCCGGGATTCGCTTATGTCACTAATGAAATCAGCTAATGCTACTGAGCTGTCATGGCATATGGGCAAAAAGCCTTCAAATTGAGAGCCACAACAATAGTTTTGGTCCCAGGCCATTTTGGTGGTGTCGGTTCATATGAAAAGGCTGCTGCTTTATTAGATAACAATCTTAGTCGACTGAGAGATACTCCTTGTTTTCTGGTAAAAAATTCCAAGTATTCCTACCAAAAAATGTGATTCCTATTTTCTGCCTTTTTCAGTTTTCAGATGCAGGTCTATTCCCTTTTAAACAAGGACCAAATTTTCTTGGACCATTGGCATTGGAGAATGAAAGATTATCAAAGTCTCTCGTGAGATGTTTTTCCACGTCGATGCTCCATTTTGACTGTTTGTCAGATACTACACTTAAAATATGATTGGAATTTCTGACTTTTCAGATTTGTCGAAGTCGGACCATTATCCTCTGACGACGAAGAATCCTAAAAATTCTCTTGTGAATATTCTTCCATGGTTTGAATTTCTTGTTCTGGGGAAACCCAAAAAAACGAAGGTAAAAGGCAAAAATCAGAAGCAATTGAGGGTGAAAAAGTTGTTCAAATTCCAATTAAATAAGGTAGAGCATTAGCAAGATCTGAAGCAGTAAATAAGTAGAGTAGTTTGTTTCATCTATCCTTATCCCTGTAATAAAAAAGAAAACTCAAAATTCGAACAAAAATAAATAAAAATGTCAATTTTAAATATATTCTGAAAGTGAGTAGAGAAGAAGAACAATTTAAAGAGATTATGTCATTAGTAAAAGTGAATTATTTATTCGAAATTATAATAAAGGTGAATTATATATATAAAAAAAGAGAAAAGAACTCCAAAATCGAATGAAAAAAATCACAAGAACTAATTCGATATATATTATTGTGATCTTATAACTATATAAAAGAATTAATTATTTAACAAGAAAGACAAAAAAAAAAAAAAAGGAAATATGGACCGAAAGAAAAGATGGAAACTATTAAATTCTTCTTGAAAAGTGCTAGTATATAAATAATTTACAATTTTTACTTTCGCACAAATGAGTTATCGTGTAGAAAAGTATGTTTGGTTTTATTTTGAGTGTTTGGAGAAAACATTTAAAAAAAATATATTATGAGAAAAGATATTAAAAATGTGAAGTATGTTTGATTTTATTTTGTAAAAAGATATTTTTTGCTATAAATATCATATTTTATAAGATTTTGTTTAATTTGTGATATTATATTATTATATTTTAATTTTAAATTAATATAATCATTAAATATTATTTTCATATATTATATGTATATATGAAAAGGTTTTCCTTGTTAGTTTCGAACAGCAGGACTCTTACCCTATATGCTTAAGCTCTAGTGAAATCCAGACAGTGATCTTGCTACCAAAGCAATCCATCGTACAAAGGGCAGTTCCACTGTTGTTTTCCCCTCACACTTGTCACGTATATCATCATATACCACCATGACTGTTTTTGTGCTTCAATCGTATGATGTGTTAGACAGGGGCAGAGAGCATTTGCCTATTTCAAATTGCACTATCGTGTTTGATAAAATGCCCCTAAAGGCTTTGCAATTTTCTAAGTTAAATTGAATTGAATTTTTTTTTTCCCTCTGAATAGAGGTTCTCTGTTTATAAAGTAGTTCTTTTTTTTTCTCTGAATAGAGGTTCTCTGTTTATCAGGTGGTGTTCTATTTGTTGTAATGGCATCCTCTTCCACATTTTCTACGTGGGCCTTGAATGGTAGTATACTTTCTCCCAAGGCATCAAAGAACAATGGCGAGTTTATTTGCAATTATCTGAATGGTTATTTTAAACGAACACCCCATTCTATGCCCACTTCTCCATCTGTAGCCATATCACATTCGTGGGTATCCCCTGGTGAGAAGGCAATTGACTGGAGACAAGGAAAGTTGTCTCTCAAGAGTGGTATCCAGTGCAGAGCACTGGGAGTTGAGACTAAACCTTCATTTTCACTGGGGAATAAGTTTCAACTTGAAGATGTGATCGAAGCTCAGCAGTTTGACAGAGACACTCTCAGTGCCATATTTGAGGTGGCACTTGAAATGGAGAAGATTGAGAAGAACTCTGCTGGAAGCCAAATTCTTAAGGGCTATCTAATGGCCACACTTTTTTATGAGCCCTCAACTAGAACTAGGCTTTCATTTGAGTCTGCTATGAAACGTTTGGGTGGGGAAGTTTTGACTACAGAAAATGCACGTGAGTTCTCCTCTGCAGCAAAAGGAGAGACTCTTGAAGGTAGTCACTCAGTTTATTTACTTTGAGTGAATAATGAACTGTCCATACTGATTCATATTGATCTTCAGATACTATAAGAACAGTCGAAGGATACTCTGATATTATCGTGATGAGACATTTTGAAAGTGGTGCTGCCAGAAGGGCCGCAATGACGGCCAGTATTCCAATTATCAATGCTGGAGATGGCCCTGGGCAACATCCAACTCAGGTATGCAAACTTGAGCTGGTTTCAAGTTTTACGAAAATTATTGACATCCATTATACTTGTCCATTTGCAATCACATGAAGCAAGATCGTATCTGACATTTATCTAATCTCTTTCACTTGACCGCACCACTCTCACCCCCTTACCCCTAGAAAGGAAGAATGAAGAAACAAAATATACCTTTACCACTTTGCAAGAATATTTGCAAAAATCATGACTCTAAGTTGATGGATTGTATATTGCATCTTTATAATTTAGTTTTGAAGTCTGGATTTGTATATTTTGTATTTTCATTCTTAAGCTGAGACGCCAAACTTGTTTTGACTTTTAATTTGGAAATATTTAATTTTTAATAGTTAAAATGTTGTATCAAGGGAATTTTCTCTAACTCTTGTTAATGACAGTAATTGTGAGGAACTCTATGTTGAAGCTTATCTTAGTCTTGGTGCAGCAGTTGTTATTGTATATTGTAACTGTTGTTATGGAGGCACTTACAAGTCAGGCTTGTTAAGAGTGTGAACTTTTCATGCAAGTCTCTTCTTTCTAAATCCCTGTCAGCCTGTCATGTTTAAGTTCTCTGGAAAAAAATCTAGTTTGAGGACTGTTATCTTCTCTAATGGGGTTATTTGCCACCCCCACCAAGAAAAGAAAGAGAAAGTGTATATACACACATGTTATCTTGGCAGAATTGGTTCTGTTGCTTCACTATTTTCAGTCTTACTTTCTTACTGTAAATTTTACTGCCCTGCCTCTGTCTGTCTGTCCAGGTTTTTGTTGAGGGGGGTTGAAGCATTGGACAATTCTTTAAGGTGGTTATGCTAATATTGCATGCTTTTTCATGTTGTTCTTTATTAAATGATTCTCAAGTGGAGATGCAATTTATATCCCTATTGCTTTATGAAAACCCTTGGCAGAAATTTGCAAAAGTGCAAGTACCTCACTAGAATAAGTCTGTGGATAAAGGAATCAAATATAACTTGGTTAGCCATTTTGATTCTCTGTGTGTATCTGTTTTGGACTGAACAATTTAGAAAATCAGCCGTCTCATATTATGTGAAGCATTTTCTAGATTTCAGGAGCTGTATTGTCCTAGATTCAGGATATGATGGATATTACCTGTATGGTGTATATGACATAGTCAAATTATTTTATTTTGTTTTTACACTTTCCTCTGGCAATGAACAGGCCCTCCTGGATGTGTACACTATTCAAAGAGAGATAGGAAAACTTGATGGCATCACAGTTGGACTTGTCGGCGATCTTGCTTATGGAAGGACAGTCCGCTCACTCGCCTATTTGCTTGCTAAGTACAAGGATGTTAAAATCTACTTTGTATCACCTGAAGTAGTAAAAATGAAGGTAAATAAAAACGTCTGGAGTTGTCGACAGAGAAGATGGCTCTCAAATTTCTGATAGGAACTTAGTTTGCTGAATAATTTTGCCAAGATATTTGATTGAGATCTGATCCAAGTTGCAATTTTTTTTATAATATAATAGTTTATTAGAACATGAGCCGTTATTTTCCAATTTTAAATTTCAGGATGACATAAAAGATTATCTGACATCTAGAGGAGTAGAATGGGAAGAAAGTGCTGATTTAATGGAGGTGGCCTCTAAATGTGATGTGGTTTATCAAACCCGTATTCAGCGAGAAAGATTTGGTGAAAGAATTGACTTATATGAAGAAGCTCGAGGCAAGTACATTGTTAATCTGGATGTGTTGGATGTAATGCCGAAACATGCAGTTGTAATGCACCCTCTACCAAGGCTTGATGAGGTTGGCTTCAGGTTTCTGTTTTGCTATTATTTTGCAATTTTGTTTCTTTTCAGACTTTTTATTTTTCTTTATTCTGATTGTATAATATTTATCCTTTGGCTTTTTTCAGATAGCTGTAGATGTGGATGTTGATCCAAGGGCTGCATATTTTAGGCAAGCAAAGAACGGTCTCTACATTCGCATGGCTCTTTTGAAGCTCTTACTTCTTGGTTGGTGAAGCATGCTTTCAATGTTCCCTATTCTCAGTTGGTAAAGAGAGGCGTGCTTTCCACAAATTTTGCCATGGATTTCCTCCTTGGGACAGAAAGAAGTAGAAATTCAAGATATAATAGTAACTTAGATGATGGTTTTGCTATGAGGGCTGAACAGGCATATATGGTTTTTCCTTTCCGGTTCCAATATATTTGTATTTTACATCTTTAACTTATATTTAGCAGTCTTCTTTCATGTTTTATGCTTGGCCTTGAATTTTAATTAATTCAGGAAAAATGTACTGAAACTTGCATGATATGAAGGCCTTTGTTCCCTGTTGTCGAGCAGTACATATATATTTTAACCTTGGATGGTTTCTGTATGACATTCTTGGATTTCTTACTGTCAGAACTTGCCATTGATGCATATGGGAAAGCTGCTGTTGCATGATACAGAGTAACAAACCATGGCCAATTCTGTGAGAAGTTATCCATGCAGAATTCATAAAGAAGGTTGACTGCGACCTTATATTTTGTAGTGCTTAGCTCTTGCATCCCCTATATCTATCTACCTAGCCTTTCCAAGTTTGTTGCGTGTGACCTCTCATGATTGTTTACAACTGCTGGCTTGTCCATGATTAATTTGATATCTAACAAAACTATCCACAAACAATATGCAGACTTGTTCACAAACGATTGATCCCTACAACTTGCGAGTTTTTGGAAGAACAGTTCCGGGTGTTGTAAGTTATAGTAGAAAGTCAGCGGTGCGTGACTTCAAATTCTATAGTTATTTGGCATTGTTTATCTTATCTGAAATTATTGGAGTATAATAATTTCTTATATATGATATTATTTATTATTATAGAATTTTAGATATCATATACTAGTTCTGACAATGACTTTTATAGGCAATATTTATTAGAGGTGACAATGTGTTCCAGTCCAACTCGGATCCCACTTGCTTGGGACAACGAATTTTAACAATGTAAATAAGTTTTAAATCGGGTTTTTGGTCCTTCATTTTTAAATCCTACTTAGACTTAAACCTTACTTATTTATTTTTTGATTCTTTTTAAAAATATATTATATATATTTGCATGATACTTTTTTAGAAAAATAATTTTTTTAAAAATATAATTTTTAATATTTTTAAATTATAAAATAGATATATCTATTAAGTTTCCCCTCCAAATTTAAATTTTGAATTTTTAAAAACTTTAATAAATCGGGTCGAAGAGGCAAAGCTGGCTTGGGCCATTGCCATCTCTAATATTTATTTTCAGAAGTGACCTAGTGAACTTCACTTCCTTCTAATTGCCGTCCAAAATATGGCCCGTACTTATGGGCCCAGGCCCAAATACGATTACAAACATAACAATTTTGCTACTAATGAGACTCCACGACGTCGTTGAGATCTTCGCTACCCCTTGGCCAATTTGGCTTCCCTCTGTTCCACAGGTCTGCTCTCTCTCTCTTTCTTGATCCATTCATCTTTCAATCAATCAGCTATTTTTTGCGTCCTGTTTCTAATATCAGTTTTTCATGATAATTCAGTGAGCAAATGATTTTCTAGGGAGAAAAGAATAAAGTGAAAACTCAAGAATAAAAAGAAAATGAGTGCTTTCAAGGCATTTAAAGCAAATGTTCCAGTTGCCTGGAGCCCTAATCTCTACATAACACTGGTGAGGGGCATTCCGGGTACTAGGAGGCTCCACCGGCGCACGTTAGAGGCCTTGCGCCTCACTAAATGCAACCGCACCGTCATGCGGTGGAATACGCCTACTGTCCGCGGAATGCTTCAGCAGGTTTTTAAGTTTTTGTTTGTTTGCAATGCCGATTGGTGTTATTACTATCAATCATGTTATTGCATATTCTTAGACTGAAATTTATTAATTTTGTTATTCTGGTTATGGTTTAGGTGAAAAGGTTGGTTGTGATTGAGACAGAGGAAATGTACAATGCTCGGAAGCAGAAAGAAGCTAACCATCGAGCTCTGCGTCCGCCTTTGGTCGTAAATCATCATTCTGCCCCAGCTACTAATTCTTCATCGTAATTGCTGAAATCCTTGAATGGTTAGCTTAGCTAATGTCGATAAATACACCTTAATTGATTTGATATGATTGTGACTTTTTTTTATAAACTCAATTTAGTGACGTATCTTTGAAGCTGTACTGAAGTCGTTTGATACTCAAGTGGTTGATTTTGCATTTTCAAGTTGTGAAAATACAGATTAATTTATGTTTTCCTTTCTGATAATCTGTTTTATTTTATACACCTACTAGTTAATTTTAAATTTGGATTTTAAATCTGCAAGGTGAATCTTTTAAGACATTTTAGATTATGTGTTAATGTTTAAGGCTTTGTGTGCCTGAAGCAGGGGTACAATATGGTTTCATTGTTGCAATTATTTATTTCTTACTTATTACATAGTTACCAAAGAGATGGCAATCAAAACTTATATGAAAGTTAGAAGTCAGATTTGGATGGTCATGATTGATGCAGGACAAATTGCAGAAAACTAAGCCTACTAATCTAAACTAAATTAAGACCAGGGCTAGTGAAATATTTCTGCTACTTCCTCAATTCATGATAATGGAGCCTAATATATATATTGGCTTCAAAATAAAAGAAGTAAAATGAGTAATACATTTTGAGGAAATCCTATAAAACATTCCAAAGAAAAAACAATCCCCAGGGCTGATGTCTGCAACAAATGAACCGAAAGTTGCAGACTGGAAATTTTAGTATAGACTTGCGTCTCTCATTGGTACATGTGCTAATCTTGAAAAGCTGAACGCTCCGAATCATGGCCTAAAGCATAGTTTGTTTTCTGATTGAGGTTTGGAAGGGCAGATTAATCAGAATAAAGACAAATTTCTTGGTGAAGCAACTAGTACTCTAGTGCTTAAGAGACTGCGCAATAGCATAAATGCTTGATTACGAGTGCAATATTTTTTGCTTTGCTTCATTAAGTATTTTACTAAGCAAGCAACATGATGTTTTTTTCTTGACTCATTACTCCCCCAATACCTATTCTGATTGCATAACTAGCGACCTTAAATACTTTAGGAAAATCAGGATGTCACAACTGTAATTCTTTGATCGATTACCTCAAAAGCCTTGACTCAAATCTTAGACAGTTACGACAATAACATTCCCCGTCTTTGATGCAATCAGTGAGGCAAGCTATAAGGTACCTAAAATTGTTGCTAAAAACCTGTAAAATGCAACTATAGCATGGAAAATTTGACATCCAAACAGATTGTGGTTTGGGCCCCACTTTAATAGCATTCGACTTTTTCAGGATCAGCCGAGGTACCATCAAGAGGGGTAATGTACCACAAGACTTGCAGTCTGTGTCGGCTTATTTGTCTCATGCGTTAGCCCTAGTATTTATTTGCAAGCATTTCACGGTTATATTATTTCATAATGATTGTATTTATTGGAGTCCTCGATGTGTACTTAGTTTTTTTTATCGGACTTCCTAAAAGTCTTTATTTTATTTCTTTTCTTTCCTTTTCTTTTGAGGCCAATAGAGTAGGCTTTATTATCATGTACTGAAGACTTTTAATTGAAGAAAATGAATGAACATTTTGTTAGTTATATCCCATTATCTTATGTCACTTCTTGCTTATAGGTTGCCTCTCTTATGTTGCTTTTCTTTTCTTATAGGTTGTCTGCAGATTAGATCTTCTATGCCAACTGGGTGATAGTGACAACTCAAAGTCAAGATTTAAATACTGAACTGGGTGGAATTGCATAAAGTCATAGTCCTTTCAACTTCTGAAATCTACTGCTTATTGAAGAACTTGGTTTTTATATTATTATGAAAGGAGGTGTAATTTTAAATGTTGGGAACATTATTGAATTATGAGCGCGTGCTTTCAATTTCTTTGCTTGGCTCCATGCACTTCATTATCTTTTTCTCTTTCCCTCCAATTTCTTCACAATGTGGCTTTTTGTATGGTGATCAAATTAGTTGGTAGCCTTTGTGCATGTACAGTTTATCTTCAGAAGGTATTGAGTCAAAGGGGTAATGTCTCGAAGATAATCATAATACATGTCCTTTACCTGGTAAGATTTAAAATTGATCAAGTTCCAATTACAAGGATATGCATACTTGTGGAAGTACTTGGTGACGAACTATGCCAAGAATCTTCCGTTCGTGATCCTGAATCATGAGTATTTGAGTAATCAGTTCATTTGACTTGATTGTCATGAATCCTACTCTTATTAATTCTGTTTAGGCCTGTGTAATATCTTCTCCTCATAAGTGATGCACAATGAATACTGACCCCTCTATTTGATGCCCATCCCATGTGTGGATGTCGAAAACTTTGACCATTAGGGATTCTGTAGCAATAGTTTTCCTCTGTCGGTGAAATGACCAGTAGTTAGAGCTTAGTATTGGCATGCGAGAAGAATGATAAATGACTGGTAGTTAGGGCTTCATATTGGTATGCAGGAAGTATGATAAATGCTTCAATTGGTTAGATCTCGGTACACAAGAAGTGGGATAATATTGAAAAACAAGTAGCCCAGGAAGATATACTAGATTATTCCAGCGTACGAAATTAATGACAGTTTTTTGCTTGTTGCTTTCCTCGTAAAATGCCATTACCTAGTCTGGAATATATAAGCTATCAGTATTTGTTGAAGCCATCATCAGTTATCTTTCGTTGTGTACATGACATCTTCCTCCATGTGCTCATGTTCAGACATCAATTAAATGGGCACTGTATTTCTGATTCAACAGAAATGGAAACAGAAAAATGACTCGAGTTGAATGTGGTGCACATAATTGGCTTTTCTTAAAACTTATCACTATTTTTTGTCTTTGTAATATCTTCTTGAGAATATTTTTTGTTTGGAAATACAGTTGCCTTCTGGCTATACCAAAAAATCCACCCAAATTTCTATACACTTCAATAAATTTATATGTAAGAAACCAGTGATGGGCTAGCCTCAGTAGAACTGGAATTACCCTTTTCTAGTGCATTCAATTTGGCAAAAACTCCGACCAGTGGCGCGGTGTTATACGTGCAAGCCTCAGTTTGCACAAAGTTTCCCCTTCTATCACTGAAATCATCCTTGCTATCGGGTCCACCGACCAGGGCTCCAACAAGAACATTAGGGTTTGGATCCTGGCGACCATACCAGTGATCATACCCCTGAGTGCACCCTACAAAAACCTTGCTATCTCTGTATGATTCCATGGATGCACCTCTATGGTGCACTCTCTTGGGATAGGCATGTCCATAGCCAACCAAGTAGCTTACTCCCATAGGATTGGAGCCCAAAATGTAGGCCACCTGTGATTTGACAAAGGAGAGGATCTCATGGGATCCCACTGAATCTCTGTGGCAGTTGAGCACTTGATTGGTGGAATGGAGGTGATCAGAGTAGACTGTGAGTATAAAAGCTGCAGTAGAAACATACTGCATGTTGTTCCATTGACGGGTGTACAGGAGTCCACCTGGGGTGCGTTTCACGTTAGTGGAATTGTTCTTGTTCACGCAGGCACAGATATAGTGTTCTGCCTTGGAGCGGTATTGTTGGAGGATCTGCTTCTGTTGTTTGTTTTTACCTTCCATTGGCAACTGCAAGAATACAAATTTATAACTGATAAAAAGGATGGAATATGTACGAGACCTTCTTGATATTAATTTTTATTATTATTTTTTTAAAACTAAAAAAATTCTGCATTATGTCATCTGTAATTAGTCGATTTTTATTTCGCTAAAATGTATTATTAGCTATTGGACAACAGTAAATGATGGAAAATTGACAAAATTAATGTAAAGAAAAACAAATCTTGCAACGACTGTAATTTTATTGGATTCCATTTAAGCGATAAGGCTTAGTGACCATGCCCGTTAGGGAAAGACCTTTTGCTGCTTTTTTCGTGATTTAAACACTAATTATACTGCAATCAAGAAATGTTCAACTCTATGTATTCCTCTATCGGCGCTTCTTGAGATTATAGGGGTAGGAAGGGAAAGAGGTGTAAAAATGTTTTGATTTGGTGTTCATGAGGGTGGTGATGAGTTGAAAAGACGAAGATCAAAGACCAAACTTATTGAGGGTGGAGGGGTACCCCTTGTCGTTTGAAATGAATGCTAATTATGATCAATATACACTTAAAAGAAAAGGCTAACTTAGCGAAAAAAATGCATGATGCATAATATTTAAATTTCTTCCACCCCCCCTCCCCAAAAAAAAAATTGAATCCATACTACATTTTGTGCACTGAATATCGTGTAAAGTGTCCTATTTTTTTTTTGTAAAGATTTATAGGAGAGGGGGTAAAGAAAAATTACCATAGAAGCAATGATTTGGAGACCAGCGTATTTAACATCCCAGCTGAACTCAGTGATGGCCCAAGTGATCCCACCAAAAGAAAGGGCATTGTCAATGGCGTAATTCAAGTAATGTAAATTGTCGGTGGCCTTATATAGCCACATAGCTGCCCATAACAACTCATCCATGTACCCACTCACCGACGTGTAGTACCCCTTTGCTCCTCCTATACTACTGTCATATTTACCTCTAAACTTGTCACCAAACTCAAACAACTGCAAAACAAACAAACAAACCCCACTTACTCAATTAACACATTCTTTGGTTACCATAAAATCTACTGCACTTTAAAACTATGAATGTACAAATCATGTAATAAATTGATCAACATTCTTCTTGACAATGAAATATGTGTGTATCTTCTCCACATAAAAATCTCTACCCGTCGGTGGATTGGCTTGGTGACAGGCTTGGTCCGTGCAGTTTAGCCCATTGGAGCAGCACTGTAAATCTATGGTTTCTGACAAGACTCACATACCCTAGATATTTTGTGTGCATAAGCGTCAATGATCCATTCATTAATCCAATCTACGAGGTGTATATGTCTTTTGAATGATACTGCATTTTTTTTTTTTTGCCCTAAAGTTGTCTATCATATGCTAATAATTGTAAAACATACCCTACAGTTTGATAGGTTATAAATACAAATACAATAACAGTAATTTAGTTTAAACCTCGGATTTTCACAAGGAAAATGTTAAAAAGAGCAATATGGGCGTCTATTTCATTTTCAGAAAAATGATTATTCACCCAAAAAAAAAAAAAAAGTAAAAATGGAAAACATGATTGTATCTGGCTTTGCTCAATTTTGGATGCAAATATAGTATATTAGGTATAACTATTTGCCATTGACACTTAACCAATCAAGATTACTATAAGTTCTAGAGGAAAAGTTAGATGCCCTATATGTCTTGCCGCTATTTGCAGACCATATTCTCATAATCATAGTTTGTAATTCCTCCACGTAATGCTGTTAATAATTTTTTAAACTAGTTTTGTTACAAATAAGAAGCAAGATTACGTTAAGCCATATTAATAATGAGCAAAAGACCTAACCCTGTCTGCCCCTCTTTAACAACCTCATTAACTAACTTACCTGTTGTGCATGCTCCAAGAGAAGGTGGGAGTAATGTGGGTTTGTTCTCCTAAACACAATTGAGGCCGCCGCCATGGCCGCCGCCGTCTCCGCCACCACCTCGGAGCCCGGGTTCTCCTCATCCAACTTGTAGGCGCGGCGGGACGTCGTCATGTCCTCCGGCCGCTGCCAGCACAGGTGATCGGTGTCGCCATCACCCACCTGGTCAACAACATCATTAATTTTGAATTAGCCATCATTATGGCCCCCCAACTAATTACCTCACAAAGCACGAGATAATTGCGTACTTTGCTTTAACATAAGACATTTTCTTCTGTTGTCCGAAACCGACACTATTTAGACTTGCTTTTACGAGTGACTAGAAAACAAGATTTGAAATTTTGGACCCACGCAGAAATAAGGGGCGTTTGGTGTCACTGGCTGATGACTGCTCTGCTCTGTCCAAGATACAAAGCACTCCAATTCTCCGGCGTGATTGGGGGATCATTTAAAGACCACACCTTTTTTTCTTTTTTGTAAATATTCGTGAATATAATGCACCACCTATTCTTTTGCCTAAGATTTTTCAAAAAATAAACAATAGTATACCCACAAAAAGTTCGAAAAAGAAAATCACCTGAGCCCATAGAACATGAGGATGAGTGTGTGCTTTAATGAAATAATCAGTCCCCCATTTGATGGCTTCAAGGGCATGCCGGAGTTCGGCGGCGGCGGCAATTTGATCCCGGAATTCAATGACACCCCATGACAGCATTGTAATAGTGAAGGCCATTGGCAAACCAAACTTCACATTGTCACCAGCATCATAATAGCCTCCAACCAAGTCCACCTATTCCCAACAATAACATTTAAGAAAAAAAATGCCCCTCAATAATGTCACACTAACTCAATTTCATCAAACAAAAAGCAGCATGGTACAAGATTCTAAAAGCATTAATTACAGGGAAAATATGAAAACGTGTTTAGGTGGACAGACCCCTTGTTCGAGGCCGTCGGTGAGGCCGGAGTGGTGGCGCCACGCCACTCTCTGGTTGTACGGTAGGCGGCCAGAACGCTGCGCTTCGAAGTAGAGGAGGCTCTTGGAGAGGGCATCTCCATAATCAAAGAACTGAGATAAAGAAAGCGTAGGAAAGAAGGAAAGAACTAAAACTAAGAGATGAGGACGGAAGCATTTGGGGTGTGCAAAAGGCTTGCATTGGCACTGCCTTTTCTCCCCCATTGAACTGTGAATAAAATTCTGATGTTTCTTTTCCCTCCTAGCGTGATGGTGTCCCTCTTTATATAGCATGCGAGGCACGTGACATTGTGGGAAATTTTTGCATGAGATCATTATTGTCCATTTTGGCTTTATATATATATATATATATATATTTGGCTAATTAATTTTTATTTTTTGTTTCTGGTGAATTGGTTGAGGTTGAGGAAATCTTGATTTTACAGCAAATTCAATAGAGGGTCCAGGGAAAGATCTATGGATTTGAGATGGGTTAAGGTCATTCTTGCATTGACCTACATAGTCAATCTTACATGTATTTCTGAATGTTTCATGTGCGTAAAGTGAATTTAAACAGTTGTCCAGTAAAGGAAAAATCTGATTCTTACCATATGGGCTATGGCGTTTCTTTTAGAAATTTAAGTGTGCAGATGCCACATCATTTATATATATATTTAAAAAGGCAGAGCTGAGAATCGAATTAATGCCCTTTTTCCCCTGTAAAAACTGCCTCCATATAGCAAATTATGCTGCTTCTATCCTTTGGTCTGAACCAAAGATTTAATTGTCTAATTAATGCTATCCATGCACAGTAGATGGGGAGTTTGAGGTGTTACCGGTTAGTATTTTGAATTTTTTTTGTCAATCATTATGCATGAACTTGATTGAAATTCTAATTTCACGAGTCAATCTCAAATGTGTTTTACATATTTTTCCGACTTATTGGGTAGATTTTGAGAAATGCCTAAAAATTTAACAAATAATAATATATGATCAAGTTTGATTTTTTTAGATTGACAAATTAAACTCAAATAAATTTTTTTTATAAGCAACGCAATGTGAATTCGAATCTTGAGGAAATGGAAAACTCGCTAATGTTCATTCTCAATTGTTTGATTAATGCATAGAATGTAATAGAATAAATTGTGAAGTAATAGGCTTTGTTGATTAGCTTACTTGTTTGTGATGACAAAGGATTGGGGTAGTTTTTAAACCCCCACTTCTCATATTGAAGGTTTTAGGTAGGTATAGGTTTAGGAGACTAACCCCCTAAATTTGCTTGGATTTTTTTAATGAAAATTTGTTATTATGGGCACCCTACCCTCTTTTGCATCTAGACTATACTTTTTATTTTAGTACAATAAACAAAAGATATGCTACAACAGATAAGGGTGTCAATATCAACTATACAACCCTCGAGACAAGCCCCAAAATGCCTGAAATTCTTTGTTTTCTACGGCATAATCATTGAATAATGCATGTGGAATTCAACAAATTAATAATGAACCAAGTACCTAGATTCACTAAAAAGGTTTAAGATCATAAAATTGGGTTCTTGGTAAAAATGTAAATCGATTATGAAGCTCAAAAAGTTGGTGAAGATTGAAATTCTTGGACTGGAAAATCTCATAGTGATTGAAGATAGTTATTTTTAGTTCTTCCCTGTTTAAGTCAAAACATATATATTTATGATATTTATTTATTTTTTAAAAATTCATTTAATGTGGTCTAAATTTGACTTAACTAGTATTGGATTCAACTGACCTGCCTCAAGTATTAGGTTGGATTCTTGACCTTGTTGAGGTAACAGTTTATTTGTATGAGTTGAAATATGATTTTGTTAGCTCGAAAGAAATTTATATTAACTGAACTGAATAGGTCGGAGCTAATGAGTTATATGTTTTGAAAAAAAAATATAATTTAATTATGTTAACCTTTGGATAAGAAAGCAAGATTTTGTCTTATAAAACTCCTTGATTCAAGACTAATTTTCTAGATGATGATTATCTAAATAAAGTAACAGAACCCTGTTATAATCCTATTGTCCTAATATTAGATAAGGATTTACCTTCTTGGAGTTGCATGTTGTTACATAACATTCTATTCATTCGATTACTCTTCAATACTTTTAAATACAATATTCTATTTTTTTAATTATTTTTCTTGATCATTTATTAATTTAAGTATCGAAAATTTTCGTTAAGCATTCCGACACTTCTAATCCCTTGTTTTGCAGGTTGATTGGACGTGAATACAGAAATTATTACGTGATCAAATTCGTTGTTATTGGTTCGTCCTAATTGTGCACACATCAATATTAAAATTTTATGTTGCACAGATCTTGGCTTTGAGCAAATGACTAATTAAACTGGATTATAATCTAGCCTGCCAAACTCAAATGAGGCTGCAATTGTTGGACAATTGAACACTATAATAAAGAAGACTTAATATTACTTAATATTGAGTGGAAGCTTATTGTGTCAAAACTGAAACACGTCTGCCTGTTTCATTATTTCTTTTTCTCCTAATCATTTTTTCGATTTTTTGACAAAGAAAAAGCATTTTTGTTTGAGTGTTTCAAACTGAAGTTTATATCCCAAACAGTTAAAGCATTTTAAATAGATTTACTGAATTTATTTGGTTTATTTGGTAACATTCTAGTTTCAAATTTTTAAAAATCTTGTTGGGTTCCCATCTATATGTTAGTGGGCATTTATTTTAATAATAATTTATAATAAATTATTGTTAGCTCTTAAAAGTAGATTGTTGGTTGCTAAATAATTTTTAATGATTAATATTTCTGATGTAATGATATATATATCCTCCTATTCATTCAAAATAAAAATAAAAATAGAAGTTGTTGAACTTTAAATCGTATAATCACTAACATTATTTTAAATATTCAAGTAAATTAATGAAGATATAATTATATTTCTTAAACTGTAACTAAAGTCAATTTTGATTACCAGGTGACCAAAGAAGGATGAAAAAGTAAATACAAGGAAAAGGAAAATGCATATCTTTTGCAAAAATGATAAGCACATAGATTCGCAATGTACCAAGATGTCTTGCTGCGTGAAATTAACCGCAGGACTTGCATTGTTAAATTCCTATCTAAACCCTTTTGCCTTTTTTATGCAATTTTTTTATTACTATCGACATGAAAGAGATGAATCAGACTAATTAACTAGCTAGGCCAGTACCAAAATGGCGTGGGCCTAAGACAATATTCTCCTCCAATTCTGAGCCACTTGGTTGGTTTGAACCACGTCCTTGTGAGACAAGATTTCCGCAGCCCGGCCCTGTCCAGATTGTTCGGCCATTTGTCAGTTAAGGTGGCGTTCTGGGTGAGCTTGTAATAATACTCCATAATAGAGTTACTTTCAAATATTATTTCGTAATTTTCAATTTTCCTAACTTACTGCAACGTAGATCTTTAATAAGTAACCTCCAAGTAATTGGTCATGATATCATACACATACTTATACTTTGAAGCTCATTCCACCAGGATATAAAATATTCCCAAGCACTGACCATTTTGATCAATTTTTTTAGGCACGAATCATAAGATGGAAATAGTGTACTTAATGAAAGCTCTTCTTGCTTTGCATATAGGAGTACTTGACCTTAGTTTCTGGCTTCCCCTCTCCTTGATAATAAACTTAACCACCAGTTCTTTCATAGACGATATATCCTGCACTTTCATTTGCATCTTAAACAACATATAGAACCTCCATTTCTTCCACCTCCAGACCACAGAATTCATTTGATTCCATTCATAAAGAATCAACAGTCATAAAACTATGGATTCTTGATTCATCACAAACAAAGGATATAGAAGCTCACTTAGTTTCTACCACATCATACCATCTCATGAGGTAAGAAAAAGTTCAGGCGTCCAACAAATTGAAAAAGAACCGAAGCAATGCAAAATGACTGGCACACTGCAAATAGAAACTCCGTAACCATGACACAGTTAACACCAAGTTCTACAAAAGTTTAATTTTCAGCAGCGATGTGGTGTTCATAATATGTTCTTACAACCCAAAAAAACTAGTGACAGATATCTAGAACTCATGGGTTAAAAGAAGTCTAGAAGACTGATTTATATTACAATTCCAAGCCATGATCCCCATTAAGCAGTTGCACCTCCAGTCTGGTGCAGCATTGCATCTATCTCATCACCATCCTCCATTTCCAGCTGTAAAAAGTAAAATTCCAGATTAGTTCAGTGTATCTTGCTGAGACAAGTGTCTTTCTGTAGTTCAGAGAGAGAGAGAGAGAGAGACAGAAACAAAGATAGAGAGATGACCTCATCTGGAGTTTGCTCCCCTCGGAGGCGACGTCCGTCAAACAGAAAAGCAATAGAATTGAAATCAACGGATTGCCGGTCACAATAGGCATTCATAAGTTTCTTAAGTTGTGTGCTTCTCTTAATCCTGAAAAACACTTCGTTTCCATCCTACAAAAAGCAATCACAAGAGGGAGTTTCTTAAACAGCTTCCAAACATCCAAAAGTAACTCGACAATCACATAATACATGTCTTACTAGGTGCTTAAAATATCAAACACTATTTCAATAAAACCAATGGGAAAAAGGTACAAAAATAAAGGAAATATACATAGTAAGGATAGAACAAATCTGGGGAAAAGATGTGGTGCTTTCAGACAGAGAGAAAATAGACAATACCAGAAGAAAAATTAAAAAAAGAAACTATCCATGTATTCATGGTAAGCCAAAAAATATGGTGCCATTCCTACTAAGAAGTTCGACTCATATTTCCACACTTATGCAAAGACAAACACAAGATCCCCTGATCCCTTCAAGACACAGAAGTTTCGGTTTTATGATTACATAATTCATGCTGACGAAAGAAACAATGTTACCAAACGAGCATTCTTTATTTTCGGGTTGCAAATCCGGCCAGGCATTGCTAAATTGACCCAGAAGCCCAACTAAAAAAAGCATCATGTTTATATGAAACTATAGCAAGACTAAGCTATGCATGATCTAACCATGATAAATAATAATGCAAGAGAACTTTAAAAAGACTACCACAATAATTCCCATTTCTCAAGATTTTAAATCAGAAAAGGATTATGAGAAACAAAATTCACCGATTCTTCAAACACCAACCACATATATCAACAGAAATAAACGAGATTAAAAAGAAAAAGAAACACCATAAAAACATAATAATCAATAGAATTAATCAGTACAGCTTTACATGAAAAAATTCCACTTGCATAAACATCCCATATTACACCACTCCATAAATCCTTTAAAAACCACAATTTACTAAGACAATTCAAAACACGAACACGTAGTATCAGAACCAATCAAATATCTGCAAGAAACATTGTTACCAAAATTTTACATTAATTATTTTCCATCAGTCGGGGCGCGCCTACAAGTCAATGCAAAATCAGTAGGGCAACTGAAGGTAGCATCTGCTCCATAGCCACAATTCCGACCCAACAAGACTCAGCTGTGCATGCCCAGACAACGAAATATAATAATGCAAGAAATTTTGAAAAAAAACAAAAAGAAAAAGAAAACATCCTTGTCTTCAAGGTTCCATATCACAAAGATTAGAGAAACTAAGTTTACTGATCCATCAAAAACCAACCAAACTATCCAACAGAATAAACCACATAAAAAGGAAAATTACAAAATGAAGAAAATCCATAAAGCCTCACTAGTCATTTCCTTAGCATTTATCAACCACAACGAACTTGTTAAGCCTAAGAAACCAAAACCTGAAAAATAGGTGACACTCCAACATAAAATTACTCAGTCCAACTTTATAATGGAAAAGTAAGACTACCAACTTCCCGTATAGAACCACTCCATAAATCCTTCATCCAGCTATCAACTACTACACAATTTTCGGAGAAATTCTCACCATACCAATAAATAGTGGCTAGGGCAAGAATATGGAAATTAACGATAAATAAATTGCTGTAAAACCAAAATACTAAAGCAAACCTCACTAAATGAACCAACAAATTCAACATTCCAAAACCATAGAAACAGATTCCTGCTATCAAGTACACCAAAAGCATTACAACCACACATAAAAAACAATGAACAAAAATCCGGGTACTTCAAATTGAAGGGGAAGGGGAAGTAGTGAAAGGAGTGAGACCTGGCCTTTGACTTTGAGATTGATATGAGCCGATGAATCGGCGGGTTTCTTGTCTTCCTCTTGACCCGACATTTTCCCAGCCGCCGATTAATCGTTTCTGCTTCTCTTCGCCTTTTTTTGGTTTTTACTTTTTGGAACCGAGACTTTGGAATGGAAACGCGAAAGACAAGTCTTGCGCCCCTCGCTCCTCTCTACCCACCTTTTATTTGGAATTTTTATATTTTTTTTTTCAAATAAAATATATTGAGAATGGGAATAAATGAGGTGGTGGGTTGATTTGACGGTTCAGATGCTTCTCTGCCTGATGGACGGACAAGAGTTCGAGTCGTCACGGATTGATACGATGTCGTCAAAATGGAATTTTCATTTTCCTCCTTTGAGAACGAAACCTTAGACCTATAAAAGTGCGCTGCGTAATTTGTAAGCTATCTTATCCATGGGGGTGGGGAAGCCGGTAGTCCCGAATATGGAATATTTGCCTTTCAGTCCCCTATATTTTCAACGTTTGTAAGATGTGATTTTCTTTTTTCGGGAACCAAATTACTTTTATATATATATATATATATAAGAATAAATTAGATGTCTAATGTTCCTTGCCAAATAACATTTTACTTCACTTGGTTTTTGTAAAGGGGTGTATTAGCCCTTGTGTGTTTTGGGTTTGGGGTATCCCAAAAAAGATAATCAACCCCAAACTCAACTTTTTATCACTTAATAAATTATAAAATGACCAACTTACACTTGACATTTGCACATATACTATGAAAATTTCTATTTTGTTTATCTTTTTTATTTATTTTTCAAAAATATTAGGGTAATATCATTAAATACACATATATATTTATTAACAATGGATATATTTTTTTGAAAGATGTGAATTCTTTTCATTAACATTCTTAGTATTTTATTCAAGATAATTGGAACAATCAAGTAAAGAATATCATGTCATAAATTTTATCTCATATAACATCAACAATAAAAACATCAAGAAAAATATCAATTATCAATTATACTACATAAGTTGCCAAGTGTAATGACTTTTGATATGCGAATACATTTCACATGTAATTCAAATAGAAGAAATAAAATTTATTATTAGAGAATATTCAAATTATTTTATATATTTTAAAATAGAATACAAGTTATTAATAAATAAATATGTTAATGTAACAATCATTACTACAAATGATTGTGAACCATGAAAATTAAAGTGAAATATTCACGAGAATACATACAAGTGTAAAATGGTCGTTTTCCAATTTAACAAATGAATGAAAAAAAGGACACATTATTTGCCCTTTTGTCTAAATCATAACATGATTATATGCCTTTTTTTCTCAAAAGGCAAGCTATAATACGTTTATTTTCAAAACCACAAGGGGTAAAATGCATTACCCTTTCATTAATAGATACTGTGTGTGAATATAAACCATGTAAATTATAAATTCTAATAAATGTTATACCAGTAACATCGATTCATTCTCAACCTACTGCTAAAAGCAAAACCCACAAGAAACTCTTAAAACGCTAAATCCTTAGTTTTGGCCAAGGAATGGCCACTGCCAACAATTACTTATACCAATCACAGGTTTAAGAATGGAGTTGGGGACAACTTTTCCATTCCCAAACCATTCCTGTACATTTTCCAATCACCACCTTTATAGTAGCAGAGAGTGCAGTATGGTCTAATAGAGATTGTATGGGGGTTACTTGAATTAAACTGCAGTGGAAACCCCATTAAATTCTATCATCTCAAGCTTAAAAACTTCCACAACAACATTCAACACCCGTGCACCTGAAAAATAGTACTGCTTTTCCAAGTCATTACTCTTTACAGCTGCACCATCATAAAAGATTAGTTGAACATTACGGAACTATTAATTAATCGTCCACAACGGTGGAGACCCTCTTTTCCCCACTCTTCATCCCCCAAAGGAATAAAAGGATAACAGCAACTGCATATGAACAGTGAATTTACCAAAATGAAATAGTATGAAGCAAGTGAAATTGAATATCAGACAGCAAAAGTTACGAAACTAGGCAATTACTAGAACAGGTTCAAACTGAATTCACAAGTTATCAAAAGGTTTATAGGCCAATTTATATCACAATTCAAAACACCATCCCTAACTATGCAGGAGCACCTCCAGTCTGGTGCAACATAGCATCTATCTCATCACCATCCTCCATTTCCAGCTGCAAAAGGGAAGATAAGAACAACAAATCAAAGTTACACTCCTGTACATCAAGGCTTTGGAAATATCAACATGCACGTGTGTCACAGAGAGAGAGAGAGAAAATGGAGCAGAAGAGACCTCATCAGGAGTCTGCTCTGCCCGGAGACGACGACCATCAAAAAGAAAGGCAATGGAGTTAAAATCCACCGATTGTCGATCACAATAAGCATTCATGAGTTTCTTCAGTTGTGTGCTTCTCTTAATCCTGAAAAATACTTCATTTCCATCCTACATAAAGAGACCAACATAAAAGTTTACAATTATGTACGAATTCAAAAGAAAGGTTTGGAGTGGCCAAAAGCATCCTGCACTCTCATAGCCGCACAAGGGAATGAATCAATCAAAACTACCAAGACAAAACAAGCATAAGCTCAACACAAGGGTCAAATTTTATATCTCACAAGAGAAAATAATTGACAAGTCAAAACTAAGAAAACACTTATATCATGTATAATACAAAAAAATGTTCCAACAAAAAAACTTGATCTTACACTAGCCAGAACATAGATGCTCTTGTTCAATTTTGCTCTAACAGGAGTTATCTACTAATTAAGCACAAAGAGTTAATCCTTATTAACTACTATGAAAGTGATACTCAACTTGCACCCATGCATCTGATAAAAATCTTTCCCAAGGAGCCACCTAATAGCTTCTACAACAAAATCTCCTCACTACCACAAGCAAATTCTATACTCCAAATATACCAAGTGCAACTACATATGGTGCTCATTTCAGTCAAACCGAATTGAACCAAACCGACAGCTATATACCAACTGAAAACCAAACCGAATTAGTTCGGTTCGGTTCAGTTATAACAGGACAAAAAAAAATAAAAAAATCGGTTATTTTAGTCAGTTACAGTTAAGACATTTAAAAATAAAAATGAAAGACCTAATATTAATTAACACAAAGTCAAATAGCACCAAACTACCACAAAAACAAAAAAAAAGATCATTTAAACCATACATAAAACGGACAATAAGGCAGATCATTTAATCCATAAATCAGAATAAGACCCCTTTTTACACAATAAAAACTGATAAGCAGCTTAACCCATAAATAAAAGGCAGCATTAATAACTCATTTTCTAAAACCAGGTGATCATTGACAATTAATAAGAGCAAATCATTTAATTGAAGGTTTTTTAAAATAGAAAAATTGAAGCCTAAATTAAATAAAACAAAAAGTACAAAAAAATTGGTTTTTGGTTTGGTTTGGTTCGGTTGAGCGAACCCAAAACCCTAAAGAGGACCGAAAACTGAAAATTTTGAAAAATCAAAAATAAAAAACCAAACTAAATTTTTTTAGTTAGGTTTGAGTGCAAACCTAAATTTCAGTTTGGTTCAATTAAACCGGTTAACTGAATTGTGATCCCTGTACGATAAAATGTCAATTTGATATCAATCGTGAATAATTTATACCTTGCAAAGCATATAGACATTGCCTCTATCACATATATAATAGAGTTGGTAAAAGAAAAATAATAATAACAAAAAAATGTAACCATAAAAAGTCACCAGAGCATATGCATATATAAACTTTCCCAGTAGCAAAGGTACAATACAAATGCAAGATAAAGAAGGAAATCATAAATAGAAAAATAAAAAGAAAAAGAAATTAAAATAAACACGTCTCTCACAACCTAACATAAGAAAAACCATGAAAATGGGGAAGCCAGTAGTCTACACCTAAACCCTAGGGAAATCAAAAGATTCGGGCATATAAACATAATCAAAATATCTAACAACAATCATTACATCAGAAAGAAAAGTGTGAAAAGGTATAAAAGAGTGAGACCTGGCCTTTGACTTTGAGATTGATGTGTCCCGATTGATCACCGGGCTTCTTATCTTCCTCTTGACCGGGAGTCGACATTCTCTCTCAGACGCCGATTTGCTAAATCCGCCGATTAAACGTGCCGTCGCCGCTGCTTTGGCGAAATGGAAGTTTTCTGCTCTCTCTCTCCTGGCTTTTTGAGGGAGGGTTTGTCGTACGTCTTTTACTTTTTATTTCTTTAATTTTACAAAACCAAAAAGAGGGGAAATGGTAAGCGATAAGTCAGTGAAGACTAAGGATTGTGTGGGGTACTATTAACGGTTTAGATGCGTTGGTTCTGATCCGACGGTGAAAGAGAGTGTATTAGAAGAGGCACGCTCCACCTGCCGCGTGTAAAGTATAAGGAAATTTTCTATTTTATCCTTCAGATTTGAACGCAGATAGAAACCATCCTTAATACTCACTCTATCCATCTATGTTATGTTTGAATTTTGGATTTGGACAAGAAAAAAATAAATAATAAATAAATAAGTTTAATAAATAATTAAAAATATAATTATTTGTATTGAGAGTTTTTTGCATTTTTTTTACTAATTTAACAAAAAAACAGTATTTTTAATTTATAATTAATTACCATATATTAAAAAATTATTAATCATTTAGTCACGACTTGTGTTTTCAAAAATTTAAAAATGCTTCTAAAATATATATATATATATATATTGCCTTTATTTATATAATTAATATATAAATTTGTGAGGAATGGGAAGTGGGGAGGTGGGGAGGAGAGAAATGAGTTGATGTAAAATATGCGTGCATTAGAAAAAATTGATATTCATTACAAATGTGAATGAGAAAATTAAAATATTTTAATCAAAAGCAATAAAAAATTAAAAAAACTACAACAGACAATGATAATTAGTCAAAAGAATGCTTGTAATTAATCCAAAACAAAGATTAATGAAAAAATATTGTTAAGAAATACATGATATGTGCCTTAGGAAATATTATAAACAACCAAAAAAAAAAAAAAAATCAAGAAGATGAAGAAAGGAATGTAAAACTAGGAAATCATGTAACATAAAAATTGATGAAAAGTCACGTGTTCATTCCTATATTTCTAAATAAAAAAATACTATTATCATTTGTTTAACTAATTTTCAGTTTTTAATTAATAAATCTTCATATTATTTTGAAGTTTCCATTAATATTTTCCCACCGCTTCCCACTTTCCCACTCCCCACAAATTTATATATATATGTTTTAGAAGCACACCTCATCTTTAATATTTTAAATTAAGATTTTTTGAAGACACAAGTTTATCTTGACACTTCTTTTTTTTATAAAAAATAAATAAAATTTTAAAAATGGAGATTATATTTTTTTCATGAAAACGGACATTTCTACCTAAATTATTAATAATTCTTCAATATACGGTAATTGATTAATTCTAAATTAAAAATACTATTTTTTATTAAATTAATCCATTCTTCACCATTATTCAAGCACCAAACACAACCTACATATCCAGTTTGACTATATATAAGTTTTAAATAATAATTCAAAAAGTAAAAAGTTTGTGTATGATTGTATTATTATCTCTAAAGTACTGATTAAAGGTAATAATGTCACATCATTAATTATTATTTTAAATCAGATGGTATATTTTAAAAAAATATTTTTGAAAATTGAATCTTATTTTAAAATATTTTAAAAAAAAAAATAGAATGTGAAAATTTTAAAGTTTCAATTTCTCTTCCCCGTATTTACTAAACTTCCCCTGATGTTAGGATTTTTGAAGTAAATGATGATGTCAATAAAAAAATTCACTAAACTTTTTATTTTGACCCTAACTCAATTGTCTTTTTTGCTTATCAAAATTCTCTCGGTAAATTTAAAATTTAGAGATGGTATAACTATATATAAAATGGAAAAATATAATAAAACACTCATACAAATATTTAAAGAATGATTAAAAATGAGTAGGCGGGAAAGTATATGTTGCATTACAACTAAAGCGGAAGACCACAGTATGTAATGGAAGGGAACAAAGGAATTGATTCGGATACTTTGTTGGGCAAAAGCTCGTCAACTCGGACTTATCCAAATCAACTCACCTTAGACATATTAGATCAGATCAGTGCAAGTAATTCAGTCTTCCCAGACAAACCTACTCAAATTTATTTAAACCTATCAAAATATATTAATGACATTTTAGGTAAAATTCATATACCCATTAACATCAATTCTTTCACCAATTGTTAAATCCAAACACTCAAAATGTGGCACAAGCATTTAAGCTCAATAACCAGATATTATTTAGGCTACATTAATATCCCACCCCACACATCAAAAATAATTGTGATGGCAATACCACAATCATAAAATTCATTCAGACCTAATTTATAAAAGAATTGCTCCCCAAATTTTTAGTGTGATTTCATAATGTGAGTTGTGAAGTTATGCATTTGTATATGAACTTTCTTTTTTTTTTTTGTTTGTAAATGAAGATTAGCTTTTTTACATAATTATTTTTTGAGGGGAACAAAAATGGAGTAGCATATCTAGTGTTAATACAAATTAATATTAGTAGCTGCTATCGAGTGTATGTCAACTGTTGGATCAATCAACATGTTACTCGCTTTCAGCGGTAGGGTAAGGGTTCGAATTCTGGTGGGAACCTGCAGTTCAATTTCGATATAAAACAATCATTATGCTCCTGCTGAGACCCTACAACCAGAGTAATTGGGGAATCGATGATCCATTTGAAACATATCCCGCGATTTATCTTTTTAAAATGCTTGAAATAAAGAATTTTGAAAATTTAGAGAAAACCTGTGATCCACTTAAGGCATATATCGTGATTTAAAGAGTTGAAGCAAAAATTTTTAGAAATTCAGAATATAATTTAATGGAAGTTGTGAAACTTGATTTACAAAAAAATATATATATATTAATACTAGTAGCCTTCCCACTCTATTCTCAGCTCAGCTCTCCGACAACCAATCAACAAGACATTATTACAATGATATCATAAGTAGTTGAAAAATATCATACATTCGTGTATGTGGGTAGCACAAAATATTAAAAAAGAAGTGGCGAGGAATATTAAAACCGATTCTTTTCAACAATTCATTCTGGTTTTTCTCATTCTTCTCAACAGCAATCAACTAATACTGTCTTTTTATCAGTAAGAATGAAAGTCAAAAAGTATATTGACTTCCATGCGAGAAACGAGGAGTGGATAAACTAAAAAGGCAGGTTCAAGAAACACTACGTAAAATGCGTATCATGAAATTTCAGACTTGACTATGACCTTTGTTCTTCAGAATAAATTATTTTCTTTTTCATGTACCAAATATATGTGCGAAATCATAGTATTTAAAACTTGGACAATCTTTCTATTTGTTCCTCCAAAACAAAAACCTTTGTCATTCTCCCAAAACAATTTTCTTTCTTTCCTTAATATAAAATAAAGTTCATTATACATTAAAATCATTATATTTTTTAATTTTTATATTATCATATATATATATATATACCATCTTTTTTATATTCAAAAATACAATACAAAAAATAAAAAAAATTAATGTAACAGCAATCAAATAAAAACTTACAAAACATTACATTTACAGTATAAAAAATATCACCGCAAAATACAAAACAAACTTTACTTTCGTTTTCAAATTTCTTTTTTAAAATATATTTTCCTAAAACATCCAAAACAAAATCAAACATTTTATTCAAAAAAAAAAAAAAAAACCTTATTTGGGCAAACTTATGTCCTGAAAATGGGTAGACATGGCCGGAGTCTAGTACTAGTCATCGTAACCTCTGTGGCCAAGGAAGTGGTAAATGCTTTCATATTCAACAAAATGTTAATAGATTAAAAGCAAGTTTGACCGATTGGCTAAACGTATGGTTAGCATGCCCCGAAATTACAAGCCCTTATAAATGCTTGTGTTGCATACATTGAATTCTACTATTAAATATGTCTTCTCTATGATTAAATTCATATAAACCCCAATTTTGACCAGGAAGGAATTGGATAATGCCGACATCCAACCGAACTACTAGCTAAATTTGTGATTGGTTATTTTGCTTGTTCAATTTTAGATAATGTAAATTGAAAATTTAATTTGATAATCGATGCAAGGATACCATCAAGTAATGTTCTTTAGCGATAAAAAAATATTTACTAACAAAATTCGAATTTTAATTCTTTAATGTGTTTAGTTATTACGTTTCTCATTAAGAATTAAGTTTTCGTTTGCGATTATTTTAAAATTATAATAAGCAAGTTTTAAAAATGCGACAATTCATGTGTAACAGGGACGGAGCTAGGGCAATCGGGCGGTGACAATTCCCCCTCTCAACTCCAATTTTCAAAAATTAAAATAAATTTTGTATAATAAATTATAAAATTTCAAAAATTCTCAAAATTAAAAAATACTTTATATTTATTATTTTAAAAAAATAAATCTCGCCCCCAATATTCATTTTCAACTTAAAACTTTACAGGTATATGTACATTTTATACTTTTTGGGGAAGCTGCAACGTATTAATATTTTGTGTTGAACTTCACAGGTTTTAATTTAATAATGTGGCAACCCCTGCTAACCAAATTTATTGAAGCCGATAGTAGGTGGAAAAAAAACGGGTTTGGGTTAACGTCATGGCTGAAATCCCACACCACAAGTCGTCAATTTCTTGTGTGTGAAATGTCTTGATGTGATGTGTAAGAAAAATGTTATCGGCTTGTGAATGGAAGTATCCTCCTATTTTTGACTTTGTTACCAAAATAGATACCTCTCATGCTTTTTTGTTGCACCAAATCATGTTTGATTTTGTAAGCCAAAAAATTGAAGCAGATAATTGGTCAGATTAAAAAAAAAAAAGTAAAAAAATGTGAAGTGATTTGGCCTCTATAATTGACAAAAATTAGATGTATTTCTAGACTTGTGTATGACTGTATTTACTATAGGGCATATGGATCACAATTTAATCTTCATATGAATAATAAATCAATTTTTATTCTTTGCAAATTATTATACTTTTACATTTCCATTTTCAGAAATATGTTGGATGTTCTCATGTAAATTGTCTCCAAATAAGTAAAATGAGAAGATTTAATATATCTATGTATATATTAAGATTTAATAGTTTAAAATTTTGGATTAAATTGAGTTTTACAGAAGCATGTTAGGTCAATTATAGTTGATGAACTCTTCAAATTACTGGCATATTTAAATAAGCATGTGGATCCAAAGCCAGCAAGTAGTATAGAGAGAGTGTTCATGATATTCAAAATTTAATATATTTGTATATGTTCAAGATTGAATTCTCAAGTTAACTTGAGTTGTAAAGTGAAGGTGTTTGGTTTAATCACATTTCAATTTAAAATAAATGATCCAAATTTCCAGGGTAATTGTTAAAGTATCAATAAATGAAAAAAAATTAATGTAAGAAGTTAGAGGGTAATTTCATCTAAAAATAGGTTAAAAGATAACAAATGGGATTTTAGTAATGAATGAAAAATAATATCATGATTTTTTTTTACACATTTTTTAGTAATTTTCCCTAATTCTTTTTGCTGATTAGCTTCTCATTTGAAATCAAATGTTCTAGTGTTGATGAAGAAATCACCCCAGTTAGACCACGTTTTACACTCTTTAATCTCCAATTTTCTGGTATGAATTCATCGACCGTCCCCTAATGTTTTTCACAACCCACAATTTTTATTCTTCTCCCGAACTCCATTTTCTTATTAATCTTTGACACTTAGAATAATTCACATGAATTTCTAGAGAATCAGGAACTAAAAATAATAATAATAATAATAATAATAATAATAATAATAATAATCGGCTGGCTGAATCTAATGCCCGTTGTAACAAACAGCATTCCCGTACAATGATATATGACCCCACATAGCTCCCATCAGACAAGTTCTGTCACAATAACAATAAACAAGCTTAACTGGCAGGTCCAACGTTCATAAATCATGTAAAATCAAGTAGCAAATCCAACTCACATTTTTCATTGCTTCATCATTCCCAATTTGACTACTGATTTAGGCTACTTTTGCAATGCTTCTTTTCACCTTTTTTTTTTTAATTAAAAAATAAAAAATAAAAAATAAAGAACCACATATTAAATTTTTTATTTTTATGATTTTAGACATTTTTAAATTCTGCTTGTAATTTTATGATTATTAAAAATGACTATTGTTGCATCTGGAGAATTTATGGAGGAAATTGAATTTTATATTTCCAGAAACTAAAGCGTGTTTTGTGAGAGAAGAATACGGTGGCATTGACAACATTGAACAACAAGGTAGGCCAACAAAATCCAAACCTATATTGGTAATAGTCAATAGATTTGTTTTGTAAGTTGAGATAATTCTCATTTTTCATAGAAGTGTAAAACCTAATATCTCGGCGGCAATGAGTATTATTTATTAATATGAGATGGTCGAATTTGTGGGTTTGGATTTGAGAAGTTACGTGCATTAGGCATTGGCCTAATATTTTTGGTAGTGCAATCGACCAACTCCTCCACTTATTATATCTAACACATTTCATAAGTTCACCAAAATTTCCTTGCTACCATGGACAATTGGAATTTATTTTTTTAAAAAAAAGTTTTTGAGTTGAACTCGACATTGTAATTATCGAAAAAGATCATAACAATATTGATTTAAGTACTTTCAGACTACATCAAAAAACGAGGAATTTATTGTAATTTGGATGATCCTATAATTTGGTACACATATAACTATAACTAAAAGCGGGGACAATAGTTCAAATATGTAAACTCTTAGTCATCTTTTACTAGTACATATACTTTGATTGTGCTAAATTTCTCAGTCATCTATCACTCGTATCATTTGTAAAATAATAAAATATAATTCATATTTGGAAATATAGAAATTATTATTATTATTGTAAAATCATCAGGCAAATTAGACTTACTTATTAACCATATCTGCCAAAGATTTTGCTTGTATAATATCGCAAGAGGATAACTCGTTAATTAAACATTTAGAAATTAAGTAAATCCTCAACGTTCACAAACATCACAACAAAACAAAAACGTTGGAGAATCAAACAAAAAGTTATTAAACCAATATATTGTCGGGATTAGCTGCCTATTTTAATCTCTCTCACAATCAAAATGACGTTCAACTGAAAAGGAAGACAAGTTAACAAAATCAATTTTGATTAGGCACTGCTAATTATTTTTCTTTCTTGGTAATGATAATATTTCCTTAATTGCAGTGAAATTACACTTAATACTCCTTTTACGCATAATAATTGTTATCAATTTACAGGTAAGGTCAGAATTAGTTTTGCGCAAGTTAAGAATCTGGATTATAAAAAAAAAAAATTTACAGGTAGGGGCCTCCGTCCCAGCCCACCCCCCTCCCCCCACTACCCTCGCTCCCGTTTTCCCACTAACTCCACTCAACCCATTATTTTCTTCACCAAATGTTAAAATCCACCTTCTATATAAACTGCAATCTAATTCTCCTATCATTCTCCAAAATCTCTCGAAACTACTACTAGTCTTCTTCCTGTGTTCAGCCGAAATCCAGACCATGGAGTTCGCCGGACATTTATCCCACTTTCTCTGCGCGTTTCTTTTCATTCTATCTTCTAGTTCTATCCAATCCGTTTTCTCCGACGCCGGAACCGTAGGAATAAACTACGGCCGCATCGCTGACAACCTGCCGTCTCCGTCCCAAGTTGTACAGCTCCTCAAAACTCAGGGTATCACCAAAGTCAAACTCTATGACACTGATTCCACTGTCCTCTCCGCCCTCTCCGGCTCCGGCATCTCCGTCACCGTCGCCCTCCCCAACGAGCAGCTGTCCTCCGCCGCCGCCAACACATCATTCACGGACTCGTGGGTCCAATCCAACATCCTCCCATACCACCCCAACGCCAAGATCGAAGCCATTGCCGTAGGCAACGAAGTGTTTGTCGACCCTAAAAACACCACACTATTCCTCGTACCCGCCATGAAAAATGTCTACGCTTCCCTCGTCAAGTACGACGTCGCTTCATCCATTAAAGTATCATCACCTGTGGCCCTCAGTGCACTTCAAACATCCTACCCTTCATCCTCCGGTTCTTTCAAGGCGGACCTAATCGAACCGGTCATAAAACCAATGCTGAATTTCCTAAAACAAACCGGTTCGTACCTAATGGTGAATGTGTACCCATTTTTCGCGTACTCTGCTAACACGGACACCATCTCACTAGACTACGCCTTGTTCCGTAACAACTCCGGCAATAGAGACTCGAACAATGGGCTGCTTTACAATAACTTATTCGAAGCCCAAATCGACGCCGTATTCGCAGCGATGGCTGCCGTAGGTGTCAACGACGTGAAAATGGTGGTTTCCGAGACCGGATGGCCATCAAAGGGTGACGAAAACGAGGTTGGTGCAAGTGCAGACAATGCGGCTGCGTATAACGGAAACCTGGTGCGCAGGGTGCTGACTGGCGGTGGGACCCCCCTGCGGCCCGATGAGCCTCTCAACGTCTATTTATTTGCCCTTTTCAATGAAAACCAAAAGCCCGGGGCCACTTCTGAAAGAAACTATGGGCTTTTTTACCCAAATGAGCAAAAAGTATATGATATCCCGCTCACGGTGGAGGGTCTCAAGGGTGCGCCCAACATGAACGAAAGCAAGAGGCAGGTTGAGGCGCAGCCGCCGAGCGTAGTTGGGCAGACGTGGTGCGTGGCGAATGAGAAGGCTGGGGAAAAGAAATTGCAAGAGGCGCTGGATTACGCTTGTGGAGAGGGAGGGGCCGACTGCCGTTCGATTCAGCCGGGCGCCACGTGTTACAATCCAAACACGTTGGAGGCGCACGCATCGTTCGCTTTCAACAGCTTTTATCAGAAGAATTCTCGGGGAAGTGGGACCTGCCATTTTGGGGGTGCTGCCTACGTGGTCACCCAGTCTCCTAGTAAGTTAATTTCCACATTTAACTGCTACTAACTAATAATTGCACTTGGTAAATTTTGCAGCAATCATTTCATAATTTTCAATTCATTAATGTCCTCAATAATTTCAATTAATCCTGAAATTTTTCATTTTAAATAGCAAAACATTGTTTAAAATTGTTTTAGTTCATACAGTATCACATTTTAATCTTATATTTTAAAAAAAAATAATCGTTTTTAATATTTTGCAGAGTTTGGCAGCTGCGAGTTTCCCACGGGTGACTAAATTGGACATTGTTGGGAGATTTTTTGAACAAGATTATGGGATTTTAGGCATCATATATATTACTTGTAGCAGTTGGATTGTGGGGCTTATTCATGAATTTGTTTATGTAGTAGTATAGTATAATAGCATATAGTAGCTTCACGTGTTGTGATTAGACAGAAATAGACATATTGGTTGGTTCAAGCTTAATTTGACTTTTATCTCTGTAATTATTTACCTACTTCTGATTCACTTTTTATTAAATTTCCTTAAGGATGAAGATATTGATTTAATGTATGGTTAGGGATAGTAATTTGATGGTGGGACACGACTACCTCTAATTATCCTTAACAATGCATCATTTGTTTGTGCAAGTTCTGAAAAGAAGCTGGTGGTTGTGTCTTTTTTTTTTTTTTTTTTAACTTTGTCGTTTCAAATTGTTGGGGAAATTTATTAAATTTAATCCATTTTAAAATTTTATTTATTTTTTGGTTTCCTTAGCCATTCAATATTGTCATGCGCATAGTTATTAAATATTCCCAACTAATCCACTCATACAATTAGGAATTTTTTTATTCAAAATTCACTCAATTCTTTTTTTTTTTTGTATTAGATAATTCAATCTGGTTGGTATTTTCATTGGAATATTAAATTTCATAAGAATTCTTGTTGATTTTGGGGATTGGAATACTTATTATTCCACGAAATAAGTTAAACTTAATTGGTGTGGATGTGAAAATGCCTTGAAAAGGAATTATTTGTGATAATTAATTATTATTATTATTATAATATCTATTTATTTGAATAATTTACATGCGTAATACGGGGTTCACGCTAGTTGTATCATAGAAGAGTCTGTTTTACTGTTGTTTTTGGAGAAGAAGAAGTATTTGCGGGATCACTGATCGACAAAATATTCCTATACTTCAATTAAACTATCAACATTTAAATGGGCCTCCAAACTAAGTCTTCATTTTCATTTCGGGCCAATATTTTTCGTCCTTACAGTAGTGAAGTAATGAACCAGCCCAATTGATAATCCATATTGGGTAGCAGATGATGGGCCCTATAATACTAAGCCCAAACTAATAATTTTAGCCCAATAATTGAGAAGCCCCAATTTTAAAAGCTCAAGACCCAAGGTTCAAGAAATCCTAGTGGTACCCGCACCTTAAGACACACGAGTATAACCGCATTGGAATACAACTATAAAACCCCATCAACCACCAAAAAAACAAAAAAAAAAGTCTTGAAATATTGTTCGGTTTCAGATTTTTTTTTTCAATTGTAATTATCTAAAAATTATTATACAAATAACCAATTTAAGATCAATCGATTTATAAAATACTATCTGATTATTAATTCAAAAAATAATTTTTTTTCCGTAATCATTTGAAAAGATAGAGACTAAATTATAAAAGCTTGCCCCATTTTTCTCTAACCAGATGTATTTTTTGTACTGGTTTTCTCAATTATTGCTTTCTGAAGTCATTTTTTCAAATTTAATACATCAAAGTTATTTTGGGCTTTATTTTGGTGTGAGAATGAGATTGAAAGCAATGGTGCCTGCTATTTCTGAATAGGACTTCTCAAAAATGTTGACCAGCTGTAAATGCCTATTTCTCAAAAACGAAATATGAGTTGCAAGAAAAAACAATCACTTTATTTTCTTTTTCTTTCAATTAATTTTTTTTTTTCTAAAAATATTTTCGCACTTTAGTTTTTCTAACAATCCATCAAGATTGAAAATGATTATAAAATACCAAGAAAGAAAGAAAGAAAAGGATAGAAATTGAAGTTCAGATGTCAGGAGACTATTACACCGGTTCCAGTGGAACAACGCTAATTAAATTCAGCCATAGTCAGGATAAAGGGGGATAATTTGAAAAAAATAATTATAATAATGGGACCCATTGATAATGAAGTAAAAGAAATCGACAAGAATTAAAATAATATTTAGTTTCTAATTGATTTCATTTCGAGTCTTTTGAGAAATGAAATCAAATATTATATACGTTTCCTTCTAACATATATTTTCATCTTTTTTCAAAGTATTTTAAGAAAATTTTAATAATTGCAATACATACACACACATATATATATATTTCAATTATTATATATATACATCATCATTATATCAATAAAATTAAATATGCAATTCAATTACAATAAATTAAAAACAATAAATAAAATAATAATATAACACCAAACCTTACAAAAATTGATATTTATAGGCCACATAATATAATTAAATATGGTTTACATCTCTCAATGCATTTTTTTTAACCAAATATTTTATCCAACCCTAAAAATTAAATCAAACTGTTTGCACCTTCCATGGCGCCAGCTGTCAGTCATCTTTACAAAACGGGTTCTCTCAAGGTGCTGAGGTGGGGTCAACCCCAGTCTAAAATCTACCGGGAACCAGTTACCGGTGAAATCTACGTCTGACTGATTTCATGGCTGACAAATGTCTGACGTGCACATGGAGGGGTCCACCCGCTCGCTAATCACGAGGCTCTGGTCCGTTTAAAATGATCCAACGGACAAGGTTCAACGGGATTTTTTCAAGGTTTTGTGGGCCGGTACTGGTAGAAATCAAAATCCAGTTGGGGGTTGGACCTGGGTGGGTTTGGTTAAGGGTAGGCGAGGGAGGGTTTGGGGGCTAGACTCTCTGGTGGGCTCCACAGCGTGGTGGTCGGTGGGAGGATTTCCAGGGGCACTCTCTTTCCATTTTATGACATTTGTGTCCTTTTTGTTGATTTTCAAAATAAACATTTCCCGATCTAATCAAAATAATCTGAGATAATTGAGTCATGTAGTCCTTTTTTAGCCCCTCAAGAAATACTTGAAATAATGTTATTGATTTTGGATATTCATTAAGTATTTTCTCTCACTCTAAATTGATATGAGTATTTTGATCTTATTAATTATTCCTCTTAATCAATTATTTATGAGTGAATATAATGTTTTAATTATTAATTGTACGTCTATAAATTTCAGAGTACAAATTATTAAATTATATTTATTAACTACAAACTATTACATCAATCATAAAATAAAATATCAAATACTAAATGAATAAATAGACTAACATCTACTTTTGTATTTTTGAATTTAAAATTTATTGGTCATGGGACCTTAAGGTTACTTGGGACAAGACTCTTGGTAACTGATATTTTGATTTAACGTTGCCGTTATCCCTTCTTATTAAAAAATAAATTAAATTTATCTCTCATCATTTTACTCAAAATAAACCAAGCTTATAATTTTGTTTATTTGAATTGCAAAATTTGTCATGACTATACAATTTAAAAGACTCTTCTTCAAGTCTCATTTACGCGTGAGTATTTATTTATTTTATATTATTATTTTTTAAATATATTTTTTAATAATGACTATTGATTGTACTCAACGATGACTGCAATTAATGAATATTTTATATAAATATGGTATTTTTCTTAAAAATATCAAAAAAAAGGTAAAATTTGAAACCCTAACCAAAAGTCCAATTCCAAAATTAAATAAAAAAATAATTTAAAGTGAAATTCCAGATTAGACATAGTTACTTATTCTGGAAAATTGACTTGACAAATGCCGGAAGCATGTCTCAAGATTAGTTCGTCTGTTACGTACAAATCAAGCAAATAGAACATTAAATTTTTTTCAACAAAATTAGATGAAACTTGCGGACAAAGATACAAAAAGCAAATAAGTGGCAAGAATTTTTGTTATCCTACTGAATTTGGACAACATAACACGGCTTGATAATCGTACTTATAGATTTTTTTTTTTTTAAAACCTTTATTGTAATTATCTGTTGAACAATGACTATAATGTATAAGTTTGAACAATCCCTTATAGAAAGTAGTTAAACCATATTTAGCCGCATATTTTATTTAATTTCGTGAGAATTAAAGTATTTTTTGATACTCAATCAAATAAAATTCATAGGTTCACCCATTTAATTAATATTTTCATAATTGAATTAATAATCAAATTAATTTTACTATCAGTCAATACCCAAAATTCAGATAATTATATATATATATATATATAATTAAATATAAAGTTTAAATTTTTTTAAAAAATAAAAAATAAAAAATGATGAATTTAATCAATTTTTTGGCCCGTCAATCGGTTCAAATGAATCAGATAAGCGATCGAATATGATTGAATTGATCAAACCGACCTCATATTCAAAACATTGCACAAGGACACAATTTTTCTAAAGGATAATGCCCCCATGTGGGATTCAGTTTTCTTTTGTCAATCTACAATGTCTTAAGTTTTAAAACCAGAAAGAACCATTGAGGGAACATCTCACATCTTCCTTTTTTATTGTTTTCAAATGTTTACTAAGGCTGATGATAATGCCAGGACAAAATCCCGAATCCCAAAGCAAAATCCATTTTTTGCCCTTCTGAAGTCTGAACCAATGAACCAGGCATGCATTTTTCTCAAGCCCTAATTTTTCCTTTTTTGGACTCCCAAGAAACGTAAAGGTCTTTCTGCCCTCTATGAACCCTCTACCATTCACAAAATTCCTCCTCTTAATTTCTTATTTTTTAACATTTTTTTCTCTCCTCCTTTCTGAACATGGAAAAGACAACCAATAGTTTTTCTTGGACGGAGCTTATTTTTCCTACAATAAATCAATTGTTTTCTTTCTTTCTTCCTCTTTTTTTTTTTTTTTGTTTAACTATGTAACATAAATGAATTAAAGGGATTTATAATTTTGTAATAAATTTATTTATATTATATATTTGCGTTAATTTACTTGAATAAACACAATTCAGCTTTCTCGCCATTACCATCACACTAGAATCACTGTTACGTACAAATCCAATCAAGAAGTATTTGAATCATTGAGGACCATGATAATTTTTTTTTTCCATCTATTTCATGATACATTTAAGCTGTATTATTTCTCTGTTCGTATTGATTTATTTATTGGTTTCATGTTTGACATTTTAGTAGTATATAATTAATTTAATCAACACATTTCTTCTTATTTTTTGAGATTTTTTCTTCTCTTTAATTAATAATCTTAATTAATTGGGTTGGAGAATTCTTTTACATTGTCTCATGAATTAATGGAGTTTATTTTGTGTTTAATTTGAAATTTCAGCCACAAGTACTACTATTTTGTTTAATTATTTATAATATTATTTGCCTTTTCAAATATTTCACAGGGTTAAGACATATTTGAGACATAATAAATAAAGTGACATGATTTATGCGTACATATATACATATAATAAGTAGATAATATTCATCGTACATTAATATATGGATGAATAACAAATAAATATCCTATTTTATAAAAATATAAAATATTTATATAATAAATATATATTAAATATATATGTATATAAGGCGTAATATCTATAAAATTGAAAAACAAATACTACAACCACCACAAATTTGGGAATTGCAGAATGCATGATTTTGTGGTCCAATTAATGTGAAGGGCAAAATAAAGAGATTTGACATGTTTCTGCTCTGGCATTAGGAATTTTGCTCTGGTATTATCGGCACAGCCGTTTATAAGATGCCAATTAATGTTGCGGCAGCACGTGCGTAAATAGCTTAAATGGGAGGAATTGGGGAGTGGGAACGTGTGGCACTAGGCCCCTCTATGTAAATGAATCTCAAATTGACCGCCCATTGCTATACTCTGCGTCCTCATTCTTTTATTAAATTTCTTTATTTTTAATTATTTTTCATATTTCATTTATTTTTTATTTTTTATTTCCTTTTTTAATGACCAAAACATTAGATTCCTTTCAAACCTGTAGGCTATGTTTCGTAAATACTTTGAAACTATGTTTTATTTTATTTTGAAAATGATTGATTTAATGTATTTTAAAAGAAGTTGTTTTTAATTTTATTTTTGAGGTGGAATTTGTAATGTTGCATTATTATTTTAAATTATTGTATGTTATTTTTATATTAATATAAAAATTAAATAATATAGATTTATAATAACGTAACTGACTGAAATATATAAATATATAGTGATTTGAATATATACAGATACATATAAAAAATATAATAATTAGAATGTACATATATATGTATGTAAAGTAATAATTATGATGTTTTGAAGATATTTTGAGAAAAGAGAAATTATGTTTTGGATAAAAAAATAATATTAAATATTTAGTTTTATTTTGGAAGAATAAAAATATTCCCTCAACTATGAAAATAATTTTTTCTGGCCTCCTTTTGGTGGAGGTTCAGCGAGAAAGAATATGGTCGTTTTGGTTGCGTTGTCTTCAACTAATCTTTAGGTCCTTCATCAATTGGCTTTTCAAAGCTGTAAAGGTTTTATTAGTGATAATTAAGCTAAGATTTTCAATATGTTATGTGTATATTATAATTTATATGTATGAGATATTAATTTTGAATCACACTAAAAATATTAATTTTAATATGCTTTTATATTAATCTATTACATATGATTTAATTAATAAATGATTATTCGTGGAATAAATGTATTGACTATATTAGCTCTACCAACGCATGATATGACATTAATTGAAAGACAAATATGCCCTCAAGCTAAGATAAAATTCCAAAGAGGTCCATGGCAAAGACAAGCCATCTCTATTTAGTTTACGTGGTGATGTCTAATTTTTTAGAGTGACCTTTCAATCTCTATCGTTTAAGTTTAATCTCTTACTAATTAAAAATCTTCATCTAATTCATGGTATATCAAAGAGTTTTTGCAAGCTATGATGTTAAATATTTTAAATATTAAATTTTTAAATATTAAATTATTAGATGAATTGATTGCAACATATTCAATTCATTTAATACTTTTAATTTAAGAGGATAAATGGTAAAAAATACAATTCCGCTCTAATATGACAATCATGAGCACACAACAAATCTACTGTATAATTACCCCTTCTGTACGATTCAATTGAATTACTAATTTAAATCAATATATGTCAATTATTGAATTAAAGTATTGCATGTTGGTTAAGGGGCAATATCATTATAATTATTGGTTAAATTATTATCTTATTTCAAACACTTATAAATAAACTAATCCATTTTATTGATTATGCAAACCAGCATCTTTATGAAGTAATTATGAATAATTAATATCTTTCTTATGGATTATGTTGTTTAATATGAAATTTTTGCCTTCCTCCTGATAAAGTCTTTGTAGCGTTCTTCATAAAGTTGTGTGGAAAATTAACCTCAATTTGATCAAATTCAACTAATTATGTAATAAGTACAATAAGAATTACATTGAGTTAGTCATTTTTTTTATTTTTTTATTTTTTTTGGTACTATACTTGCACTTGTCGTATAATTTCATTTGATCCGGACTAGAATTCCTAATTTTTGTGGATTAACTTGGAAATACAAGTCTAATTGCATTTATCAACCAAGCAATAGACTAATTGATTAGCATTAGACAGCAACTTATCAAAAAAGTTTAGCATTAGACAGCTGTAAAGAAATTGGACATTGATTTGTTTGTTCGGTCTGAGCAAAAATTCCTAATAGTGGACGGCAGTTACACCCCAAGAGACGGCGTGAAATTCAAGAGACAGATGCATCCAAACAGGGTTTTCATAGGTGGATCGCATTCTGCTGTCCCTCTCCTATCCAGACAATCACAATCTTATTGAATACAATTATCTCCACTAATTCCAGTTAAATATTTTTAATAAGAAAACTTCATATAAAAGTTAATTGAACTGTTCTTTTAATAAAGTAATTAAATATATAAAATTATTAGTGTGTTACATTTGTGTTAAATTACTCTTGAAAGAAAAATAATTCATTTTATTCTTATTGTTCTAAGTAAAATCATGAGCAAAACGTGGTACTTAAATTTACGAGGAAACAAATACTAAAACTACTTTCGAATAAATCAATTAAACTTGTGTGTTACACAATTGCACTGAAACAGAGCTGCGCATCCTAATTATATATTATGCGAGGTATAAGCGACGGCATATTCCCTCTCAAAGGAAGCAGGGATTCATATCCGGGGTCGCAGTATGGACTAGTGTGGGTGCGTTCCCACGAATTCAATCAACCCCCGCCACCCTCCCCCCAACCACCCCCACCCCCCACCCAAAAAATGAAAAAAAAACAAAGAAAGAGAATATCCGCAAGCACTTGTCCCCTAATTTGGCATGTAGCTAAGGATGATTTATTTAGCACATTAAATTATATATTAAATATATAAAATATAATTTTAAATATATTAAGTATGGATTCATCCCATATCGAATGAGCACGCGGGTAGCCTGTAGTTTATAAATTAGGGATTAACCTCTTTCTTCCAAAAAGACGTCTTTTCCACGACAAAATTCTAAAATTCAGGTCAAAACGGATAATATTACTTGAACGGGTACTTGCTATTCCATGTCACATCAAATATATATTTATCATGAATTATATGTACTTAATATGTATTAATAATATAGATATCAAATTAAAATATAAGATTTGAAATAAACAATGACATTATAATGGATTTCTCAACGTTTTTGTTTTTTCCCCTTTGGTAATAGTTTTGCTTGCCTAACTTAGAAAATATTTGATTGAAACATTTGATCTAATATGAGATAATTTAGTATTGAAATAATCCATTGGACATTTTGGCAGAGTTGTTAGAATAATTTTCTTAAACACGTCACATTTTGGTGAGACTATTATAAATCCTATTATAATTGATGTTATCCATAATACCAAGGAATACATACATCTATATATATATATATGTGTGTGTGTGTGTGTGTGTGTGTGTATTCAATGACCAGTTTTTTTATTATGGTTCAAATAATCACAAATTGAATTATTGGTTATTTGAAAATACTATGTGCTAAAGGTGCAATGTCTAAATTATTGTTATTTTAATCAATAACAAGAACAAAACATAGTTGTGCCAAACACCACATTGAAGAAGTTTGGAAGCGGAAAACTGTATGATGTCCAAAGCCTTTTTAATAGGAGTTTTGCAGTTATAACTATGGTAAGAATGAAATGCCAATGGTTGGATTTTACTCTAAAACACAATTATTTTACCCTTTTAAAATATGATTCTTGAAATTTAATTTAAACAAACAACAAAATTTCGTGTGAGATCAATGATATCCATAGTAATTTTAGGGCTAGTTTATTTTGGT
The DNA here is from genome assembly GCA_019321725.1 of Paulownia fortunei. Lineage (NCBI taxonomy): Eukaryota > Viridiplantae > Streptophyta > Magnoliopsida > Lamiales > Paulowniaceae > Paulownia > Paulownia fortunei. The sequence continues at coordinate 8,167,606 of CM033113.1, read as the reverse complement.
AGAATACTATGTAATCAAGGCTAGATTTGATTTGATTTTTATTTTTTCAAAATAACATCAAACATTACCATACATTTTTCTCTAAAATAATCTTTTCTTCATCTAAAAATTTCAAAATATCCTATTCATTGCGCGTCAAAACATTCTAAAAAAAAATAATAAATAAAATTATATTCTTCTATACTTTTCTTCAAAATACATTTTCCCCAAAACACTTCCACCAAACATCCAAAATAAAAACCAAACAAGGAAAATACATTTCATCATATAATCAAGAAAGTATTAAAAAACCTTAGACGTGTCACTCTGTACTTGAATTATATTTAACCTAACTTTCTTCAGAAGTGTTAGTATAAGCAAATTTAAGGGAATGATTGGATTAGTTTTTGGTATCTTTGGGAAATATTTTGGGACAACATATTAAAGAAAATGATGTATTATGAGAAACATATATTAAAAATATAATATATATTTAATTTTATTTTGAAAGAATAAATTAAAAATAAAAATATTTTGAAAGAACAAAAACAAAGAACCCTATTTGGTTTAATTTCCATAAGGAATCTTCCTATTTTTTACTTTTTTAAACTCTAAAAATGAATTTGTTCTACCCATTTTTATTAAAAATATAATTTATTTTTATTTTTCAAATCTATTCTCAAACTTGTTGGCATCTTTTCAATCACATATCAAATTTATTTTTAAATAAATTAATATTTTACGTCTTTTTATATAAAAAAACATTATAATACAAATATAATTTTATTTTTAAATATATATAATATATAAATAAATATAACTAATTAAAATATATTTTTATTTTTACATAAAAACATAATAAAAATATTTTCAACCTTTAAAAATATTAAAAACATAAAAATATATTTGAAAATGAGAGCAAGCGGACTCAATTGCCCAAGTATTTTTTAATTTGCAGTTACTAACTACTTAGGTTTAAATATGACTTAATTAATTTTTTCTTAATTTTGAATTAAAAATTTGTTGGACACCATGTGAATCTTCTCTTACTTCTCAAGAAAAATCAACTACACATTTCATTAGCCAATTTTAAGTGTAGATCAAGTACAAATTTCATTAGGGAGGGAAAGGTCTGCAACTCTTGGACCAATAAAAGTCACTTCACTCACTTTGATGCCCTAATCTACTACCAGAATAGGGTTGAACCAATAACCAATTCCGTGAATTGTGAATTTTCGATGAATTTGAGGGTCAAACAATTGACTATTCATGTGTTTGGACTTTTCAGCCTACGCTAATATTAAAGAGACAACGCAATTTTAAACTAGCTAAATTAACTACATAAAATGTGGTCCAATTGCGTGCTACTGCAGAATATAAATGATTAATTTTGTTATGCACCGAAGAAGGTGCACCAATAAAGATTCCCTGCTTTCGCTCCTTTTCTTCTAATGGGATAATTTGTAAAAAGACATTGGACTGAGCTGATGTAAAAATTTCAATCATTATGTCAGTAAATGTTTTACTAGAGAGAAGATATAAATATTTAGAAATATTTATATAAATAATATATAAAAAATGTACCTTATACATTACGGTGAATTTTCTTATTACAGGCATTAAGATAATATTAAAAAAAAAAATTAAATCTTAATTTGTTGTAATCGCTTACTGTACATATAATCATGCTTCATCGTTTAGCCCAAATAAGATTACATGTTACTTTCCAATCATAACTATTTCATTTTGCTTGTTCGCGTGATCGTACCCGACTTGAGGAAATGCAGGTCTTTCAATACTAGATAATATATGCTTTAAGCAGGTCCTTCAATGCTAGATGATCTATGCCGAGAGCAGGTCCTTCAATGTGAAAAATCCATGATATGCATAATATGTCGTACAACTCTTACAGTTCATGCACCGAGCTAACATTTAGCCATTCATCTTTTTCCCACTGGATAGATGCTTGGCAACTCTACTTATTACTTTGTATTTCAGGTGTTCGCTCGAGCTACGTAGGTCCGACTTAACCTATATCACATCAGCTAGTCCCTCTATTCTTTCTGACCTGCAAGTTTGTAGGACAGAAAGAGTACAAAAATATCCTGATACTAGTTATTAGGGTTGACGTATGCACTTTTTTTTTAAATTTCAAATCTTTCGAATTCCGCACCCATAATTACCCAGATTAAATGCCATGTCTCTTCAACTGGCTATTCCTATCCAACCGCACATGTGTTCTTACTGTTTGATTTATGGCTAAAGCTCATGTTGTCCCTTGACTTACCTATTTTTCCCAATAAAAATGGTTCGCTTTTTCATTTTTCTTCCCCCTTCTTTTTCCATAGACTTTTACTTGACAAACATCTTCCTCAA